>OY776111.1:190819265-191419265 GCA_963675035.1 Allygus modestus | reverse complement strand
GACAGCCCATAACAAATGTTAATATATAAAGTATATGATTTGTCCTCGCTGTAATGTGCTCGGCCGCAGTATACCCCTTTGTTTCCCACACTAGGGCCATGATCCGACCGTCCCGTCCCTGGTTTTGTCATATTTGTTTATGTTATTGTTCGCCAGATTAATTGTGTTTTCTTATGAATGCACTTGAGATGGAGGGTGCCTCACTGATGAGAGTTATGCAGGGGAACATTTTTCCCGTCGACAAAAAACATAAAAAACGCTGGCTGGAATCCAGCCCCTTTTCACGGACATCCCCCTTTTTTACTAAAAAATGATTGATGTGCTGTAGGTAGGTTTCCATTTCTTCAGCCGGTATGTGGGTGGGCTCGGTTATCGAGCGAGAGAAAGAGGGTGGTGCCACGGGCAAAATGGGCTCACTACGCACGCTCCACCCTTCGGCAAAAGTACAATAGAAAAGTGGGGGTGTCTTTTGGAGTTTTTGCGGGGCATTTTTAGTAACAAGGGGAGGCGAGTGCCCACCCACTGGAAGAAATCCATGATGGCTGCCGTTTTCTGCTCGCATAATAGCCGACATGCGCAAATCGTTCTCTCTCCTTCCTCTGTTTTTCTCCCTCGCACGGAAAACCACACCCTAGCACGGACCGAACTAAAGGCGATTTTTCTCCCTGCCAGGCCCCACGTGGGCTCGTTTTTTTAACAAGTAACGCGAAGCGTTATCTCCCCTCCGTAAGGCAAAGTTAGACATTTTGAATAATACGTTTGGGCATGTACCGACCCCGGTCCCTTAGAAACAATCCGCGTTGGGTTTAAAATGTAAATTGGAAAAATGCAGGTAGCTTAGCATGCAAATGCCTGCCTAGGCTGACCAGCACTCTCACACACGCACGCTCACACGTGTATACCGTGTAGCCGTGGAGGTACACGGACACCCCTATTGATTCGCAGACTCGTTCGTCGTCAACTATTAACTGCTCATTGTCGGTGCGAACATGGAAATTGGGAAGGATAAATGTAGAAGATCCTGAACGTACTCACATCTTTTGTTGTCAAATTTATAATTGTGGCATCGTAATTAATAAATTAAATTAACAAGCACACTGCTTTAAAGTATTATTCCACGTGTACATCACTGTCATTACTCCGGCAAAAAAGCTTTGTTACTATTTTTTATTTCTTTAAGCCAGTTTGGATTGTTTTTCAGAGATATATTAATAATAAGGCGGCTTCCTTCTTTAAACATACGGAACTCCAAATCATAATGGCTCTCCTAGTAGCTTCTTCCAGATCTTTAACTTACAAAACCTACAGAGTAATAGGCAAATCATTGAATGTTGCTTAGGTGTTAAAGGTTCTACGTTAAACTTCCTTATAACTTTAAGCAATATTATTCATCTTTCATATACGTTGTAATATTCCGCCAATACTGTTATTCGAATCCTATATATTACTCCTTTTAAAGTATTGTAATTACATTCCTTATGTCCTATATTCCTTACAAGTATTTTAAAAATATTTTACATAGTACAATCTATATATTTTCTTTCTTAACAAAGTTCTACTGTAAAACAATATTATTCAAAATATTTGTTGCACCTGTTTACAAGACAGTAAAACATTTTTCAGATACTGCTATTAAAAGTTATACAGTTTTTTTTAATATTCATAGTTTAACATGTTAAGAAATGACATCTATATAGCTTTTATGACAAGTTTTAGTAAATACCAAGTCCGTTTTTTACCTTAAGCGAGTATGGTATATCTATTTAGTGAGCAATAACTTAACTGTTTTAATAAGTTATCCATCTTAAGGTTAATTAAAAAAATAACCATGATACGGTTTCAAAAGTAAGAAAAATAACTTTTAACAAACAAAAGAAGGACGAAAACAGATTTAAAAGTCCTAACAATGTTAGCGACGCCCACGCACTCAGTTGGCGATATAGGAAAAATGGCTGGAGAAAAAAGGAACTTTTCCTGGCGTAGTTGGGAGGATCGCCGGCAGAATGCGCGCTCGGCGTTAAAAACAAAAAGTCGCGGGCCGATAAAACAGAGTACGATTGCGCCATTTTTCATCACCGCATATCCTTCAAAGTTTTAAACAACGGGTTGCGAGCGCACTTACTTTTTAAAACGTGCTCTCTTGAGTATGTTCCGTTGAAGTATTTTCCCCTTAAACAAAATCGATGATAGTTTTAATATAGTTTTAGTTTACGTTCATAATATTTGGATATCATACATCTTAACCCTAGCAGTGGCCGGGAAGCTGTGTCACAGTAGTTTAAAATAAAGTAACACTTTATATTATATCCGAGTCTAAGATTCAAATCCAGGTTCTGTTTATTAAACAAATTATTATAAAGTGTAACTAGGTCGATTCCTAAGCTAATCTATTTATTTAGTTATTTTCCATCTTTTGTTTGAAAAAAGAAAAAGCTAAAACACACATTTTTTGAGACAGCTTGAAGTAATACGAATATAAATATTTTAAACAGTTTAAAATATAGATTATGCTGTGTATTATTATTTAGGCGGAATATTGCAAATAGTTGATTGGATGTGGACACGACGGACAAAAGCACCAAATTTGGTTTACATGCTAGAAATATCATAAGCATTGAATTTTGAGTAGGATCCACTCAATTCCACCACCTTCATGGAGTCCATCTTGAAACATACAGAGTGAGTCAGACCATACCCGGATAGCATGTATAACGGGAGAACGGTTAGGTCTAAAGTCATCAAACAAAAGTGTTGCCAACTAAAACGCATAAGGGCTATCTATTAAAAACATTTTCATCAAAATCTAGATACAGAGTGTTCCAAAACTGAAGGTCTCGGGTTCGAATTTAAAAAATTTATTTTGTTAACATAGGGCAAATTATACATCGATTTAAAGGTCATGTTAAAATAAATATTTCGGTGAAAACAGAATTTGTTTATCATTATCCGTTTAAAATGGCGGCCGTGTGTGTGTACTAAATTGACATATACAGAATACCCTATATTTTCTAAATCACTACTCACGTATTTTTTCCGATTCAAATTTCTTTCTCATGCTCAGCTTTACTCTGGTATGCTACATTATATGTTTAAAACAAAATCAATATTTCAATAATTTTTTTAAATGCTTATATATGCCCAAAATTCAAAAATGTCAAATGGTTGTGTATGTCAAAAAGTATACCATTGATAATGGTTTTAAAAGCCATGTCATGTAGAATACCAAAGTAAAGCTGAGTTTATCACGAGTAAGAAATTTGAATCGGAAAAAGAGATGAGTAGTGGTTTAGAAAATTCAGGGTGTACTGTAAATGTCAATTTATTACACAAAATGGCCGCCATTTGGAAACGGATTAAGATAAACGAATTTTGTTTTCACCAATATTTCTTTTAACACGAATTTTAAAACTATGTATAATTTGCCCTATGTTCTCAAAATAAATATTTTAAATTTGAACCTATGACCTTCAGTTTTGGAGGACTCTGTATATAGATTTCGATGATGAATATGAAAAGTTATGTCTATAGACATCCTGAGGGGTCTTGAGTGGATTAATACTAACATCAGATGAAAGGAAAGTTTAGCTGGGAATTAAGCACAAAACATGTAAACAAATCGCATTGGAATAGTGTTATATTTGGTAATTGGATAAAAGAAGGGAAATCACATATTTAACAATTGTTAAAAAATATATAGAAGACTTTAAAAGTTTATCTCTTTTACTATTACCTTAACCAAGTTTATTGTCTTATATGGGATATATACGCTCTTTACTTTTTAGCTTTTAAGTAAAATTTATAACAATTAGAACTGTTTACTTTAATAACAACGATAACGATATCTAAAATCCTTTAATATTTTGACAGAGAGAAACAGTCCTATCGTGCCAATCAGAGTGATAAGAAATAATTTATTTAAGTTGTCTGCGGTGTCTTTCCCAGTAAACCGGTTCAATCAACTTTACTGTGCTGTTAATTTGCATGCTGTTATGTAAAAAACTGCTTTAAATTTTTGTCGATGGTTCTTAATATCACTTACGGTAGGAACCTTTTTTATTTTGATTACTTACAAAAATCTTTACAGCAAACAGAAATTCTCAACGAAAGGTTTGACTACAAGAGTATTGACTATAGAGTATCTGGTTTAAATTATGCATTTTTGTAGGTTAATTTAAATGTTATCGTTCTTTATCACCAAATTTTAGAAGAGAATCATATAATATTCCTAAGTAAGTAATTTAATAATTTTGAATGTAGTAGTAGACTAAAATTTGTTGAAAACTAGAAGAGGTTTTGAAATGGTCCCTTTTAGAGAAACTCATCATATAAATTCGTTATTTTTATTTAATCTTAGTGAAATGCATATTTATATTTGATAGGACGACAAACCACATAATGATAAAAACTGAAAAACATGAGACTTATATGATGATCCAATTAGTTACTCGAAATAAAACAGGTATACATACCTTTCCGTCGTCAATCCTTTGTTCACTAACAGATGACTGGTTTCGGGACTACTGTCCCATTATCAAATCTGGTGCCGATAGATTAAAAAGTAAACACATAGTGTACAAAGGATTGACGACGGAAAGTTATGTAAACCTGTTTTATTTCGAGTCAAACTTCAATCCTAGAGGCAATATGAGTAAATACGAATTAGTTGAATTCCTTGCAGAATAAAATTCAGGAGGGGAAAATATGTTGAACCTTTATCATCACGCTGAATATTAATGACAGTTAAAACATTAATTTAGACAATTCAATGTGCAACTTTATTAATACCCTCTTCATAAAAGGCTCACATAACTAATAACATCCACACATTTGGAAGAATCAAACCCTCGGAACATTTATAGAACACAACACAGGCAAGTGGTTCTGTCTATTCAGGGCAAGATCCCGTGTAGAGAGTCGAAAATGCAACTAATTCCATTTGAACAGCGGCGGAGCTGGAGATTTGCCGGAATAATCAGCTTTGGCGTAGTCTCGCTGAATCATATCTTTGGCAGCAAATGGACCGAGAGATCCTTTCAGGTAACATCGGGGGTATAACCTTTGGCCGACACAGAGAATAACCTTTGGCGTCGGTCGGGCGTGAGCGGTGGTCTTAAAACGAGTCGGTCGAGAAGGAATCGCAGCGGCGAACGACGGTGGGGGAAGAGAGGGGAAATTGAACAATTTCTGTTGAAATCCCCTTAATTACGGGACCGGGGCTTTGTAGATAGATCCGGAAGTTAAGGCCGTGGAGGCTTAGGTCGGCTGATAATGTATGGCACCGCTCCTTATACGGTAATTGATCACCGAGCGTTGTGATAACAGTAGATTAATGAATGGTCGACCTTTGAATCATCAATTAGAATGACTGCCACCCACAACACGACTTGGAGAAACAGCGGAGAAAAACGGACGAATTAGGAAATAACTCCGTAAAGCATAACTGTTGGTACAAAATATCTCTGCTACACACTGTCATCAACTATAAATGTTAAAACATTCAATATTTAAATTAAAGTATAATTTGTTACCATGCTTTATAAATAAATATTATCTAATTTGTATATGCGCCTAAGACAATACACCAATTTATAGTAACTTACGTTTGTTAAATACAGACTATAATGAAGATAAAGGGATGCCCCTAATAAATAACGTTTTGAGAAGTGACAAAAAGATGAAAGGAATTGGTTGTTCAGAAAACAATCATAACTTTTTTAATATTTAGGATTTTTTTAGGGGTTTATAAAATAGTGGTGTATGTACATTAATTTCACCATACGAGTAAGAATATCTTTGGTAAATCCTTCAACCAAATAATATACTATGGCATGAGTAAAAAGTGTATATTGTTTCAGAGGAATTAATAAGATTATAATTGAAGGATAAAAGGTAAATCAATAAATTTAGCGCAGATTTCGTAATAAAGAAAGGATTAACATGCATTTTTGTCATGTAAAATACTACTTTAGCTAAAACATACAAGATTCTCACAAGGCATTATATTTTTTTACTCGGATTAAGAGAATATATAAAAGTGTTGATTAAAATTTGTTGACGGTGTGCATTTTGGTTTGAGTAAATCATAAGCAACATTTTATTGTTTTGGATAATTTTTCTTTGATACGAAAAACTTCTTTTAGTTTTAAACTTTATGTTGAAGTTTTAAAAAACATCAAGTTAATCAAAATTAGTTTAAAAAAATTAACAATTTGTTTTGTCAATAAAAGAAGTAATAGTATTTAAATGTTTTTAAGCGTTTTCAGCAAAGGAGATTAAATAACATTTAACTTTATATATTATCTTCCGACAGTTCAATATAGTTCCAGCTATCGGTCCTTAACGAAAGAGTATATTGGGTGATTACTTAGTTTCAATTCAAATATTTTCCTGAGAACAAACTTAAAAATTATATAACCTTACTTAAAAATAATACTAATTTTATTAATTCATTGTTTTAATCGAGCAGTGCTAACGGTTGTTTTCATTGGATGGGTCAGTAATATCATCCGTTTAATATGCCATAGAAGCGTATCATGGTGCAGCATTAATCGACATAGTGCCAGTTTGGGTATAATTAGAATACTCACGACCGTCGAGTTTAATATTCTTTATAATAATGAACTCGGTGCTCCATTAAGCGTTTGAACCGTATAAAAACACAGAAGCGCGTAATGCGCGGGCGCGGACGTGAGTGCGTGCGTGTGTTTGTGTACTTTACCACTATAGTACTACAGCGAGTACTATACCACGTGGTAGCCACGTGGGCGCTTCAGCCCCACATTCCGGCCGGCGACACGAGAACAAACATAAATTAAAAGTAAACAGAAAAACTGCTGTAAACCTGAAAAAAAACTCGCATAGAAAAGAGAATGCATGCAAAAGGGGAAAAAGTGAATGAAAAGAGGAACGGAAAATCCGCGTTGCACAGAGCATCCCTCCCCTCTCTGGCGCTTCCGGTATTTTTTACACGAAAAAATATTGTGTCAGTGAGGTTGTCGCGAGGCCGGCGGCCGGACGGGCCACGGCTCCCGGATCGATGCCGGTCCTCGAAGATCCAGCGGCAAGGAAGGCGGCGGCGGCCGGGGAGTCGAGCAGCTCGATCGATCCGACCAAGCTAAGGGGTATTTGCGATGAAGAAAAATCACCCCTTCTTCAGACCTGTTTTTCCTTCACTTATTAATATGCTGCAAGATTAGTGAGGGAAGTCGGCCGTAATCGGCGAAGATAAATATTCATTTCTCCTGAGAGGTTTTTTTTCTCAGCTCGTTATTTCTTTACTTGCGCCCCTTACTCTCCCCTCCACTTTTCTCCCTCGCTCCCTCACAATTAGAGTCTCTCTCTCCCACTTTGCTTGATGAAAGAAATTCTCCAGAACATAACGGTCATTTCACCCCTTGCTGCTTGCAAATTTAATGAATATTTCAGTTTGACGACGATGAAGGGATATACGTCGAATATCTTCATAAAAATAGTGTTAAAATAGTATTCTTTTAATTTTAAATTAAACTTATTTTAAATCGTTTTATACTCTCATGTTAACTAGCTAAGTCACCAACGCCTTTGTTTGCATTTTAAATCGGATGTATGTGAATTATGAGTCAAAGTCTACATTAAATTAACTAAATTACAATATATAATATACCAGATCTGGTTATTTATTTTTTTAAACAACTCCTAAAAATTTAAACAACGTTTAATGTTAGATAAATAGTTCTCACCAACATGTTTAGGTTACAAAGCAAACTGAATAAAGCTATCACTGTTTAGTATAAGTTGTGTAAACAGTTTATAAATAAATAAATGATATAGTGAAGTTATTTACTTGAACTTAAAGACATTGGCAAAGACGTCTCAACAAATTATCAATACTGATATCACGATGTAACATCATAAATAAATGCATTGTGTCATCCCTTTTCCACTTACATTCTTTTTTTACCCTCTAAATATTCCAATAACTGTATAGTCTACCCACAACCTCTGAGATAGTTCAAAACGTTATTGGTATTTTTTTGCCAACCAAGCCAAAAACCTTTTTTTGTTAACTTGACAATGTCAATATACCTAAAAACGAACTACTCATTCTGCATAATATTCCTACCATCAACAAACTCACACGACAAGGAGTTTGCTAAAAGCCCCCAGTTTTCAAGAAGCTGATGCTCAATATCTGATTTTACGATTTTATGACGATGAAATAATCTTTTTGATTAATTATTTTTAAAATAAACATGTTATACAATTTAAAACTTTAAGGGCATATGGTTACAATAAACTTAACAGCAAACTCTTAGAGTCTGATTTATTGTTTCCGAAGATAATCAAATATATATATTTAAAGAATTATAACAGTGTACCGTTTCAATCTTTGTATTCTTATTATTTGATAATAGAATAACCAGTTTCGGCACTATGGCCATCGCCGGAGTCTAATTCAGTTTAAATCTAGTCCCAAAACTAGTCAGTCTCTTGATAAAAATATTTAAAGGGTCATCTGTTACAAATGTGTTAATATTAATAATCTTAGTAGCGTTGAATTGAATTGAAACTCAAACCCAATATATAACATCAATAATTTAACATGAAGAATTGCGCAATGGTGTTTAAACTTCAGTGATAAATCGTCACAGTATTACCGAAAATGTAATTAGTGTTTTTTTGCTCCTATACATTCAAGACAAAAAGGCTCATTAAAATTATATTAAAAACAGTTATAAACCGTAAATTTCAGTTTGTGTAACAAATACTTTTTAAAAACACAATAAAGTGTTTATCAAGCTTGTATGTTGAGTAGGTGTTAGACAATCAATCTGTGCTACCGATCCGAGATTTTCGTTGAATCTCAATTGCATTGTATTAGAACTCCACTGGTCATAAACTTTTACAGTAACAGTACTTAAATTTGTATAACAGTTGTATAGAAGGTAGTAGTTTTCACATCAATTTCCACAGATGTATTTAAAATTTTGAAAAACTAGATTTCAAATTACGTTTTTGTTGAGCTTACCTAAAATTTTAGCATTCAAATTAACCTACTGAATATTACTTTGTCTTGAATATTCTATGAATATTTGCGTTCGGTTTAGAAAACAAAAACTTTTATTTAATGGAGTTCCTCATGATTTAAAAGTATGGTAAATAGCCACTTTAGATTCCATCGTAAAACGATAGCATGATTAAAAT
The DNA here is from genome assembly GCA_963675035.1 of Allygus modestus. Classification (NCBI taxonomy): domain Eukaryota; kingdom Metazoa; phylum Arthropoda; class Insecta; order Hemiptera; family Cicadellidae; genus Allygus; species Allygus modestus. Next base: position 191,410,082 of record OY776111.1, on the reverse strand, counting down.
TCAAGCCCAAAAATAGCACTTAACTCGTATATGCTTGTGTTCTTAGTAGAGCCTGAAGACTCTGAAGAAACGTGTTGATAGGGGTTTTAAGTCGAAGTAAATTGTTTATTTCGGTCTATTAATTAACCAAATCAGTTTTCCCAAACAATTGAAACTCATGAGAAACTGTATCTTATTTTCTATGAATTTCTTGTTAGTACTTTCCCCGACCAACAATTCTATATAATAATGCCGGGCGACGCGGAGTGGCGCGTTGTAAGACAGGAGATCACACAGCGCCGTGTGAGGGGGAGGTTTCTTTGGGAGGCCGCTGTATTGATCCTAGGCTTCAGCCTCCGGCCGCTATTAGTTTCCTAATTTCTTCCCCCTCCCCCACCATTGTCGGCCCGGGTTCTGAGAGTAAAATATGCGGCTTGTATGTAAATGACTTTCTTGGCTCTGATGAGATTAGCCGGGGCAGAGCAGCAGCACCAGCACGAGTGCCGCGAAAAAATACTCTCTCGTCCGCTGCCGCCACCCCTAGCCGCCCCCTCCATCATTTGAAAAAATGGGCCTGCGCAGAGCGACCCGGCAGCGCGCATGCGCCTCCCGCACTCTCCTTGCTACTTCACTCACTTCTCACGCCAATTTCACACCCTAAGTGAGAAAATCACATGCAAATATTTGAGGATGTGAAATATTTCTGAGATAATTTTCACACTCATTGTAATATCTGATCCTTTCTTGCGAACTTTGTTAACGATGCAGTGAATATTTTAAAATTATTTACTTTCGGTAGGTAAAGTAATAAAAAGAGACCAAAGAGATATGTAAATACTCTGTACAATTGCTAACAGATATAATTGAGCGTCTATCATTGAACTTGATAAGAACTTTATTTATATTGATGTATGAGTTTGTTCTAATACCAATATCCATTCTTACTTATCATTTCCTTACAAATAATAATGTACCTATACTATTATTATTAGTAAAATCAACTATATACGAATCGTTATGTTAAAATGAATTATTTATAACTGTTGGAATAAATTAGTTGTATACAATTTCTGTACGAATTAGTGGCCACTTTTTCGTGTAATTTAGGTAATAATAATTTAGAAAGATAAATTTTTTATTATAATCGAACCACTATATTTAACCGCAGCTGCAGTTTCATTCTTTATAGAATAACTTATAACTTAAAATTATCCGTACTTATTTTACTGTTACAATGGTTAGAAAAATAAACTATTATAATATAAATTAATTTTAAAATGTTGCCCTTAATTAACTACCTTTTTGAGAACTATTAGAACAGTTCAAGCAATTAGAAGCCCTCCCATGAGCTTGGTGAAGATATTGATAATGCCCACGTTCAACTTTATTTTAACTATATTTTAATCGGCTGAAGTTAATAGCATACATTAGATTGTATAGTAATCAAACATAAATACAAAAATTAGTTGTTAATAGTATAGACAGTAGTTTCCCCAGTGAAATTTGTAATGCATAAAACTTATGTTAAGTTGCGTTTCTGAAATATAAAATCTATTAAAACAATGGTTATTTGACCATTTTACGAAAGTTGTGTATTTGATTTTAAGTAACTAAATTATCCTTAGATACCTTGGACTTTATTTACTAAAATCATTTCCCCTTCTATAATGTTACCTGCCTTTTATATCTCATATGAATCTTGGTGCAATACATATTTCACTGGAGAATTAAGGTTCTGCTCAGCAAACCTAATGTGCGGCACTCAATAGCAGCGTCATATTTATGCTGTGTTTTTGAAATCATGACCCCAATAAAAAACAAAAGTGAACTACTCTTAAAGGGGAGTTAAAGGGAAATTAAGGACCAGGAAATAGTCAACGATCCCTCAAAAGGTTGTTTAATGTAAATAAACAAATGCATACACTGGATGTATACCGCATTAGTACAAATCTTTATATCAGAAAAGGAAACCTAATAATGTAACGCATTTTAAATCAATTGAATACATATAAATATACACATTTAAATTAAAACTGTACGGAGTTATGCTTTGAATAAGTTACAGATTTTTATTACTTTCTTATAGCCGACTCTTTTTTTGATTACATAATTATCTTTAAGTGTTAGTAATAGTCATTTTGTTCATGCCTTTAATAAATCTCCTTCCTAAGTACGTAACACCTCAGTCCCTCTTCCCCATTGGTTGAACACGACTGAAGAACAATATGTAAGTAGGTGAGTGGGGTTTGTTTCATTTTACATAAGATGAGTACAAAGAAACGTTGCTCGCGGGACTACAAGCCCAACAAGCGGCCGAGCCGAGTGTCGGTGGCGAGAACAATGTTCGGCGTCTCGGGGGAGTGCTTGGCGCAAGAACACTCGCACGGTTTTAAAAATGCATAATTTATTCGGCAAGTGAAACAAGGGGTCTATCAGCAGTAATGTAGTGGTAGTGCAGACCCGGCTCAGCACGTCTTTGGTGGAAAACAATAGGAGAATCAGCTGGGAGCCAGTAATGAGTGGACCAATCAGGGAGCTGATTGTGTGGCCACCGCTGCTGAATACCAATATACGGCTTACGTGGCACCCGCGTCCTCGATCATCCAAGATTCTGAGGAACCTCCGTTTCCTGTCATTTCAGCTTACGGTGATTTATAGCCTAATTATGATATTAATTTACCTTATATTAATTTGTTACCTTGCTTCATATTAAGGTAAATTTTATCTCAAATTGTTTTACAAGCTACATTTGTGTTTTCCCATCAAACAATTGAATTACTAACGGCTAACTAATAAAAGGATAATGCAATGTATACAATAATAATGTATTTGATATCACTATTTAATACGCTTACACAAACTCGTGCATATTTAAGGCGAATACAAATGCACTTTGAGTGTAGAATGACTGATACCTTGTGGATTCTTTTAACTAACTACGATCAACAAGTGCATGCATTAAATACAAAACTCAACTAGATACATTTTGATCCATTCAGTTGCTGGCTTTAGCATAAAATACCATAAAAGTTAGGAAGTTGACAAAAAATAAGTTTATTGAAAAAATAATGAATTAATTATTCTTTATTTAATATCATTTATAATTCATCTGTGTAATTTAAATTATAATTGTAATGTTTATAATAATAATGTGTTATTTAGACAGATAATTTATTTTCCTTACCTAGTTCAATTTCTTGACTGCCATTATTTTGTTGTACGGTTAAATTAGATTTATTTCTATCTCGGCTGCTTACTTAGTCCTATATAATTACAATGAAATCGCCAATCGACTTACACTTGCATTTTCAAGTAAATATGAACGAACAACAGATGACACGGATATGTAGCCTTGTTACTGACCGTTTCTTAGTCATCAACGGCCATTAAATGGCCAAAAATAAAAAAGATATTTTTAGTTCAATGTGGTTTCCGAACTACTCATAAATTTTCCAACTCTATCTTTTAGCACTTACGTTCTATAAATTAAATTCTTAAATTCTCTTTGATCACTCATGTAAAAATTGTAACATAGAACAAACATGAGGGGTTTTATTAATGTTAGTATAACCTGCAGACATCTACTGTTAAAATGATACGTGTTCTTGTTGTTTTAGAATTTGAAGTGTTAATTAACATGAAATACGGATATTGTTGGGATACTATATATCGGTTTTAAAATTCATTTGCAAAATTCAAAACTCGCGGGAAGGTTTAAATTGAGCAATTAAAGATGCAAATTATTGAAAGAATTAGGGCCTATTTTATCTTAATTTTACCTATTTTAAAGTTACTTAATCATATGGTAATGCAGATAAAGTTATTTTATATATTTTAATACTAATTGGCAAACATAATACAATATTGTATTATAATACTATTGTATCTTCAACCCAATCGTGCGTGTTCAAAACCAACCTTCTTATTTCAAAGCTCAGGTCCCATATATGATTAATATATAACGCTTTTCCGACATGTTTATACCACACACTCCCCATAAAAATTACATTACTAGACATACTTTATATTATGTCCACATTTTTAATTAAAGAACTTCAGATAAAACTACAAGTTAAACATTGGTTTTGTTAAACATTTAAATTGGTTTCATAACCCTCTACTAAAAGATTCTACTAAAAGATACACGAAGTCTTTTTCAATCTTTTCAAATCATAATATTTCGTGTTCCGGTTGTTGCGCAAACTCATATAATCTTTTTGTCATTTAGTGACAACGTCTTTGATTAAGCCCTAAATTGAAAAGGGTTGCAGTTTCTTTGATAAAACATTGTATAAAAGCTGTCAAAACGTGTAATGATATGCATGGGCTTCATTACTCCCCCAGTATGACGCCTGCTTACAAGTCGGTCCGGGAGAGTCTCGTCTATCGCGTGATGAATGTGCTGCAAATTGCGAATTTTGCCCTTCGCTGATTAAAGCCAGAGTCTGCGAGCCCCAAACTTGTCAATTACTCCCCTTGTAACAGTCGAGACAGGTTTTGGGGCCGAACCCTTCTCCCAAGACTCTAGGCGATGTAGATGGTCGTACATCTCTGGTATGATTATAACACAGTGTGAGATGTTGATCGTAATTCCTCTTTAAGGTCTCGTGTAGTGCATAATCATCGACACTTAAATAAAGTTTTCTGTTCATATGACGACACGTTATTCTTATTGTGCTTTAGTAAATTTAGTAAATTTGGTGTTATATTGGGAACTGAGCTTTGAATTGATTTGATTTCAATAATTGCTCGTTATTGATATAAAAAAGGATTTATAATGGTACTTTTAAAGTCAGAATATGAATCTGTATAGTGTAATTTAAGTATCATGATCTTGCCAACAAGCCTCTTTACTCAAAATACATGGCTCAAAAGTAGGTTAACACTAATCAAGCCAATACTATCAATACGTATTCGTTAAGCTTCTATGGCCATGTAGATAGTATAGATACGGTTAATCTAGCAGTGTTTTGTAAAACTTGTATATGACCTCAGCCATTAGGCTATTATTTGACAGAAGTATTAGCCAGTCTTAACCAGTAACGAGTCAACACGTGGCGTCTCACTCATTCTACACATATAGGCCTAATGTATTCGTATTGACATTCAAATACGCCTTAATTGAGTCGGCGTCTCAGATAGTAATTAACTGTAAACATTCATAGTAATAACATATATTATAGATTTAAGCGGTAACCTTAAACAATAATTGAAATCAATTATCAGGATAAATTGCCTATAGTAAATAACTTGATTTTAAAGTTTGGGTTGATCATTTATAATATAAAAGATGAATGTTAAAATAAAGTAACTAAGTTTTAATATATTTGATTTAATTTTAAGATAAAATGCTTAAAAACCTTTACTTGATTTCAACCAAAAGTATGCATAATAAATATATGTATATTAAGTTTTTCGGATTTTTTCTTTAGAAACATTTGCATAGAAATAAATAATGATTCCACTCGCACAGGTAAACGCTACTGTAGGACTAAACACGCCCTCTTAAAGGAAGCACGACTAAGCGGTAATAAAGTTGAATATTATTAAACGGAATAATTTACCTTTAACGTTAGAACATAGAGTCGTAACATAAGCTATTCTCCGGTGCTCGTTTGCTATAAACCCCATCTCTATTTCTCTCTGCCTCTGGCTCTCTCTCCTTCTCTCATTCTCTCCCCTTACGCCCTTGCCTTCTCGGCCTTTAGCATTGTAAATAATTTTCAGAATAATGTATAGCCGAAAGGATGAATTATAATACAAAATATGTCTTAGTGTTGAGACAATTCAGACTTAAGTCCAGTTTGGAGTCACTAACCTTTTTTATCCACACATTTTTTCTGCGACACTGATGGATTTGATTAGTATACATTACACCCAGATACATTCGCCCATGTTTGTTCCCTAATGAAAATGTAAATAAAAACAAATTTATATAATTAAAATTTGTGTAATAATGTTTGTAATCATTGTTAAGAGGATTTGAAAAATAGAGTTGTTCAGATATGCTAATCAGAACAATTAAAATATAAAGCTGGTTAGAGTTAAGGGTCTCTCAAACATTTATTTGACCGGTTTATTATTGTATAAATATTATAATATATATTAATGCGTGATTTTACAAGTACATCCCTTCAAGTTTTCTTAAAATCATATTCATAATGCCTTAACGATTTTTAAGCCAAACAAAATATTTTTGTAGGTTCTCTCATAGCAAAATAACAGATTTACTTCGTTTGAGTTTATAACATTGAATGTAGTGAAAATACCTCAACATTACATTTGTGGATAACATTTGAGGAGCCTATTTAACATATGTTTGTATGTCATGTTGCACGTTACACCCATATCGCAATTCTAACTAGTTTTACACCTACTGCTTGTTAAAATTTAAAATTAAAATTCTGATATTGAAACAAACTCAAAAATTAAGACTAAAAAGAATAAAAATCCTTATTAAAGTGCAATTGAATTAAATCGTTTAACAGGTGACTTTAAACAAATTTACCATCTTGACAGAAATGTTTAAACTTTAACAAGATTACACGTAACCCACTGGAACGTAGAAAAGATTTTCTCAGAGTAACGTCTTTAGATAATTTTAAAACTATAAGTTAAAAACCATCATTCATAACTATATATATATAAATATATAACAAAACCTGTTAACTGTTATTTATTTAGCTTTCCCCAAACAATCACTTTAATCATATTCTCTAATAACTCTAATAACTCTAATAACCATTTCAGCAACTATAACAACTCTTATTATGTACTTATTCAAGTAACTTGGAAATGTGTCCTTCCTCGTAACAAAATATGAAACATGCACCACCAATAAATGTGAAGTATAATTAAAACAATAGCGAAAAGTTGCTTGGTCGAACGGATGGATTGGATCAGTAATTTCAAACATGATGCTTACAAAGGGCATAGAAGCTCTGCCCACATTGGCTAAGCTTCATCCACAAATATTAATCATACAAACATTTGTAAACTTAAATTGGGTGCTTCCACATAGTCTTGGCTGCTTAAAGAATTTGTTTTTAGTAATTTGAGATCCTAGTTTACACCTTGGCTTACCAGTCTGGAAACGCTACAAGGCCCATACTCTTAGCTTAGGCTCCATGTGTTGCCATATAGCTTTTGCTTTTCTACAGAAACGTCTCACAGTTTGGCAAGTGGTAGGATTCCCCTACAACCTAGACACAGAAAAAAACTCGGAAATGTAACAATTCTCCTCATCACCACCACCCCTCAACAAGACCAAATACTTTGGCAACCCAATGTCAAGACCAAAATTAATACTCTAGAATTGTTTACTCAACCATTATTTCATCGATCGCCTTATGAATAAATCAATAAATCCGTTCTGTCGATGCATTTTTATATGTTGACGTTTATAATATAATTTGCGCAAAGAACGCTAAACATATTAGTAACCCTTTTTGAGGTGATAAAATTTACTGTCTTTTTTCAATTCCCTCTGACCTTTTTCCTAATATTTACATGAAAAAATATTTTGCAAGATGGATGATAATTGATTCCTTATTATAATTATGTTGTTTAATCTACTATGTCAATCAAAATTAATTTTGTATTGTCTTATGCATTTTTATGATGTTATATTAATGTTTATTAGCAACTTAGGGCCGTTATAACTTAGTAATTACTCTTCCTTTAAATAATAATAACAGGATATCATTTACTTACCAGTAATACTACTTTTGCCTAAATTATTTTTTTTATTTCAATATTATCCATGTCTAAAGAAAATGGAATTAAAAAGAGCACACGCTAGACACTAACGTTAGATACAGGTGCTAAGTCAGAAGCAATTATATCAATCAACAATCACGTGTGTATAGCAATCGCTGTCCAATAGACACTGACAGCGGCATGCTGTTTAGATGCCTCTCTAATGTGTGGTGCACTTGATACATTGTCTAATCTCTGCAACTAGTGTTTTTAATATTCATTTTTATAATACAATTAAATTATCCTTATATATTGCCGTCTTCAACCAACTTACTTTGGAAAGTTTAAACTTCCCTTGGAAAGTTTAGACAACAAGTTTTATGACAATTTTAATATTAACGTGTGTGTAAATTCGACACTTTCATTTAACGGTGTCCTGAAAATAATATGATAAATTATGTCGCAGTAAAATACCTTCCCTTAGAGTCAATACAACTGTCACTTTTATTTTTTATTGTTTATAAGTTTTAAAGTGTTTAACAAACCGTAACCGTTGCAAATAAAAACATTGTGTGAACATTATATTTCCCTTCTGCAAAATTCATGATTTTAAATGTTGGACTAACAAAAATCACATTAAGAAAATAATCTATAGATCAGTTAATATTTTATAAGACTATTTAAAACTAAGAGCATCTCTTTAATATGCTAAATGTTTCTTTAATCAAATAAATACATGAGACTGTTTGTGAAGCAGATAAATTAAATACATTTACAAATATCTGTTGCCATAATAGGTGGTGTGGGGAGAGACCAGACTTTGTTTTCAATTCTGCAACATAAGCAATGACCTAGTCTTTATAGCAGTTTAACTGTTCCTTTTTTTGTTAAATTTCACAATCCTTTATTTATTTTATTTATCTTTAGTCCTATTTGTAAACCATATAATTTTCGTGCATATTTTATGACCGTAGTTTTAGTTACTATCTGTGTTTACCAATCAACATGTTACTGGCGCTCCGTAACCCGAGTCGAGTGTTGTTCCCAAGGTTAGGACAGAGAGGGCATGTGTCAAAGTTTAATTCACAATAGGTCACCCGGTGCATATGGAACCGGTCCATCACATGCGGCCTCTGACACGGAATACGTTTGAAACCGGATAAGCTTTTCCGCAACAGCTAGTGGAGTCGGCTGCGGCTGCGGTCCCAAGTTTAAATTGCATTTTGAGCTAGGAGCGGCGCGGCGCGGTGGCATCGGGCGGGCGGGGGGCGACCTTAGAAGATTACTGAGCTCGTTGCAAATGGCCGGGGGTGGCGGGGGCGCATTTTTGCCTAAAACCACATTGCGAGGGGAGGTGGCCATTACTGGCCCAGCGTTCTCCTCTCCCCGAGCGAGTATTGATCGAAAATCTTCTCCCCAGACTCCATGAGACTCAAGACGATCCCCATTTTCCCGCATTTCATTTTTACCGCTTCCCTTTGTGCCGCAAAAATGAGGCCAGAAAGAGTTCTGACCTAGATTTTTCTCACTCGTTCACAGAAACGAGGCCACTCTTTCTCCTTTGACTTCTTTCTTTTTTTTTATTTACCTTACATTTTATGCAGATGGATTCGTTACCAGTTATGGTTCTCTAAAGTTAAGTCCTTCTAAATAATATGTTTTAAATTGATAAATATACAAATATTGAAAAAATTAAAATACTAAACAATTTTTTATAAAAGTATTATAAAATTGTATGATGTTCTTATTAATTAGGTATATTGACAACCCAGAAATGTGCATAAAATAAAATGTCCTTAACATTTAAAACCTTTCCTTACGTTACTTAACAGCATTCCTTTCCACGTGTGATTAAACATGTTAAAACTTCGATTATTACAAGTTACAATTTCAATAATATTTAAACCGTAATTGCACTATTGCCTAAATAATAAATTAGAGTATAATACACACATTAATGCTACAAAATGTCTACTCCTATAGCCCTCACCAAGGATAATTAAAAAATGTCCCTTTTCTTATAGTTAATATTATAAATATCGTCACTACTCCCTTAACCACCGTAGAAGTGTCAACTCATAGAAGATTTGTCTGGCATTATATAATCTAATAACCGACACTTATACATTATATGACAGCTTTCCATCATAACTTAACAAACCACGGTTCTACCACTATCTTGGCTGGAATAATTAATTAATGTGTATTTTACCGCAAACATTCTAAGAATTGAACTGCATTAAGGTAGTTTAGGGATCTGTTCTAACTAAGCGAGCAACAATGCAAATGTTTAGTGAACAAAGAGAAAACTGATATGCCCTTCTTGAAATATTAAAAATAATACCCCCGTCGCAGCAAACCTGCGTACTCAGCGAATTTCCAGTGCAAAATATATGTCTTAATACCACACAAAGTCGCAAAGGTATCAAATTTAATACAAATATATATTCACAAATAGGTAATACATCAAATTTGAATTATTATCCATAAGAATAACATTGGGGATGAGTACGCAGGTTTGCTGCAACAAAGAACAACAAACATGGGGTTTCATGTAAATATCAATATTACTCAACTAGGTGAAGCCACATACAGTACCAAGTTTCATCAATATAAATTTATAAATATGCCATATATACCGTTTTGATTATTCTCCATAAGAATAACATGGGGGATGAGTACGCAGGTTTGCTGCAACAAGGAACACAAAAAATGGGTTTTTATGCAAATATCAATAGAACTCAACAAGGTGAAGCCACACCAAGTCTTCTTCCCTATAGGGGAAATTCGCTAATAACAGGACTAGATGGAATAATGTCATACTTTTTTATTACTCATTAAATGCACCTTCCTCAAGTTAGCTGTGGAAATGAAGAGAACCAACATGAAATGAAAGGAAACACTGTCAATACTAGAATAATTTGTAAATATCCCCGTCGCAGCAAACCTGCATCCTCAGCGAATTTCCATGTTCCTTTAATATGCATTCATAAATAAGCAATATATAACATTTTAATTATTCTCCATAAGAATAACATGGGAGCAGAGTACGCAGGTTTGCTGCTACGGGAGCCATCGGTAAAAATGGTTTTATTGTGCAAATAATAATAGACCACAACCAGGTGAAGCCATATACCAAGTTTTTTCAGGATATGTTCATAAATAAGCGAGATATAAAATTTATTTCATTCCCCATAAGAATAACATTGGACAACATACTGGTTTTCCCACTTTTAATATCTCTGTAACCAATTAACATAGAGAAATAATCTAAACCCCAAATTGTGTGTTTTTTAAAGCCAAATTTAATGGTGAAAATTAAAATTTGACTTCATAAAATATTACATGAAAAATTTCAAAAAAACAATTTCTCGGGTTCAAAACCCCCAAAAATACCACTTCGGAATATATATATATACATACAGTTTCGAACGAACGGTGTTTTTGGGGTCTGGGGACATCAAAACAAAAAGTTATCATGGTCCCAGGCCTAGGTCTTACCATGCCGACTTTGGTAATAGCTTCTTTCCTATAGGGGAAATTCGCTAGTAAAAAATAGGAAAAATAATCAATGTTATGGATTTTACTGCCTTTTAATCACTTTTACAGAGAGTAGTAGAGAAAATAGAGAAAATAGTAAATAGTAATAGAGAAATTGTAAATACTTTATATGGTCATCAGCTGTGTTTATAACAATTAAAATAAACGTAATTTCAAATGTAACAAAATTATGGAATGTCGACTTATGGAATTATGAAATGAGGAAAATACTTTTTTTAACCATTGTTGTAGAAACCTATTTATTCTTTGGAAAAATATTGCATGCAATGCTTTGGGTTTTTCTAATCACCCTTTGATTTTTCTAAAATATATTGACATCAGCAGTACAAGTCTTCCTTCAATGTTGTTCTGAGTAAAGACGGTATCACGGCGTCGCTGGTGCCGTCAGCGCAGCTATAATGTGTAATGATGATCCCCATAAACCCTTGGAAAAACAAAAACCTGTCTTCAGGATAAGTTACCCGCAAAATACCATTGTCATTTAGTCATTTTTATAATTATATTTCCGTCTCTACAACTGTACATCGTAACTAACTAGATGACGTTAACATTAAAATATTGAAGAAATCCGCTTATTCCAATTTCCAACAACCCCAATATATATCCAATAGATATTTTTGAATGAGACTAGTAAATAAAAATCAAGAGCTAGCAGCTTATAACACCTTAACTAGAAGGTTTGAACTAATTAAAAGATATCCTCAAAGATGATTAAACAATGTAATTATATATCGTTATAACTTTTTCTTTTAAAATGTGTTGGTTTATAAAAATTGTTACACAAAATAGTTATATGCTGTGTTAGAATTAACAGTTTAGTATTTTTTAAGCAGTTTCCAATAGTATTAAATCCAACATTGTAAATTTATATGATTCTCATTTATTGTGTGCTTTAGAGCTCTTTTGTAAACTAAGGCTTTCTTAGTGATTGTTTATAAGTGTATTCCCTCTTGAGGTCTTATATTCCCTCTTGTAAAATAAATACTAATTCACAGCTATAAAAAAGATTTAGTTCTAATAAAATATACTTTTATTGAAACAAAACTATTTAAAGATATGCAGCTATTATATCAGCAATATACTAGCAATGGTATGTAAAGCAAGTCCCAAAGGATTTTATATGCTGTACATTTAACTGCGTATGCTAATACTTATATTACTTCACGGCTACAAAACATGTTCCCATGGTACTAATACGAAATATCAAGCTTAAAATAGTATTTCCTTGAGCTGAAACCATGACGTTTTTAAATGTATAATTTTCTTTAATCACCATAATTCCACTTCATTGCAACCGAGTAACCAGGCTTGAAGGAATACTCAAACAATTTACGCACGCCATGTCTATTTGTATTGAATGTCTTAGTAAAAGATTATAGTAAACGTTAAAACAAAATTTGATTGAATTTTGTTAATTAACTTGCCTTAGTTTTTAAACGTTTTTAAAACTGTGAAAAGGTAGATATGTTATTTTGAACAATTACTAGATTCCAAAATAAATCAAATAAAATGTATTATTTTCGTAATATAGACTGATTATAAGAGTACAATTTTATAAGTAGATTAATACGGGAATCGATTTTAGAGTTTTACATGTTTATCTTAGGATTACTTTAGAAGATCATATATGTGCAGTTTCAAATGGCCAAACAAATGTTATTATGTAGAGTTTTCATTATTAACATGATTTAAAACCATCTCAATGAAAATTGAACACAAGGTCTGCTTTTTAAGCAGTTCATCTAAAAGGCAGTCGGATCATGAAAATAAAAGGAAAATCTGAAAACGAAAATGATGCTAAGTTTGTTTATGATAAATTATAATCATTAATTTCAATTAAAAATGTCTACTTTTAAAGTTGTCCTTTTAATTTGTTTTAGTATTTAGAAAATTGATTCGATTTGATATAGGTTTCATCAGGTATTTTAGTTTGTTAAATTGGATTTATTTTATTTAATAGTATCCGAGATGTTTAAGGTTTTTTTGCCGTATCCGTAAAAATGTACAGAAGCTTCAGTGACTATCGAATATACTAGATATAATGCAAAAATTTACAATTGCATAATATTCCAGTTTATTCCCCCACGGGAATAGTAGACAGTGTAACTATAGTACACACATACAAAACGAAAGTGGCAGCAAAGTGATAAAGGTAACGGCGCGCACGCGACTCTCGGAAAAATGAAATTGCGAAAGGGAAAGGAAGGTATGTTTGTAAACACGGCGTGACCCGCGCAACGTTTTTATGCCCCTCCCCACCAGCCGCCACCACAAATCATTTTTTATTCATCGTTCCATTCATTTCTCCAGACACATTTCGAAAAAAAAACTGTTTCAATATTTGTACGCTTTCGTGTAATCTTTGCTAGGTGTGAACTTTGTGTGACCTTGTCCCATTTTGCTTGCAATACTGGTTATTTCTTAAATCGTCACTAAATATATAGTTGGGTTTAAGACTCCTTATTAGGATATTAGAAATAAGAATATTTTATATTCAAAATTCGTTTTAATCTTTAAAAATTAAACTATATTTACTCGCATCCACTGTATTGTTTTAAATGCTTTTGTGTAAACCATGAATCAGTCATAATTTCTCAGACAACATTTCTGGATTGGCACTGATAGTGTACTGGATTTATCGAGGTGACCTTCCATAATAATGTTCCATATGTTACGAAGAAATTAAATAAGGTTCTTCTGCTCGGAATTTCTGTTAAATTCTCCTAATTTAACCTAAGTCATATAATATTAAAGTACAAAATAAATATATGAAAGAACATGTTAATATTAAAATTAGGCTGAATAAACTGTTCGAATAAAACTCTGCTAATCTTAACATAGTAATTTTTAAATACCGTATTTGTTAAACAGGGTCTTTGTAAAATAATGGAGCGGTTTTTACCAATTATAAAAAAAACTACTAGGCAAATTATAAAATCCAGATTGGTAGCACTTGATTCTACAGCTCAAATATTTTAATATTTATTAACTGTAAAATCAGCTCTTTGATTGTTAACATTGTGTTTTGTAACAACATTTATGTTTACGTTTTAGTTGTTTACCTTCCCAAGTCATATTTCAATGTGAATAGGTAGAGACGGTCGCATATAATATCATAGCCGCCTTTAAAGGCAGCTATGATAACAGCCTCCTAGAAGTCCAAACTTGACTCCATGTGACCTTTTTTGTAAACGCCAAAAATCACATTGTGGGTCATTTGAAGAGCGAGCACATATACAAGAGACTTTGTGTACTGTGTGTGGTTGAATTACATCATCGTTAAAATCTTTGCACACCTACAAATGGTGGACATATTGAAACTTACTAATAATCTGAATTAAACTGTTTCTTATGAGTATTATAAATATTGCCGTTTTACCTTCTTTGGCTTGTTTGGTATCTAATGTCAAAATTGCACCATTCTTAAATAAAACCCCTGTATTTTAAAGAATATCCAGTGGATATATGAATATAATAATAAACCAACTGGTATTTAAAGTAAATTAAAAAATAAACCAACCGCACGATACTTAAAGTAAGTTAATCTACGTATAAGGTACTTATATTTTTGATTTCATTTACTGTGTCACCATCTTACGGACCATGTGGCTGAAGACTATTCATTCGCAAACGGGCAGTCTTCCTAAAATAATAAATGGATATGTATAGTTCTCAGAGCGGTTTCTATGAATATCCAACAATATCAAATCGGAAATTATAATAGCACCCCTCAAAGGTGCGTAGGCAGTCGAGACCGGTCCTTCGCAGGATACCTAACTGGTTGTACAGTAGACCTCCAGCCCCTGCCTCCTGCCCCACTGATCTACTCCGCTATACACGTGCAAATAATGATTGTTGCAGTTCTGATTGAGATTTGCATATAACAATCTCGACCGGTTCGCGCGTAGAGGTAACGGTCACCTGGAGGGGGTGGCGAACTACATCCGGTGGAACAATGCCGGACAACCGGTGACCAACTGACCGGGCTGGCGAGGTTTGCGATACAGTCCGTCCGCACGACCACAGTACGAGTATGCCAATGCGGTTGGTTCCTTTAAACAAAAAAACACGCATGATGGGTGTCTAGTGTGATTAATAAAGTTATCATATTAAAACAGAAGTTGGGAAGTTTAAACAAATGTTTAAATTTTGTAGGGATGTATAATTGGAAATAGACCTGTTGATGCTAATGGTATTTATTTTACGGATTTATATTTTCCTGCCATTTAGGTTATTAAAAAAATAGGAAAAGTAGCGTTCAATATCATTTTTTGGCTTGTTGACATAACGAGAGACCAATTTTTATTGTAGTCTCATTACCCAAATATTAATCTAAAATAGGTAGTCCTTAATCTTTCTCTAACTTGATCATGCTTTTGGTTTCGAAACCGATTTTGTAACTGGCACTGCTGTAGTAAAGGGTATTCCCCCAAGAGTTGATGTATCAGTGTATGAGAATACAAATTTTCATGTTGGTCAAGTGTTAAATCAGTTCTGCTGACGGGCCTGCAGCGGCGTTCGGCAGCAAGATAAACTAATTGCTGCTTATCACAAGCACTCAGCACGCCAGCCTAAGGTACTGTGATATCGGTAAGTTAAGGGACAGACCCGAGCTCTATAATCCCAACTGATGGTCCTATCTCTCGTCCTGCAGGATCCGAACTAGGAGAGACATTCATATAGTCATTATTGTCTTACATTCCTCAATAAACGAATACATTCTATTCAAAAATAATTATTACCACGTATTTTTTTATATAAACACTGCTATAGTTTGTGTGTTACTGTTCTTCCTTACAACTAGAGTCGCAATGAATTATGTTATGAGTATATCTAAGAACAAATTGTATTAATGTTTTCTTCTTTTTAAGTTTTAATACAAAAAGTTGCCGCCTTGCCTAAACAAAACAATAATACCCCCGTCGCAGCAAACCTGCATACTCAGCGAATTTCCAATGCATAATAATGTCTTAATACCACATAAAGCCGCATTAGCAAGTTTCATAAACATAATTCACAAATAAGCGATATATACAATTTTAATTATTCTCCATAAGATTAAGATGGGGGATAAATACGCAGGTTTGCTGCAACAAGGAACACAAAAAATGGTTGTTTATGCAAATAATAATATAACTCAACAAGGTGAAGTCACTTACCAAGTTTTATAAAATGATGCTCATAATTAAGGGAGACATTACATTTTACTTATACTCCATAAGAATAACATAGGGCTGAGTACGCAGGTTTGCTGCTACGGGAATAATCGGTAAAATTATTTTTTGTGCAAATAACAATTGACCACAACCAAATGAAGCCGTATACCAAGTTTCATTAGTATCCGTTCATAAATAAGCAAGATATAACATTTGTCTTATTCTCCATAAGAATAACATAGGACAACGTACTGTGTTTAGCACTTTCAATATCTCTGTAACCATTTGACGTAGACAAATGATCAAAACACCACATTTAGTGTATTTTAAGCTAAATCTAATGGTGAAAACTAAAATTAGACTTTTTAAAATATTATATGTAAGAACTAAAAAAAAAAACATTTTTGGGGTACAAAACCCCCCCAAAATACCACTTTGGATGGGGTGATCTGTCTGGTTTTCGAACTTTAAGTCATAAATGCTGCTTTACACGTTTGTACCAAATTTCATCCAAATCGGACCACTTTTACGAGAGTTATCGCACCCTTGGGACACACACACACACACACACACACACACACACACACACACACACACACACACACACACACACACACACACACACACACACACACATATATATATATATATATATATATACAGTTTCGAACGAATGGTGTTTTTGGGGTCTGGGGACCTCAAAACGAAAAGTTATCATGGTCCCGGGCCTAGGACTTACCATGCCGACTACGGTAATAGCTTCTTCCCTGTAGGGGGAATTCGCTAAAAAACAACAACAAAATGTTTAAAATACCTGAATCATGTAATTAGTTACATTTAAGTTAAAACTAAATATATAATTTATGTTAATAAGTGCATTAAGTAGTTATAATTCAATAATAACTTTTTACCAATGACGCTAGTGTATTCATTCGAAACATGAACTTTTACTAGAAAAGTGTTCTTAAAATGTAACTAGCTCCTAGTACAACCTCATTACAACACATTAAGTACTTCAACATAAGTAGAAACAATATGTCACAATAGTTTCAACAATGGTATTTGAGAAATGCAAAGTAGATTTTTTTGGAACAGAAGTTTCACACAGACATTTAGGATTTTAAAACGCTGCATACACTTGTAATCTTAGTTTGTTTTTATCTTTCACCGCACCGGAGAAATTGTTAAACATTTTAATAGTAATGATCCATACCTGGATTTTTATTTACTGCATTAGATCAATTAAAATGTATACGATAAAAAAGTATGTAGTGATTTATTTATAGCTGGCCTATATTTGTTCTTGCAAAACTCTTCGTTGATCGTTACAACATTTATTGCATTTCACATAACAGGGTTTACAAACAAACCCTTCGGATAGTACAATGTATAGTCTTGGGGTCGACCATTTTGTTAATTTAAAAAAATATGCTGCAGAACACTCGATAACAATAAATAATTATAATACTAGACTTCTGGTACAGATTTCCTTCGAATAACGAATATTCCTACACTTACACCGACAGTGCGTGAAACAATTACCCACCTGTTGACATAAACATAACGAGTCTAAAGAAGAACTTGTCAACTGGAGCCAGTAATTAAGGATTTGAAACCGGATAAAATAGAATGCAATTAATGGTTAATGGTAACTCTGGTAATGAAGCTAATAAACCCAGCAACCTCGGGTCACACTAAATATGTTAGCGATGGAATAGAGTGGCCCAGCACTAACACGCCCTATCACTGCACGGCATAGACCACCTGCGCTACACTAGGCTAACACGAGCTTTCAAACAACGGCGGGGAAATTGTCACAGTGGGCGAAAGTTTATAATCAACTGTAGCGTAAAAGAATCGTCTTTGTGTCCGCATAACGCTCAATGATCCAATGAAAACGTCTTTGATTTACTATTAGGCTCGGATGCTATAACATCAGACGACAGAACACGTATATATGAGTGTTTCTATGTTAGTGTTTATATAAAATTTATCAGAATGTTACCAGATTTCCTACTGTATAATTGTTCGACTTCCTCCGAATCGGTTACGTAACAACTTTTCAACTGGAGCTGCCAATTAGTTGTATAACGTATTATTCACCAGTTTTGCTTTCAAAATAAAATAAAATTTTAAATCGATTAAATTTAATACCCTATGTATGATTATCAACCTTCTAATAGACATTCGAAAGTACATATGAACAATCAACTGGTTGTATTACTTCGAACTAATTAATGAATACAAAACAATTTTTTTTAATAAACAAATGTGTCTCTCTAGAAATGCAATGCAATATTCAAGAACCTGTAAAAGGTTTGTCACAATTATACAGCAGTAATAAACTACGTGAACATCTAAACATTATCTTTGTTAATCAACCTAAGGGACGTTAAAGTTAACGGAAGGAACGTTAACCTAAGGGACGTTAAAGTGACAAAATAAGTCAACCTTTCTGAAAGGAAATTTGCTGCTAAACTCTATCTGTAGGAGTACATTATGAAGCGGAGAATCAATTCATTTCGGATCCAATTTAGCGCTGGCAGGCAGGAAGGCAGACTCATGTTTCCCGTCTGACAAGTCATAACTTAGAAGGAAGCGGCCGGTCCCGGCACCCGTCAGACATTTAAATGAACGGGACGGGACGGAAGCCTGGCCAAGACAAGTGGGGAGGGTGAAGGGTGTTTCCTAGGCAGGCCCTTCCTTGTTGCCACGCGCCCTTCGCCCCTCCGCCCTCTTATCTTCATTCTTCCTCCTTGGGGCCACTTGGGATTAGGGGGTTCTACTTGCGTTGCCAAATTAAATCGCCGTCCATTCCGCCACCCCTCGGTCGATGCCGGGGCAATAAAGCGACTGTTTACTGTTCCTGAAGGATTTACTACTTTGTACTTTATGATTTAATTAACATTTCAACTCATTTTATTGCCTCGCTTTATCGAAAAGTGATGTCACACCTTCTGTATCGTTTATCACGCATTATAATTATCAATATTAAGTCATATTTACTAATTTAATCAAATAACCAACAACTAAACAATGGAAAAATCGTAAAATGGTATAATTTGTTATCACCATAACTATGAATTTCTGTTTAGTTTGTTAACAGTAAAACTGAACTTAAAGCTATCATATTAAAACAGATTTTTCTCTGTTGAATATAATTTGGTCTGACATTAAAACCTTGGGAAAAGCTTCAATAAAAAAATAAAAACATTTTATCCAGGTTGTAGTCCTCTCTTATCTTACCAACTTTCCAACGATACTTTCTATGATACTAAAATGAAAATCGTAGAGGACGAATATAAAGGAGTGGCCAAAGTGAAATAATCATTTTAAAAGAACAAAGCATTGTTAGATTCCGAGAGGAAAGTAGAGGGGTTTAGCGGGTGTGGGGAGCGTTGTTAGGATTTGACCTACCTGAACATAATTTGGTGTAGTTTATGAAGACGAACACTTTACTCGTGATATTTTATATTACGTATAAGTATATTATAAAAGGTATATCATGTATAAGTATCCATGAGTTAAGTGCGGTAACTAATAAGTTGCTTAAATTTATTTTATCCTATTTACTGGGTAAAAATCACCTTACGTATTTAATTTAAAGTTGTCAGATCGAAGAGTTGACAAATACCTTTATTCATTTTTATTCAAGATCTGGAAATAATGTATTTTAATATTCTATTTATTTAAAAATCAACGAGGATGTTGAATGCTATCAAACTAATTAACGCTCCAAAAGTTGTTCATTCAAACTTCATTGCTTAAAACGTAGCGATTATTAAAGGACATCAAAGTTCCAGCTTGGCCATTTCGAAATTATTAATCATACAGGCTATACGACATACTTGACTGTTTATGATAGTTAGGTTATAAAAGCAGTCTGGTGGCATGAAGTCATATTGCCTGACGTTAATTCTCTTGCCTTTACTAAGGTTTCATATTTGTGTGTTGGACCGGGGAAATGCCATTCGAGTATAAGGGGTTTAATCACGTTTACAATTTGCTAAATTTTGCTTTGAGAGCAACTTTAGGTGTGCATGGAATCGGTGTAAATGTGTTTTCAAAAAGAACTTATTATAAATTTTAGTAGTTGTTCGTTGTTAGAGTTTGACCAATAATATTAAGTTTTACGTTGGTATAATTGCTTAGTCCCATATATTACTAGGTTTAAATATAATTTAATGCTTAACTCAGTTAGTTAGGGTTTAGATCAAGTTTTATGGTACAGATACAAGTAAATTTACTTATTTAGCATTTAGTATTTACTCGTAATCGACCGTTTGCAGCTTCACCGCCACACATTGCGAGTGACACATTGCTCGTCGAGGCCCTCTCCCACGGAGTTACGCAATCCACCGAGAAACCCCCTTTCAGTATCCTCTGAGAAATTTTATAGTGATCAAATTAGCATTTCAATTGCGAGGAGTAACAGATAGAACAGGATCCGTTAGGTGAATCTCGACACAATAGTGAGGTGGTCAGCGACAGCGGTCGCGGAGGGCGAGGACCAGTTCCTAGGCCGTGAGAACTATCTCGGCAGCAGCATCCCTGTCTTCACCTGAGACAAACGGGTCTGTGGGTCCCGGCAGGCAGGTGCGAGGTGTTAAGACCCAGGTAACATCAGTCTTGTTGTAGGTGGCGGCATGGAGGAGTCGGAGGCGGTGGAGGCGGAGGTCGCCGATGGAGAGGAAGGTGAAGCAGTCGAGGATGGAGTGGTCAGAGTCCGTCTTACTTTGGTTTTTATAGGTAATGCAAGCTTTTACTATATAACTACATAAATCATTTTGGACATAAAATCTTGTATTAAAAAATAGTAGTAAGATATTTAATCCCTGTACAAGATTATTTTAACTTAAATACGTTTATACAATTTATGATTTGTTTTATTTAATAAAATTAGATTATTATATTTTAATAAAATATGTAATAGCTTATACTACCAAATTTTTCACTAATACGTAATAAACGTTAATAAACTTACTATATTTCTCAAATATTGCATATGGATTAGCATGCACTATACAGTATAGTTTTGATCAACTTGACATGGCTGGTCTCTTCCATAATGTACAGTGATGATAGGGGTATAATACCCAAGTTAGTAAAAGCATCTTGACAGGATTCACCTATTCTTAACCCAGAAAGGATTCGGAAGCTCTTTTGTAGCTCAAAAACTTGCTGTAACATTGTTTGGTGGTCACAACCCTACATAGATCCAAGAGCAATTCAAATACGCATATGTTAATTTTAATTGCATTTTGATTTTTATTGGCTTAGTTCCACGAAATAAATATTTTAATTTCTATTATAAAACAAACACTATCAATAAGTTGGGATCACCAATTATGTTTTAATCAAATGTAATACCTAAATATATAAATATTAGAGCACTAGTAACTTATTTTACCAAGCAGCAAATATATGCATAAACGGTTTCTGTACCTGGTATTATTATTGTTTTATCGATTCTAATGTAAATTACTGGTTCACTAATATAGAAATATTTGTGTTTAATAAATTACTCTATTTCTACTAGTTTAGTACTTCTATCATAGACCACTATTGCCACATCGTCTGCATAGAACAAGGTATGATTTTTAAATTATTTTTTTTTTAAATCGTTAATATAGAAATTATAAATTAATGAGCCAATTACAAAGCCTTAGTACTCATTTGATTGAAGGCATTATTCAAATTTACCACTAGTTAAAATTTGGTTAAATTTGTTGAACAACAGAATCAAACGTGAGTCTGCTGAAAAAATTCCTTTGAGATTCATTAAGATTCTAGTTTACTCTTCATGACTTTTATGAGAGCCTCGGATCTTTGTGGTACAACTATACTCTGATGTATACATCGATTTTCTCGAAAAATATATAGGGTTGTCATTTATAAATGTGGATTTATCTTAAACAGTGTATTTTGTTACTTGGAAATACCCTGCACTTTGAAGTTGTATTCATATTTTGTGAACGGTCTTATAAATTTGAAAACATGTAATTAGGTCCGGCATTAAAATCAAAGTATGATTTGCAGTATGGCGGCAAGATTACCGGTGGCGCACCGACACAGCCAAACATCTGTCTCGCTCATCGGACAATTTTCGGAGATTGATACGCGACAAGTCTCCATCCGTTTAATCGCGTCGTGAAATATGAGGGCCTGGAAGGTGTCTGATTTGATGATCGTCACCATCCGTCAACCTCTTCTCCGATACACGACCGACCATCGGGCGGAAGAATAGCTCAACATCCATCAGCGCCCAGCCTCTGCCCCGGCCTATTAGGGCGCCGTTTTTCATCCCTCGACCGGACACCTGGGCCTGTTAGAGACGCGTGCGCCGCGAGGGATCGACCCGTTGTAGAATCTGACTCCGCGACCTTTAGACCGTGGCGGGACGGGACCCTTTGGACCTAATGAACTCCCGACCGCACAACCTGCCGGGAAGTCGGTGTTGTCCGAACTATTTTCGGCATTGTCCGTTATATTTTCTGTACTGCTCTTTTAAGGGGTTTGCTTGATAAGCCAGGATCAAATGTGCCTGACACAAGAATTTGAAGATCAAAGTCGGTTCCACTAGGCATGGTTTAGCTTAATGCTGCAAGTTTGAAATGATAGGTTTTAATGATGTAAAATTAAATTGGTTCAAAATTTGATGTCCTTTTCAGACTTTACAATTATTGATTTATTTGTTCCTCAGATGCGCTAGTTAAATGTTAATAATTTATTTTTGGTTTTAAATAATCAAAACACCTATCAAGAAATTGCAATTCACTTACTGAAATTTAAACTTTAAATAAACTACCAAACCAATAAATTAGATGAACAAAACATTTTTATCTTCCCCTTTGTCAAACAATTAAAATGTAGCCATTTGTATAATTGTTCATACAATTTCAACTGTGATACGACAAATAACTTATGTTAGTGCATAATAAATTAATTTAAAAAATTACTCAGTACAGTTTTGTAAAGGGGTAACAAACCGATTTTAGTGAATCGGTTCAACAACCTTCCTTGACTCTAAGTGGTATAAACTAGTTGACATTTTTAACTTTGTATATCCAAATTGACAGAAATATACTTAAAGCACAGAAATGTGGAAGGATCTTCAGTTTCCGTAGTAAAACTAAAAGTAGAAGCGGTAACTGCCTTGTATTAAACCGTGGTTTTCTCAATGTATCCTTTTAATGAGACAAGACAAAATAATGTAATACAGTACAATTTGTCTACTTAAACAGTGAGCTGAGACTACTGTGGTATTTGCACAACAATTACAGTATTACTAAAATGTTCTGTTCCAAGACTTGAATAAGCCATAATCATACATAAAACACTTGTGGTTTTGGTTCGTCTTATTTATTGTTTATATTTGAAAATTTTCGTTTCAATGGTTCTTTGGCCATCACAGGGTACATGATAAATTATAATGATTTATCATTTTGATTGATGTATGTTGATTAAGTATGAAACTGTGACATAACTATGTAACAAATGTTTAAATAACTTTGTTATGTATATATTTAGTAAGTGCATACTACCTATAGTAAATTCACTTTAGTTTTTGGTTATTAAGGCATTACGGGGACTTTTAACTCAACCCAACCCACAACCACACAGAATCAGTAGTTTCATGCAGTTTAATCTAGTT
The DNA here is from genome assembly GCA_963675035.1 of Allygus modestus. Lineage (NCBI taxonomy): Eukaryota > Metazoa > Arthropoda > Insecta > Hemiptera > Cicadellidae > Allygus > Allygus modestus. The sequence goes on along the minus strand of OY776111.1, from coordinate 191,386,034 downwards.
ATGGGTAAATTCTTACATTTTCTTTTATAATTAAACACGTTTTGTAATAAGTAGCGAACATTAAAACTAAATATTCTTTTAAGGCAGAATTACATATTAAAGGTCCGCTTTTAAATACAATAAGACTAGTATACAAACTCAGTTTTTTATAACTACATTAAACTCTACACGTGAGTTAAATACTATACTATATTTTTTAAACCCCAGTAAACGACACTAGGCGGGAGCGTTGTACCCTACCACAGCTGGTCAGATCAGGGGTCACATAACCTAGTTGCGATTCGATCCGGTCGCGAGGGTGGGCTTCGGAAAATTGTATTAAAAACCCATTTCACTGATTTTTATTTCGAAAATTAGGAAAGCGTTAATGACGCCACAGCCCCAGGCTTCGCGCGCGGAGAGGAGGGGTGGTAATTTGGCAAGTCACCCTTGCTCACCCGGTCTGAGGAGAAAATAAACCGTGTAAATGTGAGTAAAGCAGGATGGAGTGGGGGAAACCACCTTGGTGAGGATCGTACTTTGGCCGCTGAAATAACAATATCATGTCGACGCTGCGTTGAGCAACAACATATAACCTCCACAATTATAGTTTGAAAACTATAGGGTTCAGATATACCTACATACTTAAGCGAACTACCAGCTCTGATGAATTTAGAATATGTTATCCAAAATTTACAATTTCATTAAACCTCTTCAGTTTGATTTTACCTTATTGATATTTTTCATAGACGCTACTTGACGTTATAATATTGGTGACATGAATGTCAGTGTTGCAAGGGGTTTTTGAAGGAAATACACCAATTTCTGTTACTCTAAAATATTCATAAAATATGTTTATTTTCTCAATATAATATGATAGCATTATAAAAATAGTTCGCAGTTAATGAATGTTCACTGAACATTCGTTAGCTTGCAACAATGCGAAAATTCTATATTCGGTGTTCGTACAGCTCCCAAAATATTTGCGAATACTCGGAACATATTCCTATATACACCTATATACATATATTCAGATACACATGTATGACCACTATGAACATGTATTCTCAAGCATTGTGGGGCAGGCTTAACCAGTGACCCTCCCTTCACCTCTCACTGATAAAGTGAATTAAATGTAACTCGTATGTATGATATAACTTGTTACGAGAAACTCTTAATGTTTCACTCAATGTAAATTAAGAACCTATGTATAATTGACTTTATTCGAGTATATGAAAAAAAATCAAATATTAACCATACAAAAATTAAAGGGCATGTTTAAAAATACAGCTATTTTAAAAAACTAACTAATTCTTCACATAGCTTCAGTAACTTTCATAAGTAACTCGTATAAATTAATTAACCACCGAGTTTTCTTAAACCTAGGAGCAGTCGATGAATACAGCCAGAAGCTTATTTGGAGTCGCCACTTTGCAATAACCTCAATCACATTGATAGTTCATGTAATAGCAATTGGTGATCACCAAAACCAAGTCATTTTCTAAATGCACCGATAATTACTAACCTCCGGTTATGCATTCACTGATCGTCACCGATTCTGAGTCGCTGCGGGAAAACAACGTTATTAATCAAGTTTCAGTATCGGGTAAGTTAGTAAATTAGCCGAAGCAAAGCTAACAGAGGCCGTATAGCTCCGAGCTGGCCATTTTAATACATCACATGCACTCTGATGGTTAATATATCTGTGTGGCGGTGCTACTTTACCAATAACCCTAATAACGAGTAATTTACATAGTAGTTAGAGTAAATTATAATACTGGAACTTGTTCAGTAACAAATGAATATGTTGAGAAGATGCTGAATTAAACTTAAATATTATTTTCCTGATCGGATTTCCCTAAATTCACTTTAAGTAAATAAATGTTAGCAGGGATTGTTTTGTATTTACGTACTTCAATGAAAAGGAGAAATTGATAACCTTTATATTTATGTGGCCGGGAGAGAGGGGTTAAGGACGTTTTTAGACTGTGCTTAGCATTGATTTTTTTATTAATTTCGTGTTCATGAATATTTATGACTGACAATTTCAAACCAAGCACTAATACCCATGATGTAAATTATTAAAGTAACATCCAAAATTATAAAACAATATACAACCATAATCATTACGCTATATGGTAAGAGTATTAACTATATAAAAACTATACATATTAATATTATTATAAATAAAAATCAGATAGCATACTAAATTTAAAAGTTCCTAAAAAACTTGCACAAATATTATGTTTTAATGGGAACGAAGTTTTATGTATAAATCTGTACTCATTGTTTATTTGCTAAGTTTATATTAATTTAGTATGTGTATTTTAACTGATTGTCTTAGCATAAACGATAGTTACTTAAAACGGAAATAATTTTGTTTTCATAAGTCTATCCTTTGTTGTAGTGAAACAGTTGGCTGGCAGTTATGGCCACGCTGAATTCTAGCGGCCAAAGCTGAAAGCTTGAACGACATCAACGCCCCTGGTAGCGAAGCCTCGAGTCTGTATTGAACATGTTTACTTTCTATGTTCATACTGACCTCACTATCATCTTAAATAAATAAACATGCACTGTAATCACATGAAAAGTTAATTTATATTTCTTAAAGTTAATTTATGCCCTCGTAAACATTAGTAAAAGTAAAAATATATTGATAAATTGTTCAAAAAAACTGTGTTAATGTGGATTTTCTATTAGTCTTGATCATGACAATGTCTCTCGGTACATTCTAGTAAATATTTTAATTTGAAAAATTGATATAGAACAAATTTATAAATGTAATAGAAAAATTATATCTTTAATTTCATAACCAATTACAGTTTTTTCTAACTGACAAGCTAAAAATAGATATGTAGCTAAATTATTACGTACATTATTTAATCATCTTAATTATGGTTTTTATGTATTTGTTATAATATTTTTGGATCAATAATTTTAAAAAGCAAGTTGAGCACAGACCCAAGAAATGCAGCACAAATGCACCGGCACTGATAGAATTACAAACACAACACACATTTTTTTACCTACTAATTGTTTTGTGATTATTCAAAAATATTAAACAAATTGATTGAAAAACTTTTCAATGTTACAAAAAAATGAATGACGAATATTTTAAATGGTGTGCTCTATTGCCCAACACTTTTAAATAACGAGCAGCATTTTACCGATTTTAGTGACATTTAAAAAACATATTACAGAATTATTCAACTTGTTAAGTTGGATAAATTCAAATAAAAATATGTCATAAAGGTGACATTAAATAGTTCAAAGCTAACACGTGTCGGAAGTAATAGGGGTTATGTTTGTTGCATAAGCACTAAAGCCGATGTAGAGCTACTATTAATTAGTGTCTATCTCTGTGTAAAACTCACAACTCTCTCCTTATCTTACATTACCTTGCCCCTCGTGACAGCGATGCATGCATGCATACATGTAATGTAACAACGCAATGCGGCCTCTGGACTTTATTGCAGCCAAGCGTATGTTTAACCATTTAGAACCTCATTAAATGCATACTCAACACATTTTTAAATATAATTTTGACTGCTGAAACCGTTATTTTTGTTTATTAGCATTTTGGTTATTTTTCATCATTTTTTATTATTTGGTATTTTGGTCTATTTAATTCCGAATTTAGGTGATGTAGTATTTATTATCATATTACCGTAACAAGATCGGAAATATGTTTCGTAAGATTTGGTGAAAAGGTCTCATATAGTGGTCATTTTTTTATTAATAATCCATTTTACTTCACAAAATTTAGTCTTTAGTCTCAAAATTTAGTCATTATGTAACTTTTGTTAAAATCTTAATACTTTTATGATTACACAGCAAGTTAAGTTTTAAAGACACGCTACCACAGGACGTCTCCTAAGAGAATTGAGGGTCAATCAATTACGAAAATAGATCAAACTTCCATAGAACATAATAATAGTGATGTTATAGGAAAATATTGTTTTCAACATGTTTGATTAATGCTGGGGGATATTTCAAATATATTGAGTCGCGCGCGTGAGCGGCCCTGCGTCACCACGTTGCCTAGCAACGGAGTTTCCCGCCATTCACCGATCGTTTAAACATTAAATTGCAGCCTTTTGTTTTTAGTTCAATCGTTTGCTTAAAGTTTGCTTTCATTAACTGTAATATAAACATGCTGACCCATCCTGACCCTGATTGTCTTGTTGCTCTTTGGTCTTGCTTTAGAATAGTATAACATATTTAATATTAAAATTAAAATATTAAACCCAAATTCCCAAATTTAAAATTTAATTCTTCAATTAAGAACTACTGAAAAATGGCTGTAATAACCGTTTTCTTGTTATTTGTAACATAAATTATCAGTTTACTCATTATAATTTTGAAAAATCTGTCAACATCTAATGTTTATATGAGTAAACATAATTTAATATAAAAAGGTTGTCTACTGTTAGTGTATTTGTTGATATCATAAATATGAAAAGTCTAAGAGAAGGTTAACTATGAAACAAATTATCTTATTCTTAGTTTATAAATGTTGATGATTTATATTTTTTTTGTGTTTTTTTAGCAAGAAATCAAAGATTTTAATGGATATTTAAATTATAGGGGTACATAACTGGAGCCATCATGTTATAGCATCACATACAAGGGCGCATTGCACACAGGCATTTTGATGGATGTCAGCTGATAAACAACACAAAGACATCATCAATATCAGCTGATCAGCGTGGCCTTGACTAATCATCTTCCGTATCACGCATGTCCATTAATAATACTTAAACCGATAACCAATGACTGATGCGGTGGTGGTGAGTTGTAAGGAGCACTATACAGGCACGAATTGTGTGCAAAATAAACCAAGAAGGTTTGAATTAAATAAACAATGATAATAAATAAATTCATTGTGACTTGTGAACATCAATACTTCACCGAGTGTAAACCACTTTATTTTGTTAGAAAATACAAATAGTAAATTAACTTACCAAGTTTTTATTCTTGGTAAATACATATTTTTTTCGATTCGGAACATAAAAGTAAGCCACAGAATGTTAACAAAGTTTAAAAAAATAGAGGATAGTGATGCGGGTCGTCTAATTTCAATATCCTGAACATATTCAATGGTTGTTAAATAAATACTAAGTAAATGCTTAGTATTTTTTTTAAATAGCTCTTATAAAAAAAATAATTTGTTTATTCGAATTTTCAAAATATTACTCAGTAATCTTAGATTAACATAAAGAGTAATATCGAAATTGCTGTACCGTAATTGTACATCTTGAATTTCAAGAAGTTATCGAGTTTAAGGTTACATATAATATAAAATCCGTGAATTCGTGTATTAAATGAAATCACATAGTTTAAATATCAAAAACCCTTTGATTTTAATACCCATAAGTGATTTACTATTCACACAATAAACAACAGTAAATTAGACAAATTAGTGTTTAGACAAATTTTTGATTTTTAAAACCAATTTTAATTTATATTTTTGTCATTCAAGGTAAAATGAAGGAGGAAAATACCTGGCTTAAGGAGATGATTTTGAAGTAAGAATGAAAAAAACCGAAGCTAATTCATGAAAATAGATATACTTGGTAAGTGAATTCAGTTTTCGTGTGAGTTGTAAGTTTAAGTTTATTAAAATGTTTAAATCAAACCATAGTTAATCTAATTGATCAAGACAAATGGTAATGCAGAGAGCTTCTTCCATTAAGGAAGAAGGTGTTGTAGATATATATAATGACCGCCCAATAAGAATGGCAGATATCCCGACCCGCAATTTATCGCTGTTTCCCGCGGTGTGTTGATGGTGTTTATTTATCCCGTCCCGATGTCCAGTCCGGTCCGTCCCGAGGGAGCGATGCCCGTCTCCGGGACCGCCAGTTTTATGGTTTATCCCGGGCAGATAAGTCGTCCACCCATTGTGCATCTAGACGCGGGGTGAATTTTCTAGAGCGGCTCGAGTTTTGTTTAATGTTATCTTGAAGTACAATAGGGGTGGTTTAATTGCAGTCGTGGACTAATGTATGGCTGCGCCCTACCCCTCATTTCCTACCCTTTGTTTTAGCGAGGGTGATTTCGTTTTTTGTTCCACCTCCGACGTGTGGCGGCCATCGCGCCGGGATCGGAAAACATGCGCGCCCCTTCCCCGCCCTCTCATGAAAAATACAGGAAAAACCTCGGGTGGACTTTTTAAGCTCCACCCCCGGCCGCATTATGCGGGCGCGCGGCCATGCTGGATCCTACCCCTCAAACTCGACATAATGAGTTCAACAGGATTCCCTATTTAACACTAGAATCGCTCGCCTTTATGTGCTAATGTAGACTCCGCCGATGAATTACACAATAGCGCAACACCAAGGCCGGTATTGGGGGACAAGTGCAATGTCAGTAGGATAGTATTAAATAACTCTTACCCTTATACAAATTAAATTATACTAGCCCGTGTTGGAATAATAAACACTGATTTGTAACACTTTAACACTATCTCAATAAATTTGTGCTTAACGATCACTATTATTTAGGATATAAACAAATCTACGAATAACTTGTAATGTCAACATGGTTTTATATACATAAAAAAATTAAAAAACCACAAGATAAGGTTTATAACATAAATTAGTAATAGTAAACAATAATAAATTTTACTGTATTATATTGTACATAGATCTCATATGATATTGTTGATCATGGCTAACAAATTTATATATATATATATATATATTTATTTATTTATTTATATATATTATTGAGCATTAATGTATTGCCGTTTTTTATTATATACTTTTATAACATGTTTTGGGTTTCAGCTTTCTGCTTGGCTTTATGGGACGACCTTGCGTCTGGGTCCAAGGCTTGCTTGCGTTTCCTGCTTCACTTCCTCGCTTAGATTTAAGCTTACGCTTTTTTTTATTTGCTTACCCTAACGCTTGGTGGTTGCTTGTATTTAATTAGATCTAGAATATGTGTGTTTAAATGCTTATTACCTCTCCGAATTCCTTGCCCTGCTTATATGTTTTTGCAAGTTTTTAACTAGATTTTACTGTGTGAAATGTTGATAAATGTGAGTTTTGTGTACTTTTTGTTCAGTGTGATTATACACTAAGTTGCAAGGATGTGTTCAATTGTGTTTCAAAGTTTTCCGTGCAGAATGTAGTTAATGTATGTCATTATCTTGTTAGGTGTATTTATATTTTTTATCACTCTTCTTCATTTAGTAGAGGCACGCTAATTGTAAGAAGACTGATAAAAATTTTTATCTTTAATGATTTATGTGTTGGAATAGGTTTTAAGTTGTATGTAATTACCTTTACAAATAAGAAATGATTTAAAACATTTAATTCATTTTTTGTTAGGTATATTACATTTTTTATTGCTAGATACATGAATGTAATACAATATTTTCAAACAAATCAGATCAGTAAAAGTTTACAGTTTAAGTGTTTTCAAAATAAATATTAAATATTATTATTAACAATAAATATAAAAAAAACATAATATGTAGTAACTAAAATTAAATTTACTCGTACCTTTTTATGGATTCTCTACGACCTACCCCTTTATAAAAATAGTTACTAAAGTAAAATTGGTTTTTCAAATGTTATTACTCTTAAGATATATTTTTCTTTTCTATTAAAATAAATAAAAGGCAGGCGTTTGCAAAATACTTATATTTAATATTATTTATGTGACAAAAATACGTTTAGTTTAATATCTTTTATATAATGCTTATTGAATGCTTAGGAACAACAACTCTACAAGAATTCATTTTGGACATGCTAAATTAATTATTTTAAATCACTCGAAATAGTACACTTTTCAACGCTAATAATATATGTAGAGGCTTTTCCGTGAAATAATATTTAAATAATAGAAAAATACGAGAGAATTCTTTGAGAACTTATAGCCTATACCGCGTCATTAGGTATTATTAAGTAAAAATTACGTCATCAAGGAAGTATCCTTAATATTGATTTTTTTCTTAAATGTATCCGAAAAAAATATTTAAAATGATATTCATATCTAAAAATCCTAGAAAGTTTTCACAGTAATAATACGTGGTTCTGTTAAAAGAAAAAGAGGTTTACTGAAAACATAAGTGTTATTTAAAATTATATTGACTTTTAGGAACCAAGAAAGGGTATGCCAGATTGGTAGAGTTGTTATTCCTGACCAGGTGATTGTAATTCAAGAAATACAAACGTAATGCCATTTAGAACCTTTCTTTTATAAAATAATTAAAAAATCGTTCATGTGTACACTTTTGTTTTCAAATTTCGTTTAAGGTTTTCCTCAAGTTCGGTAATCGGGTAGTATCATGTTTGATGTGGTTTAATCAATGGTCAGTTTAGTATGATATGATTAGTTTAAATGTTGTTTTTATTCGTAATATATTTTATTTAACTTAAACACTATTTAATACTCAATGTCTTACATTTTGTAACTCAAAGATGTTTTTGCAATATTGTTTCAAAGGTTATAGCAGCGAAGAAAGTTTATTACTCTGTCGTCTATTTAGTTAACATAGCTTATCAAAAGCAATTCCTCTTTCATTAAATCATAATTAATGTACCCGGTAACGGATTATTTAAGAGCGTAAAGGACATTAATGTGTGATTATAAATCTAACTGTAATATTGGAGATTCATTAGCTATTTGAAAACATATTTTTTAAAGCAGGTGAAGTTTTCTTAGAGGCTTCAATACACGTCATTCCTCATGTATAAATATTGAAACCAACTATAAATTACGTAGTAAGAGCTTAAGTGTGTTAAGGAATGTAAATAATAGCTAGTAATACTATTTATTATTACTATGAACCCATGGGCATTGTTTATATTTTTAAGTGTATGCATGTCTGTCCAAAATGGTATATTTTTCTATCCTTTATTTTTTTACCTTTATATCTTAAACATTTTGAGAGGTTGTATGGAGAATAAAACAATCTTGTGTGTACAAAAGTCACTTTTCATTTCCCTTAAATATTTGTTTTATTATATTTTTGATATTTTTGTTTTAAATATATTTCATATGTCAGGCGTCTTACTTAGAATGGAATTTGCTAACCAAATGGCTAGCATAACTAAAATCTAATTTAAATAGCTGTGAGGTAAATTCTTCAGACATAATAATGTAATAATTACACGAATGCCTTTACAATGAGATTAGCAGGAATTTGAGATAGTGACATTTTGAGGTTCGGTTTGGAAGCTCAGTTAATGATTTCAAATAGAATGCAACGGGTCCTGCATGCTGATGGTCCGATAATGTGGTCAAGCGGTTTCAAGGCTGCATAAGAATTCGAAGGCACGGGATAAAAGAATCCACCACGTGGTGTGAGAGGGGAGGAAACCCCCCTTCGTGTCATCATATATAAGATCACCGACCAATGGCATCCCCTCTTTTACCCGCGCTTTTTAAAACGTTCAAAAATCGAAGGTGGAAAGTACGGAACGGTGGGGGAGCGCGGTGTCATGGGCGTGGTTTAATTCGTCAGAAGGGAAAAATCCGGACGAATGGGAGTATTTTTCGGCGGGGAGGGGGTGCGGGGCTTGCAATGTAAGCCTAATTATAAAACACACATCGCAGCAATTACTCACATCTGACTTATACAGCACATTTTCCTTCCCCTGAAAACATTATTTTTTGTTTCTACCGAAAAAAATATAAAAGATACTAATTATCTTATGTCTGACGAGGCCTAAAAGAAGGCTAGAAAAGCAGTCATGACTTTTGGCAAATATATATTTTTCTTAACATTAGCTTGAAAAAAGAGAAATAATTTTTCTTGGTAGGCCCCTGACGTAAAAATTAATATACTTTGTAATATGGCTGTGTTTCAAAATCACAAAGATTTTTAACAAACATTTATTTAGTTTCCAAGAAGAAAGCTGATATATAGCTTCACACCTGAAAGAAGTGGGATGTTCTTAGAGACAGGTTTTGTTGAAGCACAGGGTTTTAAAGATATTTAAGGCTACATATTCGATCTGTTAAAAAATATATATACCGGGTGTTCTATAAAGGCCCCCCTCTTAATTTTTAAGCGACTGTAAATTTTAAAACAATCTTTGGTGAATGTTACTAGCATAAGTCAAAGTAACTGAAATAGAAGTTACTGGGTTTTATTTTATGTTTTTTATTTTTTCAAATAGCAAGTTTCATATAATATTAAAGAGGGTAAAGAAAGAAAATTATTTTCACAATTTAGACGTTCCTATGATAATTTAAACTAAATTTATGGCAAAAAAGGTATCATCGTATTGATTTTATAACCATCCCTCCTGAAAATACCACAAACTCTAAAATAATTAACAATCACGCTTTATACTGACCGTGGTCAGGATAAATTTTCAGTGTCAGTGTCTGGTTCATAATTTTTATTCGTACATCATTTGTAAAATTAAAATATTAAAAAGTCAACTAAATGAGACGCTCAAAATGGCCTCCATTCACATACTGTCAAGAGTTAAGTGAGCTTTTCAAATGACTTTCTTGCACTTTGAAAGAGGTTTGAGCAAGGAAAAGTTGAATTGTTCTACCCCGTATCGGATTTCTGGCAAGGAGGGGAAACTTACCAGTGCAAAAAACAAATGAAATAGGATAACTAACATACGTCTCACAACACTACAAAGTATATTTACTACATTATATATTTAGTGTAACTGGTTGAAATCGATCGCCTTGAACAATCTTTTGTGTATATTTTACCGTCTTGTATGTAAGACAGTATAGGTGAAAATATACCTTGTAGTGTTGTGGGACTTATTTATCCTATTTAGTTGTAACAACACGTATCATGCTACTAAAGAAATTAAATAACAAAATTAATATATTGTTTTGCTAGTCATAACATTAGATTGAATAAATTACAGAGGTTTAGCTTGCGGCATTAATTTTATTTTTGTGTTCCTCTTTCAAATAATATGCAACTTTTTAGGGGTTGCTGTTTGAAAAATAAATACCCCGGTCACAGCAAACCTGCGTGCTCAGCGAATTTCCAATGAATGCCATATAATAACACATTAAGCTAGTTAACAAGAATGCATAAGAAATATATTCACAAATAATCGATATTTAAAATATTAATTATTCTCCATAAGAATAATATCGGGGATGAGTACGCAGGAACACAAAAAAGTGTTTTTATTAAAATATCAATAGAACTCATCGAAGTGAACTCACATACCAAGTTGCATCCATATACATTCATAAATATGCGATATATAACATTTGAATTATTCTCCATATGAATAACAAGGGGACCGAGTTCCTAGGTTTACTGGTACGAGAACCATATGCGAAAACATGTTTTTTTGTGCAAACAACAATAAATCATAATCGTATGATGCCATGTACCAAGTTTCGTCAGATTATGTTCATAAATAAGTGAGAGACAACATTTTTCTTTTTCTCCATAATAATAACATTATACAACGTACTGTGTTTAGCACTTTCAACATTTATGTAACCAATTGACGTAGAACAATGATCAAAACACCAAATTGTTTGTTGAAGCTGAATCAAAGGGTAAAAAACAAATATTATTTAAATACAAAATTACATGTGAAACCCCAAAAAACTCATTTTTGAGGCACAAAACCCCCCAAAACCCCCCTTTTGATTGTTTGTTCGTCTTACGAGAGTTATCGTGATTACGGACACACATATACGATATACATATATACAAGATTGAACGAATGGTGTTTTTGGCATCTGGGGACCTCAAAACGAATAATTATCATGGTCCCGGGCCTAGCTCCTATCATGCCGACTACGGTAATAGCTTCTTCTTTATGGGGGAAACTCGCTAAAACTACCCCCAGCAACCCCTATTTAGGGATGAGGTTTGAAACCCATAAGCATCTGAAAAGTTACTTCGTCTTATTCTAGTAGCATTTACTAAAGATTGTTTGAAAATTTAAAGTCTTTCAAAAACAGCGACGACCGGTATCTATCGGTCGGAGTGCAAAGGGTTAAGAGGGGGGGGCCTTTATGGGACACCCGGTATATACAATATTTTGATGAATAAAAAATAAATTTAATTTATTGGAAATTGCAGCAAACATTAAATAAAATTAAGGCAGCTTATAAGATTAGATTCAAATATACGCAGAAAAAAATTCAATGAATGCAGAACCATTGTATACTGAATGTTTCCAAACTCTTTACCGAAACGTTTTCCTGGAATCAAAACTATACAAAATAAATATAGGTCCTTTCTCCTTCCGTTACCTGTCTGATTACATTGTATTTTAGAAACCACTTGAGGTGCATTCTTGGAACTTGGCACTTGTGGTGTCTCTTTCCAGGGCTGCCTAATTTAGTTCCAAAATGGCGACCATTTAAATTTTTAAGAGTCTAATCTAAAACCAGCATTTATTTACAATTTAAGTTAACCCATAGCCAACCAATTAGCATGTCTTTGTTTTGAAAACTTACCATGCCAACTACATTTAGCTTCTCCACAATAGTGAAATGAATCAATAAACATAATACATGTTGTGTAGGTGATATAAAACTATACAAATATAAACATATGAAGAAACCACATGCACAGAAAAAAGATTACTTCTAAAATAATCTGTATTTAACATACAATTATGGCTAATTAAACATATTCTATAAATGAAAGCTAAATTCTGGATATGGTGCAGTACCTCGTATAGAAAGTTTACGTGCTCAGTAAGCAATAAATCCTGCTGAAGATCCATCCATGTTATTTTAACCACTGGCCATCTTCAGTAAAAACTAAACTTTACTAAAAGTCTCCTTATTAGTGAACAGTAATATTTAAGTATTACATTGTAACCGAGGAAAGTTTCTTGCCTTACATGTATGACATATACCACATCAGAAGCAATAACTTAATTGTATTCTAATCATTTACCTTAAATTATTCATATTATTTCTAAATCTACATGACATAAAGTCTCTTACAATATGAGTCAAGTTACAAAAAATCTGCCGGATATGTGCTAAACAAAATGAAAACCTCAAAACAAAACTTACTGACAGAATTAAATACCCCCGTCACAGCAAACCTGCGTACCCAGCAAATTTCCAATGCATATGTATGTGACTCACTACTACATAGAGAGCTACTTACCAAGTTTCACAAAAATACATCCATAAATAAGTGATATATAGCATTTTATTTATTCTCCATAAGAATAACATTAGGGTTGAGGACGCAGGTTTGCTGCAACGAGGAATTTAAGTAATTTTTTTGCAATTATCTATATAACTTAACCAGGTGAAGCTATATACCAAGTTTTATTAATTTAGGTTCATAATTAAGGGAGATATACAACTTTACTTATTCTCCATATGAATAACATGGGGGCCGATTATGCAGGTTTGCTGCTACGGGGACTATAAACAAAAAACTTGTTTTTTGTGCTAATATCCATATAATACAACTATTTGAAGCCACATACCAAGTTTCAACAATATACATTCAAAAATAATCGAGATAAAGAATTTTATTTATTTTCCATAAGGATAACATTGGACAACGTACTGTGATTGGCACTTTGAATATCTCTGCAAAGGTTGGACGTAGAACAACTATTAAAACACCAAAATGTTTTTTTTGTTGAGCTAAACACATTAATAAAGAGAAATGTGAAGTTTTTAGTAAAACTATCTGAGAAAAATCTAAAAACCTTTTTCCCATAAGATTAACATGGGACACGTTTTTTTGGATTTTCTCCGCAACCACTTATCCTAGGTTGATGATTGAAAATACTAAATTATTTGTTTTTTTTAAGCTCTATAAAATATCCATAACCAAAATTGAGTGTTTTTAACATTTTGGGGTCAAATTTGCAAAAAAACAAATTTTGGAAAATTTTAAACCCCATAAAACCCCCTTTCCCATAGTGCGATCGATCTGGTTTTCGAACTTAAAGTCATAAATGCTACTCTCCACATTTGTGCCAAAGTTAATCAAAATCGGGTGTTTCTTTCAAAAGTTATCGCGGTAAGGGACACACATATATATATGAATATATATAAATTTGAACGAATAGTGTTTTTGGCATCTGGGGACCTCAAAACGATAAGTTATCATGGTCTCGGGCTTAAGTCTTACCATGCCACCTACGGTAATAGCTTCTTCCCTATAGGGGAAATTCGCTAAAAGAACACTAGGGGAACAAAGACGACAAATATCAGAATGAAACTAGTCGTTATAATTCAGCCATGAATAACGTTAAATAAAACATTTCAAAACATCAGATGCAGTCTAACAAATCCTGTTTGTCATCGCTATGTCTATTAAAGATCTAAGCTAGGCGAATTAAACTATTTCATTAGTTACTAAATAAGAAACTCTTCGCGGACATTTAAAACTTGACATTCAAATGCAACTATTTAGATGCATATAAAAGGGCAAAGATGAATTTTTAATTATGTAGAACAAGTAATAGGTACAATACTTCTATTAATAACGCTATACTTTGTAGTTTAATTTTATTTTAAACTCAGTAACTTAATAGTTGGTTAAAAAAATATTAAAATAATAAAATGCAAGTTATTAGCATACATCATATAGCTCAATAATTTCTTATCCTTTGTTTTTAACTTGTTAACTTCAATGTAAGGTAAGCCCCTGGGTTTATTTAAGTTAAATTTTAGGAGAATTTTTATAAATGTTAAATAAAAATAAATACATTTTGTTTTATCCAAGTGATGGTGTATTTATTACTAAAAATGTACAAGGTATATTTCTTATTTAAAGAGAATACAAAATTCATACAACTCATTCTTAATTCAACCTGTCTGTGGAATCACTTTGCTACTTCTATTCTGACTCACTTAACGGCGAGATGATTCGTTGTCCATTGGCCTTCCTAAACCACGGAGATTTGTATCGGAGGCTTCTATTATAAACACTATGACATTGGCCTTCCTGTGTTTCAGAGGCTTCCCACTGTGGCATTGGCCTTCCTGTGTTTCAGAGGCTTCCCACTGTGGCATTGGCCTTCCTGTGTTTCAGAGGCTTCCCACTGTGGCATTGGCCTTCCTGTGTTTCAGAGGCTTCCCACTGTGGCATTAGCCTTCCTGTGTTTCAGAGGCTTCCCACTGTGGCATTGGCCTTCCTGTGTTTCAGAGGCTTCCCACTGTGGCATTAGCCTTCCTGTGTTTCAGAGGCTTCCCACTGTGGCATTGGCCTTCCTGTGTTTCAGAGGCTTCCCACTGTGGCATTGGCCTTCCTGTGTTTCAGAGGCTTCCCACTGTGGCATTGGCCTTCCTGTGTTTCAGAGGCTTCCCACTGTGGCATTGGCCTTCCTGTGTTTCAGAGGCTTCCCACTGTGGCATTGGCCTTCCTGTGTTTCAGAGGCTTCCCACTGTGGCATTGGCCTTCTTATGTTTCAGAGGCTTTCCACTTTGGCATTGGCCTTCCTGTGTTTCAGAGGCTTCCCACTGTGGCATTGGCCTTCCTGTGTTTCAGAGGCTTTCCACTGTGGCATTGGCCTTCCTGTGTTTCAGAGACTTCCCACTGTGACATTGGCCTTCCTGTGTTTCAGAGGCTTTCCACTGTGGAATTGGCATTCCTGTGTATTGGAGGATTCCCACTGTGGCATTGGCCTTCCTGTGTTTTATAGGTTTTGCACTGTGGCATTGGCATTTCTGTGTATCGGAGGATTCCCACTGTGGTTATTTGCATTCCCCGGCATTTATTTTCATGGTTGATAGTAAATTATTCATCAATCATTTAATATTTCCTCGCTTAGGGTGGGTGAACTTTACTTTTTTTTAATTTACATGATCAAGAGCGATTGTCTCAACAATTCTATCCATCAGTTGTTATGTCAGCTAAGGATTTATGTAATCTATGGAGGATTAGATATATCACTGTCCAATCTTACATTATAGTATGAAATGCCATAATGTACAGCTACAGCTGTACAGTACAGCTACTGACATTATTTAATTTAAATTCTTTTTAAACTTGGATAACATGAAAGTAGTAAAAGTTTGTCATTAAACAATTATAGAACAATTAGATCCTTATAATTATAACGATAAAATAAATACCCCCGTTGCAGCAAACCTGCATACTCAGCAAATTTCCAATGAATATATAACATAACACATTATAACACTTAACAGGATTCATAAGAAATGTATTCACAAACAAGCGATATTTAAAATATTAATTATCCTCCATAAGAATAACATTGGGGATGAGTACGCAGGTTTGCTGCAACAAGGCGCACAAAATAATGGGTTTTTATGCAAATATCAATAGAACTCATCTTAGTGAAGTCACATACCAAGTTTCATCCATATACATTCATAAATAAGCGATATATAACATTTTAAGTATTTTCCATAAGAATAACATGGGGACCAAGTACCTAGGTTTGCTGCTACAGGATCCATAGGCGAAAAATTGTTTTTTTGTGCAAACAACAATAAACCATAACCAGATCAAGCCATATACCAAATTTCGCCAGTTTATGTTCATAAATAAGCGAGATATACAATTTTTCTTTTTCTCCATAAGAATAGCATTAGACAACGTACTGTGTTTAGCACTTTCAATATCTCGGTAACAAATTGACGTAGAGCAACGATCAAAATACCAAATTGTTTGTTTTTTTAAGCTAAATTCAATGGTATGAATTAAAATTTGATTTAAATTAAAATTAAATATGAAAACCGCAGAAAACACATTTTTGGGGTACAAAACCCCCCAAAAACGCCCTTCGGATGGTGCGATTCATCTGGTTTTCGAACTCGTTCAAATAAATGGTACTTTACACATTTTTACCAAATTTCATTAAGATCGGACCGTTTTTACGAGAGTTATCGTGCTTACGGACACACATATATATATATATATATATATATATATATATATATATATATATATAAATACATATATAAAAATTTGAACGACTGGTGTTTTTGGCATCTGGGGACCTCAAAATGAAAAGTTATCATGGTCTCGGGCTTAAGTCTTACCATGAGACCTACGGTAATAGCTTCTTCCCTATAGGGGAAATTCGCTAAAACAGTTTAACACTTTAAAACGGTATTAAAGTTAATCAGATTTTAAAACTATTATATCCACTAATAACTAGCAATAAGGCATTACAAATTCATATTGAATAAAGAGGCTGATTACATATAAGAACAGCAATTTATGAACCAAAATTAATTATTTTTTAAACTTTATTTAACTGTTTTATTTATGTAAATGTTGTCAATTGTTGATTAATCGTTAATCGGTAAAAATAATGCTCCCTGATCAGAACAGTTGTACTGATAAGTTGTCTGTCTATTTGTCTCTATAGATCACACAAATTGCCTGATTGTGATTATTTTTTGAATAAATCAGTAATTATTTTATAAGGTGTGTTTATCCATAACTTAGAGTTATTATTCCACAACTAATGCTTTAAATTTTCTTTTAGCAGTAAACGTAGTACCTTGTCCAATGTTATGTTCTCTTATTCATTAATCAATTTAATTAAAACTTGGTATTAAGGTTAAGTTAAAATTAGAGATACGATACAGCATACTCGGGATATGTTCCCCCTAATCCTGGGGGAAGACTCAAATAAAGCGGTTGGGGGAAATTTAAATACCCCCGTCGCAGCAAACCTGCGTACTCAGCGAATTTCCAATGAATATATATGTCTTAATAACACATTATGCCTCTTACCAGAATTCATAAGAAATATATTCATAAATAAGCCATATTTAAAATATTCATTATTCTCCATTAGAATAACATTAGGGATGAGTACGCAGGTTTGCTGCAACAAGGAACACAAAATAATGCGTTTTTATGCAAATATCAATAGAACTCATCTAAGTGAAGTCACATACCAAGTTTCATCCATATACATTTATAAATAAGCGATATATAACATATTTATTATTCGCCATAAGAATAACATGGGGACCGAATACCTAGGTTTGCTGCTACGGGAACCATAGGCGAAAAAGTAGTTTTTTGTTTAAACAACAACAAACCACAACCAGATGAAGCGATATACCAATTTTCGTCAGTTTATGTTCATAAACAACCGAGATATAAAATTTTTCTTTTTCTCCATAAGAATAACATTGGACAACGTACTGTGTTTAGCACTTTCAATATCTCAGTAACCAATTGACGTAGAGCAATGATCAAAATACCAAATTGTTTGTTTTTTTAAGCTGAATCCAATGGTATAAATTAAAATCTGATTTAAATGATTATTACATGTGAAAACTCCAAAAAACCCATTTTTGGGGTACAAAACCCCCCCAAAACCCCCCTTCGGATGGTGCGATTTGTCTGGTTTTCGAACTCGTTCAAATAAATGGTACTTTACACGTTTGTACCAAATTTCATTAAGATCGGACCTCTTTTACGAGAGTTATCGTGCTTACGGACACACACACACATATATATATATATATATATATATATATATATATATATATATACATATATAAAAATTTGAACGAATGGTGTTTTTGGCATCTGGGGACCTCAAAACGAAAAGTTATCTTGGTCTCGGGCTTAAGTCTTACCATGAGACCTACGGTAATAGCTTCTTCCCTATAGGGGAAATTCGCTAAAAAGCATTGTTATGTATTATAATGAACATGATATTCTTTATTTGGTAAACGACAAAGAATGAATGAATTAAAATAAGGTTAGAAGGGAGTGTCAGTTTTCTAGTACCTTTTATTTATGTTCTATGTTTTATTGTATAGAAAACACACACACTGTGTAGAGTTTAATTTGTTATGAAATAATTACATATGAGTACTAATGAGGGATAAGTCTTGCCTTTTTCAATTTATATTAAATAACGATAGTATTAAGTCAATTAGATAATATCTTAACAATTAATGATAATATACCTTATTACCTGAGTATTTAATAATTAGTCACACGTAAATTTCTAGAAGGGATAATGTAGATATTTAAATTAAATTAAAATTACCTATATCAAACTGGTTAAATTATTTCAACGTTACTATAATATTAGCTTCAAAATTGGGTTCCGGAAGTAGACCTTGGTTTGATAATATTTTCAATTTAAAGTATATTTTATAATTTCAGAAATATGTACTAAATATTTATTAAAGTAAACGATGTCAGCAATAAAATTATAAATTAAAAAAATTGTCCTAAAGGACAACACTTTTCAGTTCATTTTGCAGATTAAAACAAACAAAAATCCTGATGCAAACATGCAATGATAAATGTTCTGTTTATCTATCTGTATTCATTTTAAGAAAAAGAAGACCTTTATAGTAAGATAAATTTAAACCAATATTGAATGGAAAGTCAATAATGTCTTTCAAATTTGTTTTTAGGACATTTGTGGAAGTCAAATAATTGTATTGTAAACATCTAAAAATTTACTTTATCAGTTAACAATTTAAAAGAATAGCTATATTTCAGCCACTAGCGTGAAGTCGTATTTTTTACTTGTTTATAGCCCACATAATAAACTTTACAAAGAATATAAATTGATTATGTGTGTGTGCACTATTTCATAGAAGCGGTTTAAACTTATTTTACTCAATTCCTATTTTAATAATAGTTTTTAGATTGAATTTAAAATAAAAGCTATTATCCAATTTTGTTCAGTCACTAAATAGTTGTTTTCCTTCAAAATTTAAAACGTATTTTTGGTACAATTGAGTTTTTTCTAGCCATGGAAAATAGAAATTTAGAATCTCCTAAAATATGAAAATAAAATTAAGATCAAATGCATATATTATTTTTATCAACCTTATGTTTTACGTAAACAATTTAGGGAATTAAACACGAAGGCATAGATAATTACATAATTATATTAGACATTATAAGTACATTATATGTATAGTTAGTTTCAAAATATTTAGTCCGATGGACCAACGAGAAATTCGTGCAGTTTGAGGAATAGAGTACAAATACTAAATTGAAGTGATCGCAGTAGAACATTGAAATAAATTAGTATTCTTCATCTTGAAAATAGGAGGGTAAAAATCACTTGATTTAGCCCACATATCTTAACATGATATCATCATCGTACATTTGGCTCTTAAAGTTTTAAGAAATTGCTTTAACTTTAGAATCCTATATATTAATACGCTAAGCCGATTTTTGTTAAGAGAACTCCTCCATTATTTCTGAACCGGTTTTACCAATTGAGGTACCAAAATATTTGCCCTGATTATTAGTTGTGCATAAAGTTTATCATTTTCCAATATTTTTTTCTGAAGGGCACGAGCTGTCCTCAAAGTTTGTCTTTTTCCCATAAGATTAACATGGGGACAATTTGATTTGAATTGCAGCAGTTAATACGTTATGGATAGATTATTGGCAATACCAGATGTTACAGGTAAATAATTTGTTTATCTATATAAATAAAATGTATTTATTTTATACGTCGCTTTGAGTAGTGAAATTTTATGTGCAGTGGAGATATTTATTTTTTTGTTAATGTATTTGTATCCGTATGGCTGTTTATGAGCCGCGCGTTTCTAAAAAAAATTACCGTACTAAAAAAATTTTAAAAATTGCCATTTTCGTGTAGAGAAGGAAACTTTTTGGCTGTTTTAAATCATAGTACGATATTAAGGTTATGCCCCTTTGTCCGGCAATGCTATAAAGTAGATTTTAAGGTTGCAGGTTACTCAACCTTTCACTACAGAATGCACCATATTTGTTCTAATGAGCATTTAGTCAGCTAATTATCTTTTATCACATAGCGGAGGAAACACGTCTGCTTTACTACTCTACAAAGGTATACTACACCATATAAAATAACAACACGGCAATAAAACATTGGATACGGAACACAAAATCCCTTGCAACATGGTAAGCTCAGTTCATCTAGGTAGTCATTGTGATTACAAATCATTTTATGAGTGTTTGTCCACTATCGATAAGTCCAACAAACTAAAGGGGTTTTTGAGAAGATATTTGGAAGAAGATGGGTCCATCTGAAAAAGGTTATGGGCTTATTCTCGTTCCAATGAGGCTCGACCCTAACGACCTTCATCATAACCGTGTTAATCATATATTACTAGACCGATTGAGTAAACATTTGGTAGATATACAGCAGGCAATGCACTATAATGCGAAACAAGCCTGTCAGACAGAAACAGACTTATCTGCTTCGCCGGCCCTTAACATTTTAATTTGGACGTTAGTTAATAACAGGACCGATTGCGCACACATTTGTTAGGACGATAGTTAATACATAAAAACCCTTTGCCTACTCCTGCTCCAAAATTGCTTTACTGTAGGGTCTCCAAATGTTGGAACTATCAAATTTATGGGTTATTAAATGTGTTATAATCAGGCCTCCTCCCTGGAAAAATTTAGTTTTGTATAGACAATTATTCGAAAAAACTAACATTGGGGTTTTGGTAATAACAAGATTTGTAAATAACAACAAAAGAATCTTAACAGCTGTTCAAAAGTAACCATTCAACTGTAAAAATAACACTTAATAGGTAAAGTCCATGTGATTTTTGTCAGAGTAGTGATTAGAACTAATGTACACATAACTTTAAATATACATGGTTGCGAGAACCGTTAAAACTGAAGATTGAATATAAAGCGGACATGTCCAAAATGAAAAAAACAAGCAAATAAGCGAAGACAATATGCTCGCCTTGGAGAGGAACAGTAAATATAAGTACTCTAGGCATTTTGAACAAACTGACTGGTTTCTCGAGCAAATCTCGGCCCCCAAGGTGCTTTAACAATTGTAACTAACTTCTCAAACATAATATTGTATTGCGATCGCGAGCAAAGCCACGACGGGCTACTAGTAAACCTTTAGCTTCCTAAAATCACTATTATCAATTATTTTGATTTCGTAATTACATATTCCCTCAAGCGTATGTTTCAGGTAATTTCTTGTCTTCATATTCATCAAGTCATGAACAATATTTGTAATCAACCGACTTTAAAACAGGGTAAAAACTAACCAAAAAACTCGGGTTAACTACATATGATAGTTATTTTATAACTAAAAATAATATAAATGACTAATTATAATAAAATAACCTACAACTTATAACAAAACAAGTTGATTGGAATATGAGTGACCACTGGTATCAATGGATTACACGGATCGCAGCCATATTAGGCGATTACATTGGCCTCGCCACACACAAAGAGTCTCGTTCAAACAGCCGACGCGGTTCACAAACGTGTTAAAGAACAGAAACGGAACGATTGTTCAAATATCAAAGAGAGACGATGAAGCGCTCGATCATAAATTGACTTAGTGAGGGAAAACGAACTCATAATTCAGTAAAGTAAAAGGTAACGTTACGCAAATGAAGACGTAGGGCTGTGATGTTATTAGTAATAAAGGGTTGTACTAAAACATTTTGCACCGTTTTATCATGCAATGTTATGTTACCTCTCCTATGTTAGACGGATTTTTAACGAAGAGTTTTATGAGTACATAGTTAACAGTTGTAATTAAAACTATAATCTGGATTTCAGATCGCGTATGGTTAAAAATTCTTGACTTATTTCAATGTTTTTGTATCAGAGTGCTAACAATCGGCGTGTTGTTCAATTCCGTCTGTCCGTCTGTTACGAGAAAGGGAAGGATATTTTGTCTACTTTTCTCAGGAAAACAGTTTTACTAAATTTAATTATATAAATTTTCGTCTTTAAGTTCCTAAACGTAGGAAGGTTTTGGGCTATTTAAAATTAAGATATATTATCTGCCTTTTTATCCATTCATAGTTTGATGTAGTTTAATAATCACTACAGAAAAAGTAAAATGGAATGTAACATTTTTTTTTTGTCCCGGCCTCAGAATCACTGAGAATAAACTAGACTGTTTTAAATATGAGATTCCACGTGCTGTCCTTATTGCTCATTACTGTCATTATTGTCATTATTGGTTTGGCAATTACTTTTGGCTGACAAACGAGTCATTGTAGGGCCGCACAAGAAAGTCGTCTATCTTCGGTATATTGCGTCATAACATACGTTTTAAACGTTTACAAATACACACTCACATTAAACACGTATGGCATCTGTATGAATACCCAACCTGCAACACATGCAACTGTGTGTTATTTGGTGTTCCTTATAAGTCAGATTCAAA
Organism: Allygus modestus; assembly: GCA_963675035.1. NCBI lineage: Eukaryota > Metazoa > Arthropoda > Insecta > Hemiptera > Cicadellidae > Allygus > Allygus modestus. The sequence continues at coordinate 191,362,983 of OY776111.1, read as the reverse complement.
TTCAGATAATTTATTTCCAATTACATTTACCGGTGACAGTAAAATAATGCAGACAAATATAAATTGGAAATGTTCCCCAAAAATACTGTATGTCTTTGATATAAGAGTGTTTTAGTCTAAATGTTTTAAACATTTTTTGACATAATTCAATCACGGATAAACAAGCTCTTTAAACTGTCCAACAAAGGTTCTTTGTGAACATAAATTTTATCAGTGATCTGTGATGTAATAGGTATTTAGACACATTTAGTGAAAGTTTTGAAAATATGTGGCTTTTTAACTCCGAGGTTACGATCTCGCAGTCAAAAAACCACATTTTTTAAAAATTGTTTGAACTAGGGTTCAAATAACTAGTCGCCAGCTATTTTAAAGTGTTAATTCCTTTTTGCATGTGTTTAGGAACTTTATATTCTATGAATGTTAATAAATTTTCAACTGAGGACATTTACAAATTTAGATTTTCAAGGTTTTACTTCTTACTTTCATTCCGTCATATTGGCTTCATTGGATTATCTTCTTTTAGCGAATTTCCCCTATAGGGAAGAAGCTATTACCGTAGTCGGCATGGTAAGACCTAGGCCCGGGACCATGATAACTTTTCGTTTTGAGGTCCCCAGACCCCAAAAACACCATTCGTTCGAAACTGTATATATATATATATATATATATATATATATATATATATATATATATATATATATTTATATATGTGTCCGTGAGCACGATAACTCTCGTAAAAATTATCCGATTTTGATGAAATTTGGTATGAACGTGTAAAGCAACATTTATGACTTTAAGTTCGAAAACCAGCCAGATCGCTCTATCCGAAGGGGTATTTTGGGGGGGTTTTGTACCCCAAAAATGGGTTTTTTGAATTTTTTACATATAATTTTGGAAATAGTCAAATTTTATTTTTTCCCATTAGATTCAGCTTAAAAAAACACACAATTTGGTATTTTTATCATTTCTCTATGTCAATTGGTCTCTAAAGCAACATTTATGACTTTAAGTTCGAAAACCAGCCAGATCGCTCTATCCGAAGGGGTATTTTGGGGGGGTTTTGTACCCCAAAAATGGGTTTTTTGAATTTTTTACATATAATTTTGGAAATAGTCAAATTTTATTTTTTCCCATTAGATTCAGCTTAAAAAAACACACAATTTGGTATTTTTATCATTTCTCTATGTCAATTGGTTACCGAGATATTGAAAGTGCTAAACACAGTACGTTGTCTAATGTTATTCTTATGGAGAAAAATAAAAATTTTATATCTCGCTTATTTATGAACGTATACTGACGAAACTTGGTATACGGCTTCATCTGGTTGTGGACCATTGATATATGCTCAAAAAGAAAATTTTTTACCCAAGGCTCCCGTAGCAGCAAACCTGCGTACTCAGCCCCATGTTATTCTTATGGAGAATAAGTTACGTGTTATCTGCCTTCATTATGAAAATAAATTAATGAAATTTGGTATGTGGCTTTACCTACATGAGTTATATTGATATTTGTATAAAACCCCATTTTTTGTGTTCCTTGCTTCAGCAAACCTGCATACTCAGCTGCCATGTTATTGTTATGGAGAATAATTAAAATGTCATAAATCGTTTATTTAAGAATATATATTGATGAAACTTGGTATGTGGCTTTATGTGGTATTAATATACATATATATGCATTGGAAATTCGCTGAGTACGCAGGTTTGCTGCTACGGGGGTATTTTAAAGTTATTTTGAACGTGAACATTTCAGTTAAAATTGGAAGTTTAAGACCACCAGAAAATACAAAAGAGGCTTTTAGCTTTAAAAGGTTGTCATATAAAACATTACATTGGTTTAATTGGAATTATTTAATTATTTAATAAAACTCAACCTTTACTTAACAAATATTTTATTAAGGCGATGTTCTTTCCCACAAGAAATCACTATGACCACTATGATCACCATGTCGTATAATGCATCAGCAGTTTGGGTTCAGCTACTAAGATAAAAAAGGAAATTATATTAAACAGAAGCTTGTTAGTTAAAAGTCACCAAAATATATAATCCCAAAGTGGATTTTGCAAACGCTGCATTAATTAGGAAGAAAGTTTGTAATTACATTAGGCAGCGTTATCTTGCCGGCCAGGGCGAGCTGGTTTTTTTGCTCAGTACGGAATTAATGACAGGAAAGGAGGGGAAACTGTGTCCTCGGAAAGCGCATTAGTGAAACGTCAGAAAGGAAACTGAATAATAGGAAAAATGTAGCGATATTCATCAAAAAGCAATTTAGGGACATATGAGAAGGGACGGGGTCCTCTTACCGCCGAGTCCGGCGTCTGAAATATCTACCCAATATTTCACACCAGCGCACACGCTTCCAGATTTATCGTGCTCCGTATTCTTTCTCGGGACAATGGCCCTTCACGGGACGCTGCTCCTGTCCCGACCCCCGACATTCTTCACCTCGACCCTCCCTGGGCTGCTACGTACAGGGCTAACTTTATGAGTCCGCCTCACGGCCCCTGTGCCTCGTAACATTATCCGATTCCCCCTTAGCTCTAAAATGTCGACTGCTTTACGAGGGTGGAGCTCACCCTCCATCTTCTATAAAATAATGACTTGGGTGATTATTTTATTCGGAAAAATATCATACCCATAGAGTTTTTGGCATAAGCATGTTGACAGCATAACTATCATTTGAAGTGCAAACATCAAGTGGAAACAGCGTGATATTGCCATTAATGTTTATAAATTCACATCACAAAGAAAATAAGATAGTCTTGAACTAAAGAAAACATGTTAGGTCAGGAAATTGTAATTAAATAATATGAATGTTCTCTACTATATCCAAATTACATATTTAATAAATATTTTTAGTATACGTGGTGTTATAATGCGCATCCTGCAAATATTTGCTTGAGAACTAGCCTTATTTACAGCACCGTTATTATAACTGCACAAGAGAACTGCGAGACTGATTCTGAGCAAATTCATAACTATCATCTTTAGGAAATACAATTAAAACATTAGTACAAGAGTAATTTAATAGTTACCACAACAACGTTATTTCTGGATCGTACAACCCCTCTGTATTTCTTTACACAGGACATGTATAACTCTTTTAACTTTGGCGCAGGGTAACAATGAAGTCAAACAAACGTAAAGAAATGAGGGCAAAATACATTTGTAAGGGTGGCAGGGTGGCAGTGGTACCTGCATGGAGCGGTGTCAGTCAGTCTTATCAGGTCCCGAGGCACGTCGCCTGACGTCTGCTCCATACCCACACACTCCATCACCCGGCACACATTCGTTTGCCCACAAATTGAGCGTTCCACTGGCTGGCCATGCCTTCCCGACCGTCCCAAACCGACATCCCTCACTAAATTAAACTTTATTAGATTTGTAGACAAAAAAACTGTGCTTTTATAAATTGTTTCATATACATAAACGTGTATTCAAGTTATATTTCAAGTAAATTATAGATAAACAGAATTATTACTCTGCTGTGCATATATATTGTATACACGCCATATTTACTATAATTTCGTATAATTGTCATCTGTAGGCAATTAATTTTAGTGGCTGAGTAAAAACTGTCAGAGAAAGGTCACTGTAATAAATGCAATAACTGACTATAGTATTTAACAATAACAACGACTATTTGGCTTTCAATTATATTTGCTTAGCAACGATTGTCTGAGGAAACTATAAGGCGCACACACCTCAGACTTCAAATTCAAAATTGGGCCTTTAAAATAAATCTGTATAATATGTAAAACCGTAGTTAGTGGTTATACCAATGTTGTTTTAAAAATATGTAAAGAAATTTTGTTTGATCAAATATTTATCTATGTTTGCCAACAATTCAGCACAGCTTCTTCTTGCCTTGGGGCAGACTAACCGTGTAGTTTAATTATTGTTAGAATAATATAGTACTTCTGTACAATCTTGAGTCCATTGGTAGATATTTTATAATGTCGATAAAATCTCCAAACAAATTCACTTGTAAAAATGTATAGTGAAAAAATATGAAACTAATGTGCAGTTAAAAATTAAACTAGCCCACTGAGTAGGAGCTTATCGCTCCGGCCCGACCTCTCGGAGCTTATCGTTTTATTCTGCAAGGGCCTGTTTGCCTGGATAATTAACTTCGTCTCATTTGCTTCTGCACGAATGTTTTATTTTCCCTCTAAAATTATTCCAGACTCGCCAGCCAGAATGTTAAAGCGGAGTTCGCCGAACGTGATGGCGACCTAAATAAATTACCGTCTGCAGAGTAATTGTGTTCCTAACTACCAACTTTTTCATTAAAATTTACTTCAACTACTTTTCACTAACGAAAGTTTGGTAATGTGTGGAACCATACATCGTCAAACGTACCTCATTGCAGCGGTATTCGTACATTTTAGGAAAAGGGATTCATTTTATTTTCTATTATATATTATCGTGAAGTAAAAAAGTAAATAACATTACATCCTCAATTATAAACATAATGTGCACAATCTCTAAGATAAAGGTTTACAGAAAAGAAAAATAATATATGCTGGGATTTTAAAAAGAATGCTTGATAAACATCCAGTAGGGATTTTAACAATATGCGTTGATACCAACAAAATAACTTATTTTATTCCAGTTTTATTTATATTCATGATTAAGAAAAAGTAAACCTCAGGTGGCATAATCACCATAACAAAACTACTAGTATTACTAAATCATATCATATCAGAGTATGTTTTTATTTTTTGTTGTTGTGAAACACAGTGGAAGAGAGGCAGGTGGAATTATAACGTATCAATTTACGTATAATGATTAAACCCATTTTACAAAATGCTACAAATGTAATAAGTAAATGAAGACGGATTTACGCAAAATTATTAAATCAAATATAATTTTCTTGGTTGGAAATTGAAATTAGAGGGTGGTTAATGAAACGATTTGATTACTAAATATTACCAGCAAGCACATTTTTGTTGAATTTTCTGTAGCAAATTAAAACCAGTTTAACTCCAAGCCCACTATTTAAATACTAATAATACTACTAATACTTGTAATGTTAAGCTTAAAAATAAGGGTAGGAATAAGGGTTAGGAAAACGGTTTAATAATAAATCGTCTAGTTTTTCAATCAATACATATTACTACATATTCAGTTATTTTAAATAAATGTATGTGTTTATTTTATTTTATATGTAATTATAATATTATGTATTTGGAAATTTGGGTACAAAAGCAGAGACTTATAAAATCACTAAATATCGTTATGAAGAAACATTACGGTGAAAATAGAATAATCATTTAACTGTAAGTTTGTATTAACTAATACCTATTACTATTACTTACCAATTTATAAAAACCAACTACTTTCCCATCTGCAGCTGTATAATTAAGACATATTTTACTACCGTGGATAATTTGAATTTGTTCAAGTCTAGAAAAAAATTATTAATTTTCAATCAAACAATCCTTGGTTTTAATATACCCAATGACCTATTCCAACACATAATAGCAACTGAGTCGTGAGGAAACTCTAAATTAACTGATGCATAAACACACCGTGGGTTTGGGTATTAGGTGTACAACAGATTTTTATAATGTCAAAATAGGTGAAAACCAAATGAAAATTGAAATTAAATTTACAAAATTTGTACTGTACAGTTATTCTGTATTCATAATGTTATTCCATATTCGTATTTGTATTCGTGAACAGTTTATTTCGTGTTAAATAAACAACCTTATTTCAGAAATGTTGTAAGATATGTTCAACAAATCGTGTAAGTAAGATTGTACCGAATACTTTGTTCCTTAGACTGGAATAGCGAACACAGTAATGTCGGGGCCAGTGTCTCAACTCACTGCGTTTGTTCAATATATCATACATACGAAAATTATTTAGGAAGATCGCTTATTCAGTGGGTCATCATAAGAATAATGTTTATTATTTCAACTTTGGAAAACAAATTCGTCATATATTACCCGGTCGCCTATGTGGAAACTACGGTTTATTCCACCGTCTTTTTAAAGAATTACTTTTAAATGTCTTACTATAAGATGATTTTATATTATAAGAAAATTAGTGACAGTTTAGTTGGTACAATTTTATTTTATAGTTATTATCACAACTATCGGAAGTCGTTAATCACTGTGGGTACGTTATATTTATATATATATATATCAACAAGTACAAAATGACAACCAAATTCTCACCTTAAAACTAAAGTATATTTTTTTTAAATATTTTTAAGTATGTTTTGTTTTACAAATTGCAACAATTAACAAATTGTTTCTGTTGTGCTACCATATTTTTTTCTAAAATCTCCTAAGGGATTATATCAAATCACTGATTGGAAAAGAATGCCATGGAATAATTCTAATTAAAATTTGAATTAAAGTATAGTTATTAATTGTCCTCAGATAGTTGTTCAGGAACATCTTCCTCTAGTATTGGTATATTTTTCAATATAAGAATTTGAAAGATGTTATCTCAAGATGTTTTTATGAACTTTGAGATATAAGTCTTTTGAATTTATTAAATGTAATGGTGCAACTATTTCCTCAGTTTCAGCGAAGGGCGATGCTCTCGTCTTGATCGGGGCTACTGCTCAATTCTCCGCTAAGTGATGCTGCTCGTCTTACTCCAGGCCTGCTTAATGCGCATGGAGGGACATGCTGCTCATCTTGCTCGGGGCTACTCAATGTCATGGTGAGTGATGCTTCTCATCTTGCCCGAGGCCTGCTCTATGCTCAATGCTCATGGAGGGCCATGCTGCTCGTCGTACTCGAGGCTGCTCAATACTCACGGTGACTGATGGTGCTTGTCTTGCTATAGGTCTGCTCGAGGTGCCTGAGCACGATGAGCAGCATGGCCCATCCACCATGAGCAATGGCTCATGGTGGATGGGCCATGCTGCTCATCGTGCTCAGGGCTGTTCAATGCTCACGGTAAGTGATGCTGCTCGTCTTGCTCAGGGTTGCTCAATGCTCACGGTGAGTGATGCTGCGAGTATTGCTCGAGATTTGCTCAATGCTCACGGTGGTTGGGCCATGCTGCTCATCGTGCTCGGGGCTGCTCAATGCTCACGGTGAGTGGGCCATGCTACTCAAATTCAAGAAAACCATTAATTGACAATACTGATCTTTTACTTATATGATCCCGATATCTCTTGAAAACGTCAGGTTATCGTTTTTAATAATTATTGTTTTTATGAGTTACAAACGAACAATGTAAGTAGTATCGTTCAAAATATATATTTATAAAGGATACTTGTTGTCTGGTAACAGTATTGATAACACTAATTCACCTGATAGTAGAAACACAAAAAAAGTAGTTTTTTTAGCAATAAACACATACAATTCCATTTTTAATAACTAACTTTATGTAAGTTTATTGATAGTAAACAAATTACCTTGCCATAATATATAATATTCCTCCTTAAGCTTACTAGGTTTAGACTCCATTTTCATCAGTTGAGGACATTATCTGAAGCTAAACATCCAGTATACCTTATTCCCTTATTCGGTATATTTATATGGAAAATCATCTATTACAAAACAAATGTCTTCTGTTTTATTTTGTTATACGAAATTCAGATAAAATTTAACAGGGCTAATTTTTAATATTGCTATTTTAAGTCTGGTTCTTCTACTATTTGTCTTTTTGTTGATATAATTTATTTACTTTAAACTACATTGTACAATTTCCTAGTCCAAACACAACTTATAAAAAACCATTTGTTTTTAAGTTTATAAATAACCCAGCATTTTTATACATATAAACATGTAATGCTGTCTTAACGTTATTTTATTAACTATTAACTTTAATTGATTAACAACTAGCTTTTCCCGCAGGCTTCGCTGCGCAATAATTTATAAAAACTATGACAGTTGTGTGTGCTGCATTCTGTGGTTAGCCCGTAGAACTACTACGAATCAAGATCATCTGTTTGTATTTTCATTAGCTTAAACAATACCCCCGTCGCAACAAACCTGCGTACTCAGCGAATTTCCAATGCATGCATATGTTTCTCAAAACTACACTAAGCCACTTACAAAGTTTCAAAACATACATAAATAAGTGATCTATAGTATTTTATTTATTCTCCATAAGAATAACATCAGGGCTGAGTACGCAGGTCTGCTGCGACGGGATTTTCTTTTTGCAGCAAACCGAATTTCCAACGTATATATATGTGTCTCACTACTACATCGAGCTACTTACCAAGTTTCACAAAAATACATTAATAAATAAGTGATATATAGCATTTATTTATTCCCCATAAGAATAAAATTAGGGCTGAGTACGGAGGTTTACTGCAACAAGAAGATAAAAAATGTGTATTTTTGCAATTATCAATATAACTCAACCAGGTGAATCTACATACCAAGTTTTATTAATTTAGGTTCATAACATGGGGGCCAAGCATGAAGGTTTGCTGCTACGGATAAAATCAACAAAAACCTTTTTTGTGAAAATATCAATATATTACAACTATTTGAAGCCATATACCAAGTTTAATCAATATACATTCATAAATAATCAAGTTATCAAATTTTATTTATTCTCCATAAGGATAACTTTGAACAACATACTGTGTTTAGCACTTTAAATATCTCTGGAACGATTGGACGTAGAACAACAATGAAAACACCAAAATGATTGTTTTGTAGAGCTAAACTGATTGGTAAAAAGAAATGTGAAGTTTTTAGTAAAAGTATTTGAGGAAAATCCAAAAATCTTTTTCCCTTAAGATTAACATGGGACATTTTATGGACCCGTTTTTTTTTCTTTTCTCTACAACCACTTAATATAGGTTAATGATTCAAAATATCAAATTATTTAGTTTTTTTTTAGCTCTATAAAATGGCTATAACCAAAATTGAGGGTTTTTTAAATTTTAAGGTTAAAAATTCAAAAAACTGATTTTTGTAAAATTTAGACCCCATAAAACCCTCCTCCCATTGTCTGATTTAATTTCGAACTTAAAGACATAAATGTTACTCTACACATTTTTGCCAAATTTCATCAAAATCGGACGTTTCTTTCAAAATTTATCGCGGTAACGGACACACATATATAAAAAGGGGTACGTTGTTAAAAAAATATGAAGATACATCTAATAATATTAGTAGCCCTAATCAATCATTATAACATAATATGTATATATATGTATCTATACTTATTTAATAGGCGAGCAGGTTTTTTGTGACAATCACTCCTCCTAAACTACTGAACCGATTTTCATGTTTTTGGTGTCATTGGAAAGAGCCTAACGTGAAGTTGTGCAGGAAACTTTTTTTATAGAGAAATAATTTGTGAGTGAGGCCCTGGGGCCTCTTAAAGTTGAGTTTTTTCCCATAAGCTTAACATTGGGAAATAACTATAAGTTTTAAGCAATCAGCTGGATGGATTAAACACAGTTAATCAGCAGGCCATGTTGGTTTTGGAACGGTAACACAATATTTATACGGAAATGTCAGTATAATATTACGTTGTGTTCGCGAGCGAAGCCGCGACAGGCTACTAGTATATATATATATATATATATATATATATATATATATATATATATATTTGAACGAATAGTGTTTTTGGCATCTGGGGTCCTCAAAACAAAAATTTATCATGGTCTCGGGCTTAAGTCTTACCATGCCACCTACGGTAATAACTTCTTCCCTATAGGAGAAATTCGCTAAAAATTAATGTCCAAAAGAAATACATGGGAATTTTGTCGGGATCTCTGGCGGAGCCCCAAGGTCAGATCAGGATGAAAACCATTTAGTTTTCCTATTTTATGCCTAAAGAATCAGTGTACAAAATTTCAGCTCTCTACCTACATTGGAAAGTGGAGAATTAGTGATGTCAGTCAGTCAGTGAATCAGTCAGCCAGGGCTATGCCTTCTATAGATATAAGATGATACTTCTAACTGATATTTTCCATTTTTATACTACTGTTAAGTATGCTGATAAAATGTTTGAAAATTAATGAGTGAGTAAAACATATAAAAGTTATTAATAATGTATATAAAGGATTACACAACAAGCAACTTGTGTCATTAATTAACCGATTTAAAAATAAGTTTTAAATTATATGAGTTTATATTGTTTAAATATAAATAAATAAAATAATTCTCCTAAAAGCATTTTTAAAGAAGTTGTCTAATAAACTTTGATGTACTACTGTACCATAGTAGTTTATTAGACGACTTCTTTAAAAATTGCTTTAAAGAGAATGTTTTTATTTATTTTTATTTAAACAATATGAACTCATATAATTTAAAAATTATTTTTAAATCGGTTAATTAAAAACAAATATATATTAGTTACTAATAGAATCAGGAAATGTAATAAACAATAAGCTTGTTACCTGATTGATCATTATTTAAGTAGATGAAGTAACTAGACTTCCGTCAAACAAAAGTTATACTCTTATTTAGCAGTTTCCTCAACAAAAGGAAATTTCCAGAATAAGAATTATAAATACGCCCACCTTAAAAAATGCGATGACCAGAATGGGTGATTCGACAAACCAATATTCAACGGTTGAGAAGATCCGACCTTCCCTCGCAAGAATTATAATAAAAATCTATCTCACTCAATTGGCGGCGTTTGATTACTCTTGATAAAGTGCTATTATTGCCGATTTTCAATTTCGGCCGGGACCTATTTTGGCGAGCATTCATCCAGTTTTAATTAGAGAGTCGCGCCAAGTGAGTGATAGTCCCTATTATCCGAGCTATAATTATCATTCTTGCAGGTGGAGCGGCCAATCAAAACTCACGGTGGATGCTTTCATCGCGTCTTTTCATATCGGGGTTCTTTCATTGGTCGATATTTTATAAAAAGCACCCGCTTTTGACGGCGTTAATAAGCACCTGCTTGAAGCCTTTGTGTTCGCTTAACGCCCTTTAATGACTCTGTCGAATAAGGCGAATTGAACACTTCGAGGGTTACGGATTTTCAATAAATTCCTCGTAATTTGTGATTTTACTCCCACTAGTTTGCGTTTCCACCACTTATCGGCAATGCTTATTATTCCTGGACCTGTATTTTCAGCTCATTCCAATTACTAAACATTTATTTTATTATTCTCGTTGTTGCTTAACGAATCAAATCTTCTGTTCAAAATCCCAAGACTAATAACTTGCAATTTCAAATTCACTGTATCTTTACACATTCGTTATACGTAAGGCAACTAACCTAACGACCTTTCAATACTTATTAACATTGTCTTACAATTTCAAAGATTAAATATTTTGAGTCCACATTTTTCCCCATAAAATGAACGTCACAAACCATTTTAATACAATAATAACTATTAACGCTGATGTTATTATTTTTTTAGTGAACTGTTTTATAGGTACATATTTTAATTACTGTGATATAGAAGAAATCTCTTTATAATACTACATAATAAGTTCCTTATCAACACAAGTACTTAGTAAAATGTTAATGTAGAAGACGGTTGGTATGAATAAAACATAAATTGACAATAACGTTAGTTTTGAATAAAATATACGTAGCAAGTATAATTTTATATAACTTAAAAGTATTTCTATATACTTATATTTTTTTTCAAGAAATTGCATTTATCAATATCCTGTTTTCTGTTTTTGCATTTAAGAAAGGAACATTAGTCAAATTGTGTTTCCCTTTGACAATGAAGCCACTATAAAGAGGCGAACTGGCGCCGCTCTTCTCTTTACTGCTAAAAACAACAGCCCCGACTCCGATAACAATAATATTTGGTCTATATTTGACACTGTATTTTCACGCACACCCTCAAGTATCTGGCGATTTGCAAGTAAAATATCGGGCCTGCGATCGCATAATGGGCTCGTCGACTCCCCAAGTGGCGATCGACAAAATGGCTGAATCGTTAGCCGCGATAGACGACTCGCAGCCCCCGCCCCATGACGCCGCCGCAAGACATGGTGACGTCACGGCGTCCTGCAGGTTCGTGGTAATTGAGCAGCGCCGCCGTGCGTCCGACAGCGGAACTCTCCAGGCTCGACACCCGATCGTTTAATTTGGCCGACACCGACGTTTCTACCGATCATTTTTTAAATCTTCTCGTCCTCATTTTTCTACCTCTGTAAAACGTTCACGTTGACTGACTTCATTTTACACGAATTAATGACTCGGTTGCTGGAACCGACGAGGTGTCAAACCCCTTCTTCTCTGCTCCGGCAATTTCTGGCTTCGGGGCTGCTCATATATAATTTGTTCTTCTAATTGGATGTTGTTATAGATATATTGAGTATATAACGCTGAGGGAACAAACTTCCGTGCGGAAATTACTTAATTACAATTTCATTACATAAATAAATAAACTAATTAATATTAATTTGTGTTAGGCCTAAAGTATATTCGAGTAAAAAAAATAACAATACTTTTATCAGAATAAAAGTAATTTTAAATTAGTAATTCACAGTGTGGTCGAAATTTATAGATTTATAGATTTTGATGTTGTTTTTACTGCAATTTAAATATTTGATGGTTTAAAATATTTGTAATGGTTTTGAAACTTATGTTTTGTGTAAAGGTATCAATATTTAATAATAAATATACTTAAGGTGTTGAACATTAGCTTTTTTTGGCATAAAGTATTGAACCTATAGTATGCACTAAACTGTAGTATTCGGATAGTTTGTGTTCATAGTTTTAAAACTCAAAGACCAAGGAAGGCTACTGATTTACACACAAGGGCTCTTACCTATAACTAACAAAAAAATTGATTTAATGCCAACTTTCCATAGAGTTTAGATCATCTCAATAAAGTTAGAAACTTTATTTCTTTACGATTCATGGTAATCAGTTCCTTACTGTAACTTTTGGGAGAGCAAACAAACAAAAGTAACGTATAATGGAAAATAATAATTATTACAGCAACGAATCATTTTTTGTTAATAGATGTGTTGCTTGTTGTAATGTACAAGGAAAGACACCTATTCATGTTGCGATCTAAAACAAAAGATTTTAAATCAGAGACAGATTTATAGACTGTAGGAATCAATCTTTTCCCATTTATAAACTCCACATTTCCTTTGCATTTTCTAGATTTTTTTATTTGGTAATGAACTTATCAGCATTAGCAGAGATCCTATGGGGACGTACAATTTAAAGGAACAAAATCATTTAAGGTTGTTAGGGCCCTTCAATGCTTTAAGATTTACTGCTATATTCACCATTTACTGCTTTTAGTAGTTTTTATTCTTATTAGTGAACCTTATTTCGTTACCCATCACTACTGTGAATAATATACAAATTATAATCTAAAAAGTATATTTCTTGTTAAAACTTAAATCATCTTCAGCCTACGTCAATATTCTTGAAAAAGAGCAAAAGGTACAGAGAGCTGGAGCAAACGTAATTTGCCAAGAAACAAACAAGAAAAACACACAACATAAAAGAGGCTGCTTGCATAGCTTTAGATCGAACGTGCGTTTCCCAGCCCAGTGTCACGATCAGTCCTAGTTCATTCCGTTAATTAAATAAGAATTTAACAAAACTACGAAAACTTGCAGAATTATTTAGCTAAAATCTGAAGATTAACAATAGTTTTCTAATAATAACAAGACAACGATGTCATATATACAGAATTGTAATCTCATAGTCGCAACAGTTATTAAATAATATCTAAATCAAATCACATCGACTTTGGTCGATAAACTTAAGGCTATAACTTCTTTTGACTATTGCATATAGTTGAATTATAAGAAAAAGAGCTAGGTTATACAAATAGCTAGATAACGACCAAAACGTTACGTAAATATTTCACTTTCCGGTTTGTCATGGAATACCTCATTAATCATGCATTGTCATTAGGACGTTTTAGGATTTCCTAAATCACGGGTGGTTTTTTTTAATTTTAGCTCATTAGCGAGCAAATATCTGACCGGGATTGTCCTCCCCTTTGTTTCAAGATGGCGAGGGTCCGAGCTCATTGTCTCCCCTAAAAGATTATAATTTGTACTTGTTTGAATTTTTGCATAAAGGGTTGCCAGATGGTTCCCCTCATTCTCCCATCATTCAATTCCTGGAATCATTAGCAAACTGTAAATTGAGATTGTTGTTTTACGTTAAAACACTTTATGTGTAAACATAATAAAGCAACAGCTAATACGATGTTGCCACAATAAATATAGTTGGTTTCTCTCATTCCAATGTGGGTTATTGCAACTATAACTGATAGAAGAGGAATTGTTGCAATCAAGAATACATTAATCAAAGTTCTAAATTAAAATATTTACACTATCTATTTCGGGCTGTATTACACCACCTTTTTGATTTTGTTTTATACCTTTTAATATTATGGTTTGGTATTTATTTTTTAAGCAATGATAACAAAATGTATAAACTGTAAAACACTATAAAATTGCCACTAAATTCTAAAGAAAATTAATAATGAACAATACCTGCGACATCTTAAATGTTTGCTAAAATCTCTTGTATAACGAAACTATACACATATATAGCAGCGGAAAGGATGGCAAGATAGGACCATATGTCAAGTGACATTGTTTTAAAAAGTCTATCAGCGATGTTATATACTAAAACTAATTTGCCTATATATATTTTTTTCTGAAAAACCCTGGAAAATGGTTTATGTTTTGTTTCTAAAACACTCTTTAACATGTTTTAGCGAATTTCCCCTAAAGGGAAGAAGCTATTCCCGTAGGTAGCATGGTAAGACTTAAGCCCGAGACCATGATAACTTTTTGTTTTGAGGTCCCTAGATGCCAAAAACAATATTAGTTCAAATTTATATATATATATATATATATATATATATATATATGTATATGTGTGTCCGTTAGTGCGATAACTTTTGAAAGAAGCACCCGATTTTGATGAAATTTGGCACAAATGTGGAGAGTAATATTTATAACTTTAAATTCTAAAACCAGATCGATCGGTCAATGGGAAGGGGGTTTCATGGGGGTTTAATATTTTCCAAAAATCTGTTTTTGAACTTTTTACCCTAAAATTTTAAAAACACTAGATTTTGGTTAAAGCCATTTTATAGAGCTTAAAAAAAACAATTTATTATTTTGAATCATTAAGCTAGGTTTAGTGGTTGTGGAGAAAAGTAAAAAAATGTGTCCATAAAATTTCCCATGTTAATCTTATGGGAATACGGTTTTTAGATTTTTCTCAGATAATTTCACTAAAAACTCCACATTTCTTTCTACCAATCAGTTTAGCTCTACAAAACAATCATGTTGGCATTTTAATTGTGGTTTTACGTCCAACCGTTGCAGTGATATTCAAAGTGCTAAACACAGTACGTTGTCCAATGTTATCCTTATGGTAAATAAATAAAATGTTATATTTCGATTATTTATGTATGTATATAGATGAAACTTTGTATGTGGCTTCATATTGTTGTGGTTTATTGATATTATCACAAAAAAGTTTTGTTTTTTTCCCGGTAGCAGCAAACCTGCATACTCGGCCCCCATGTTATTCATATGGAGAATAAGTAAAGTTTTATATCTCCCTTAGTTGTGAACCTAAATTAATAAAACTTGGTATGTAGCTTCACCTGGTTGAGTTATATTGATAATTGCAAAAAAAATTTCTTATCTTCCTTGTTGCAGCAAACCTGCGTACTCAATTATAATGTTATTTTTATGAATAATAAATAAAATGCTATATATCACTTATTAATTAATATATTTTTATGAAACTTGGTAAGTGGCTCTAGGTAGAAGTGATACCCATATATATGCATTGAAAATTCGCTGGGTTTGCAGGTTTGCTGCGATGGGGGTATTATGTTTTTACATACAGACAGTATTGTGAGTAACGTTAATATTTTATAATTTAAGTAAATAAATAAAACAGCTGCATTTAGAGGATATTTAAAACAATCAATCGCAATAGAGGTAATTCAGTCAACATCAAACACCAAATTTGGACAACATTTCTTCTTAATTGTTTTTATAAAACACCATTATATGATTTCAAAACGCATGTTGGATTAAAGCAAAATTTACCAATACATTTTTTGATTCTGTTATATTCGGAGCAATCATACTGAGAGTTTGTAAATCTTGGTTTAAGTTCGGGATGTTGTCCAATTTTTGTTTGTAAATTTGTTTTTTGAAATTACGGTACTTACTGGAACAAAATATAAACCCCCAAAAATATCGTACCTGGTAATAATAAAGTATATTTAACGATTTTAAAATAACCCATATTAAGAAATAAATAGTATTTGAATACATATAAAATATATTAAGATGGTGACTTTTGCGAATATTACTATTTAAAAATAGTGTACCAACAAATTGTTGTAATGCCGAGACTAGATGTTTGTAATATTTTTTAAAACACCTATGAATAAATAATATATATTTGTCCTTCGTTTATAAAATCGTTCTTTTTGAAGAATTCCTCAACCCTTTAAGCTTAGAGTTAACCTAACATCCAAGCGTATACATTAACCTGTTTCGTTTAAAAAATAATGTAGAGCTACTGGCCATCCTCCTTATATAGGGTCGAACATTTTTTAAATGTTTTGTATGGTCATTCATATTAAATAGATAATCATATTAATTCTAAATTCCTGTAACAGGAATATTTCAGTTCTAAGAGTAAGTCATCCCATGGTAAGTTCAAAACTGTTATTTGTGCTATTTATAAGATATATGCATTATAATGCAATAATGGGATCTATTTACTTTAAAATAGCTAAGTGAATAGGATACTTCTTTATTTTAATGTGTTAGATTAATTTTCAAGCAATGTGTTGACTCAATTTTATAAGTAAATCAATTATTTTAGAAAACCAAATCACGCTTTCTCTCTTGTAAATCCCTTTTAATAAATAAATTACATTATAATTACAAAGGGCTCTAGCTCTGTACACATCCACACACACACACACACACACACACACACACACACACACACACACACACACACACACACACACACACACACACACAGACAGACATCACGTAAAAACCACTTTATTGGGTTCAGGGAGCACTAAAACGAATATTTCCACTAACAACTCAAATTCGAAAATTTTTACGAAAACAATACTTTCTCCATATACTACGTATAGGGGGAGAAAGTAAAAGGACAACTGTAAACAAAAAAATAATGTGTCAGCTACATTTTAACTCGGTGTATCCTCCACCAAAATAAACATGATTTGAATTTTAAAATTAATATTAATTTAACTTATAATTTATGCTTGAATGCCATAATTGTGTTGAAATGTTTATGATTGCGTGAATATTATAAAAAAATTTTATGTTTCCTCTGATCAAGGTTTCAATCACAAGATATAAAAGGCTAATCCGGTTGTTTGTTTACTTGTGGACGAGGGTTTATTTAGGGATCCGGTTGGTTTGCGTCTAATCGCAAGAAGAGCGCTCAGAAGAAGTTGTTTGTGCCCGTGCAAACATTGGTCAAAAGACTCAAACGTTTTTAATTACGCCCCAGGCTGTGACTTGGCTTCATTTGAGAGCTCCTGTGACCAAAAGGGAGGACGAAGCCCACGCGAGAGGGTCGCAAGAATTTCAATAAAACTGTGAGGCAGCTCACTCGGCGTTTCACTTACGTTTTCGTTTTGGGTATCACTGTAATTAACTAACTAACAATTTATATTGAAAATATATTTAGTTACGGTTTAATGGCTGACGAGGTTTTAAATTCTGAGGAACATTCGGTACATTTGGGTAATAAACATATTTGTTGTAATCATGACTGAGTGACAACCATGAATTAAATATTTGGTAAGATTCGGGTAAGAATTTTATTTTGTTTGTTTTAAACTAATAAGATAAATTTCTTTGTAAAATTTGGTTATCACATTATTTTACAGCCACATTAAAAGCTAAGTCTAGTGGAGTTTAAAAAAGTATGAAATTGTTTTAAAGGTTAATAAAAACACGATTTTAGATAAATCTGGTACTAACGAGATTATTTCCCCCAGTAATCCTACAACATATAATAATGTTGTTGTATTATTACATACAATAATGTTTTAAACGATCGCGCATCATGTTTTAAATTAAGATTATTTACATAGAGTTTTCCACTAATTACTTTTATTTCAGTGTGATTTATACCCCCTAATGTTACTTCTCATGTACCTTGGACGGATTCCAAGTGGAATGTATTACAAATAAATTACGAAACTAAAAAGGGGATTTTATATTCTTGGACAATGGAGGTAGTGCCGTGTTTCCTGGCTTTAACACATTCCACCCCTGGCCAATAGGAACGCTTCCTCCGCGCGGTATATTTCACCGCAGTCAAGAATTACTGGACAGTTCTTAGCTCCATAAATATTCTCTTTGTAGAGAGTCGGCCATTGTTCTTGGTGGTCGTTGTGCATTTCATTAAAAATGCTTTTGTGCGGCGTACGAGAATGCTTACGCCAGATAAAACTTTGTAGCACATAATATCATTACATGCGGGAGAGCCTGCTTTGTTTCTTTGTTATTTCCATTGCGGCCAAACCTTATTAGCATTATTTTCGGTGGACAATGCTCACGGTTTGTTGTTTCTGTGAATATTTAACTCTTCTTTCCTTAAAAAAGAGCTGTCAATGGCGTAATCTTATTTTGTTCCTAAAAGCGCTCGCCTGGATTTTCGTAAGCAGATTTTCTCTGACGTGAAGTATTTTACCTGGAACATAAACTCATTCTCTTCCCATTTCGTACAAACAGCTGACTGCATATATCTTTTAACAAAGGAAGCTATTCTATATACAGAATCGTGTTTGGATGAAAAATAATATCAGACGAGTTTATATTTTTCTTCCTAAACATTTTAAAAATTGATATTATTGAAAATAATTACGGAATATAATTAATTAATCTAAAAACTCCAACTTTCATTCCTATATGTACTTACGATGGTAAATATGCATATGAGATAGTTCAAGGCAGATGATTTCGATCAGTGTCATAGAGCACAATCCGGCCCAATGAAATAAAGGGTGAATAGAAATCAAAAATTTTATTTTAATGCTGTTAACAATATGTAATCTGATAATTAAAACGTTCTTGTATTTTTTTATTGAAATATAATTTAGGAGGTTTTAGAATAAATTAGCCTTACAAAATAATTTTATTTAGTCTTTTAAGATTATTATGTAGTTGAATTATTTCGGCTACTATATATTACAACCAATATTGTAAAAGGTTTTGGCACTTCAGTTTACTATAAAGTCGAAACACAGCTATGCGTATTTCAACAAAATCATAAATTACAAAAATAATTCAACTTGCACTTAGTTTTTAAATGAATAATTACATAATATGTAGAAACTTGTAAAAACTTCGCTTTAAACGTGTTGTTACAAGTAGGATAAAATAAACTAAGACTCACAAAATGAAAAAACATACGAGCACTTACACTTATATTGTACTTACATCAGAGAAAGATGACCGGTGTTACTGGTTGAAATCAATCGCCTTGTACCAACCTTTATTTCTATTTACCGTATTGTATGTAAGTTCAGTACAAGTGTAAATATGTTAGTGTAGTGAGACGTAGTTTATTTTATCCTGATATATTATTATACAAATATTGAAATTAAATAACTATCCAAGAAACGTTTGGAATATTGCTTTCTCATTGTGCTATGATGTGTCAATGAACAACAGCCAAAGCGTACTACGAGCATTGTGAGAGATCATTGGAAAAACCGCAGGACTAAGTTTATGTTTACGTAAGGTTTGGCATTTCAATAAATTACTCATAGATAACTATATTTTATGCTTAAAGTTGAATCATGAAAAGTTGTTCTCTTACCTCAGAGGCTTAGCAGTTTACTTAAAAACAACAGATTTAATCAAAAACGTTTGATATAATTTGGCCGTTCCCCAAAACAAGAGACCCCCGTAACAACAAAGTTACTCCCCGTGACTTGGCTTTCTACCAAACCAATTTCGTCAGTTAGAATGAACGTTTAATTTATTGAAAAGAGGCCAGACAATCTGTACAAAAAGTACAGATTTACGGTTTAATTTTAATATTCAGTTTATGATAGCAACGTTTATGAACGAAATTAAAAACGTTAAGGACTCAGGGACAAGATAGCTAGAAATTCAACTTGCTTTTGGAGTAGTTATAGAGCATATTTAAACATTATTCTAAGATATAACATAGTTTGGTGCTGCAACTTCTTTATCTTTGGAAGTATTATTTCATAAATTTCATTTCATAACATATATCGGAATTATGTAAGTGTTGTCTTCCTCAGTTTAAACCTAAATATAAATAAACACAAATAAATAAGAAGTGCGATTCGTTATTCGCATTTAGATATGTATATTATACAATTGATGTATTTTAGACTGATTATTTTCTGGAGAATAACTATTATTGATCAGTGGATAATTTAAACAGAAAAAAATCCTGGGCTTAAAGAGTTAATATGGTTAATATATATATAAATATGTGCAATATTATGACTTATATGTATATGACAAACAATATTTTTAATAGAAAACGGTCAAAGAATTAGTTCGATACTAAATGGATTTTCACGATTTACAATTTATTCGTTTTAAAGTTTGAAATAATTAAAGTTTGTTATCTAAAATTTACCATTAAGGATTAAACGTTAAGTCGTATAATTAATACTGATTCTAAATCAATTCCAGTTGCACTAAATGTAATGCACGAAAATAATTTAAATACCCCCGTCGCAGCAAACCTGCGTACTCAGGGAATTTCCAATGAATATATATGTCTTAATATTACATTAAGCCTCTTACCAGAATTCATAAGAAATATATTAATAAATAAGCGATATTTAAAATATTCATTATTCTCCATAAGAATAACATTAGGGATGAGTACGCAGGTTTGCTGAAAAAAGGAACAAAAAATAATGGATTTTTATACAAATATCAATAGAACTCATCCAAGTCAAGTCACATACCAAGTTTCATCCACATACATTCATAAATAAGCGATATATAACATTTGTATTATTCTCCATAAGAATAACATGGGGACCGAGTACATAGGTTTGCTGCTTCGGGAACCATAGGCGAAAAATTGTTTTTTTGTTCAAACATCAACAAACCACAACTAGAAGAAGCGAGATACCAAATTTTGTCTGTTTATGATCATAAATAACCGAGGTATAAAATTTGTCTTTTTCTCCATAAGAATAACATTGGACAACGTACTGTGTTTAGCACTTGTAATATCTCAGTAACCAATTGACGTAGAGCAATGATCAAAATACCAAATTGTTTGTTTTTTAAGCTGAATTCAATGGTATAAATTAATACCCCCGTCGCAGCAAACCTGCATACTCAGCGAATTTCCAATGCATAATATATCTTAATACCACATAAAGCCGCATATCAAGTTTCATAAAAATATATTCACATTTAAGTGATTTTAATTATTATCCATAAGAATAACATTAATAATGAGTACGTAGGTTTGCTGAAATAAGGAACACAAACAATTGATTTTTATGCAAATATAAATAGAATTTAACTAGGCGAAGCCACATACCAAGTTTCATCAATATTCAATCATAAATAAGCGCTATATAACATTTTAGTGATTCTGCATAAGAATAACTTGGGGGCTGAGTAAGCAAGTTTGCTGCAACAAGAAACAAAAAATGGGTTTTTGTGCAATTATCAATATAACTCAACCAAGTGAAGCTACATACCAAGTTTTATTAATTTATGTTCATAATTAAGGGAGTCAATACATTTGACTTATTCTCCATAAGAATAACATGGGGGCTGAGTACGCAGGTTTGCTGCAAAGGGAATATTGAACAAAAACTCAATTTTTTGTGCAAATATCAATATACCAGTACTACGTAAAGCCACATACCAAGTTTCATCAACATATATTCATAAATAGTCGAGATATCAAATTTTATTTATTCTCCATAAGGATAACATTGGACAACGTACAGTACTGTGTTTAGCACTTTGAATATCTCTGCAACGGTTGGGCGTAGAATCAAAATTTAAACACCAAAATGATTTTTTTGTGAAAAAGAAGAGATTGGTAAAAGCAAATGTGAAGTTTACATTAAGATAAACTGAGGAAAAGCCAAAAACTGTTTTCTCGTAAGATTAACATGGGAGATTTTATGAGTAGGTTTTTTGGATTTTCTACGCAACCATTTAACCTAGGTTAATAATTCAACATACTATATTATTTGTTTTTTTAAACTCTATAACATGGTTAAAACCAAAATTAAGTTTTTAAAAAATTGTAGGGTGGAAAATCCAAAAAACTGATTTTTGGCAAATTTAAAACCCCCTTCCCATGGTCCGATTTTTCTGGTTTTCGAACTTAAAGTCATGAATGTCATTTTACACATTTGAGCCAAATTTCATTGAAATCGGACTTTTTTACTCAAGTTATCGCATTCACGGACACACACACACACACACACACACACACACATATATATATTATAAGTAGATATATATATACTTATATATAAATTTGAACGAATAGTGTTTTTGGCATCTGGGGACCTCAAAACAAAAAGTTATCATGATCTGGGGCTTAAGTCTTACCATGAGACCTACGGTAATAGCTTCTTCCCTATAGGGGAAATTCGTTAAAAATTGAAAAATGTGTTTTCTATTTATGTAAAACACAATTATTAAGACGGTTTTCAATTGTCCTCTTACATTTAGTGTAAGTTAAGTATGTATGCAAACTATATCTCTTGTTAAAATAATATTTATAAAGTGGATATTTTCAAAAAATACAACATAAATTGGAAGAGAGAGGTTTGTTCTGCTGAAGAAAACTGAGCTCATTTATCTTTTAATTGAAACTGTTGGCTTAGGAAATTAAAAATTGCAAAATATATCAGTTATAATTTCACTGCCAGGGACTCCCGGTCTATGTTTTCATGCATAAGTAAAACGAATTACTCTCTTGGGAAAACCGCTCGCCCTTTCTGGGAAAATAAGGCCGGCCCCAGGTGCTAATACTATAATGCAAATGTCTGTAGCGGAGCCTGTCGTCCGGTAAATAAATTAAGGGATTCAAGGATTAAGGAAGAAGCAGTAATTCGTTTTACTTTGGCCGCTGAGAGACAGACGGGCTGAGTGAACGGTAAGCTCTTTGATACGGATTACACGTGACCTTACATAAACCTCTCACTTCATAGGTCTTCTCTCACTATAATACTTCATAACTTTCACAGTATCATCAACCATAAGTCTTTTAATCACATTTTTTATTTCAGTGGCGTCAGCTGTTTGAGCGAAATGAAAACCCTTCAGGATAACTAAGTAACGATCACAACACATCCTAAAACTAATCCTCAATATAAAGCGATGTTACAAGTCAAATTTATTTTCAATTTGTATATACTACTAGCTGGTATCTGGCGCGACTTCGTTCGCGTGGTTTTTCTTGACTAACATTGATTCTTGTTTATTCTCCTAATGTTACAAATATTGTTACTATGGAAACTTAAATTAAATCATTACTCCATAAGGTTAACTTAGATGATTTCAAAGTCCAGTGGGACAAAGCCCAAAATTCCCGTTTATTACCCCATTTTTAAAAATATTGTTACCATGTAAACTTTAATTAAATCACTACACCATAATGTTAACATTGATGATTTACAAGTCCAGCGGGGCGAAGTCCTAAGTACCGTTTATAACCCATTGTTAAAAATATTGTTACCAGAAAAACTTAAATTAAATCACTACGCCATAAGATTAACATTGATGATTTACAAGTCCAGCGGGGCGAAGTCCTAAGTCCCGTTTATTACCCCATTGTTAAAAATATTGTTACCAGAAAAACTTAAATTAAATCATTACGCCATAAGATTAACACTGATGATTTACAAGTCCAGCGGGGCGAAGTCCTAAGTCCCGTTTATTACCCCATTGTTAAAAATATTGTTACCAGAAAAACTTAAATTAAATCATTACGCCATAAGATTAACACTGATGATTTACAAGTCCAGTGGGGCGAAGTCCTAAGTCCTGTTTATTACCCCATTGTTAAAAATATTGTTACCAGAAAAACTTAAATTAAAACATTACGCTATAAGATTAACATTGATGATTTACAAGTCTATCGGGGCGAAGTCCTAAGTCCCATTTATTACCCCATTGTTAAAAATATTGTTACCAGAAAAACTTAAATTGAATCATTACGCCATAAGATTAACATTGATGATTTACAAGTCCAGCGGGGCGAAGTCCTAAGTCCCGTTTATTACCCCATTGTTAAAAATATTGTTACCAGAAAAACTTAAATTAAATCATTACGCCATAAGATTAATATTGATGATTCCAGTCCAGCGGGGCGAAGTCCTAAAGTCATAGAAATTTTATTATTGGCTAGAAACCTTACTAGGGTTTCCCTGAATGGCCATACAAAGTTTGATCGTAATCGGATTAGTTGTATAAATGATAATGAAACAGTCAAACAAACATTAATTTTGAGATAATCAAGAGATTAATAGGAAAAACACATACATACGTTGTAGATATTCCGGGTACCTAAAATTTATCTAAAATTAAAATATTTAGTAAAATTAATGTAAATTAACGAAGGTGACCCCAATTTACTGTATTCAAATTACGTATTTACTATGTTTTCACTTCGTATGCGTTAAACTATCTCTACGCGTACATCAATATCTGACCAATAGTCATTCTCAGATTGGGTCTGATGATGATCGGTGACGGATCAAAATTGATTGCCTTGTACAATATTTTTAAAGTATCTAGGCATACTGGCTTGTAATTTTGTTCAGTATAAGTTTAAATATAGTTTTTCGTTTTTTAAGCTTTGTTATTTAAATTAAATCCCGTAAACAAATTGTATATTACATAGATCTATAAAATATAACATGATACTACTGAAATTGTTTACACTTGCACTGTACTCACATATAAGTGATATATGTTTATAACATATGGTATTAGGTATCTTGTTGATAGGCCCTATAATTACAAACACTTTATACTTAGGTATACTTTACTTAGGTACCTTTTAAAATTACACTATTTTATGTAGTTACATCATAAACTACAAATCTTTATTTTTATCTAACTTGACAAACTCTCTATCCGAAAATTTGCAGATTCAATTTAGTTTATACTCTGGTGTGGTAATTTGTCCCATAGTGCCATTTGATGATACTCGTAATGGATCAACATTCTAAAGAATGTCCGATACCTATTAAAATAAATGAAATGCAATTACACACATTATATATAAAATTATTAATTTGCTCATGACTTTAAACCAAGTTATATAATTGTAAATTAATTATTTGTTTATATTGTTCATAGTTTTCTAATGCCTAAAAGCCAACCCCTTAAAATACATCGTCAATTTCTCTCAAATGCAGGCAATATTGCATTTGACAAATCATTTCTACAATTTTGTGTGCATAAAGATAGAGGAGGATAGATTCTGACTCGACTGCCTCCTCATTTCGCCATGTGGCAGGTTTATATATATCAAGATGCGAGCAACCTCTTCGTAACTGTTAAAATCAGAATCCGTTACAATCTTTAGTTCCAACCAACACTGGCATGTTATTGAATACTGACAAACCGACGATAGACGGAAACATTATTGACATGTTACAATGGTCCTTAGTATAACTTACGGACAATAATATGAATATAATTGAATAAAATATAGCTAACCCACAAAAACTAATCCTGATATTTCACCATGGACTTTTTTTGTAACTAACTCTGTTTATTCGTTATTTATGATTTGTTTTTAACAAATATAACAAAAAACTAGATGCACACCATTTTTATCAGTGCGGGAGATGTGGTTTTATTTAAAAGTGGAGACAGGACAATAAATGTCGTACCATCAAGTAAGGTGACACTCGTCTGTCAGTGCAAGAGAGATGGGTGGGCCTGATGTTGGGGGGGGATGAGGAGGTATCTAGACTGCAATACACGTCAACGCTCATGGTCTCAGAGTGCCGTGGCCTTCGGTTGTCACATACGCACAACAAACACACACATGAACACGTGCCACGGGATTCATTTTAACTTTTCTCTCCTTTTAAATGTCATTTTCCATTTATATTAACTTTGAATATTTTACTGACGGCGTGATCAAAACAAGTTTGCTTATTCCTGCATATAAACCCCAAATATGGTATGCTACAGACTATAGGTAAGATCATATTGTGAATTAACGTAATTGTTATAACTAGACATTGCTGATTATTTAAATATAAGGAAATATAGTATATAGTATTAAAAAAATGCAATGTTAAAATTACATTTCAAAATCTCTCAAATTAATTCCGCTTAACACTAAATTGACAAAATATTTATAAAAATACAAATATAGTATTCGCGTCTTAAATTTTGTTTCTAGATTCATGGTTATTGTAATATTTGTTTTACATATGACCAAGGGTGCGTCAATGAGGTTTTAAACAAATTTAAAATTATTGCTGTGTATAGCTTGCTGTTCGCCTGATTGTGTATGTTGTCTAATAGACACACGCAATGATTTAGAACTAGCTCAAATACTCCGGCAATCTTTAGAAATTTATTCGTCATTTATTCGCATTATGTTTTTGGTAAGCCAATTGCCACAAATAAAATGTCCTTTCAATAAAAATAATAAATAGTAAAATTATACATTACTAAGCTCAATGATTCCTAGTATAGCCGGGTAATATGCTTAAATAGTCTTTAGGAAACTATTATTACATCGTGTTGTGTTGAAACTGTACAGCTAATATATTAACATATTTTTAGATATTTTCTGATTAAAAAAACCTCATATACCTCAACAAACACAAAACTTTCAAAAACAAAAAATCAAGTTAAAAAATATTACAAAAACATGAAACTTGAAAGGCCTTCGGGGAGGAGCTTTACGGGATTTTCCAATATTTATAAATGTGGGGATCACAACGAAAACATTGATATATACGATTATTTCAATGTTCATCGATAACATGTACTGCGTATTTCGTAATGGACTACATACTTTCCCGCAATCGAAAATTAAAGCCATTAAATTTATATTTTCACTTCAATTTGGAGTGCAATTCTGAGTTTTGACAAAAAGATCTTCTGACAAGATAAACACAAATTAAACATTTACCTTTTACATAGTATAAGGTTTATCGATTCTATCAGCTCCAAATATATTATCTATTTACTCAAAACCGCAATTAGTGTCTTTAAGCTTGTTCAACCAACCAGTTAGTTTTTTATTAAGTATTCAGAATGGATCCAACCTCTCTGTTTTTGTCGATTAGTTCCTTTGGTCAAGCAACCAACCTCCTGGCAAAACAATTTAACTGCCTGTCTTTCTATTTACGATATATCAAAAGGGTTTTTATGATTTGATTTTTTATATTCTTAAAAGTAGAAACTTAAATTATGACCCAAATTATTAATTCAAGACTAAAACAATACAATTCTGGTATTTTTGATAAAAAAACACTTAATTATCAAAACCATTTTGAAATAAGCATAAATTTAATTTTAATTGTTTGATGTATTTCTATACAATGGATACACCTCTCAAATTTACTATCACATGGTTACGTTTTCACTATCTTAAACATGCTTTTATTAATAATTTGTTTAGTAAAGGTAAAATAAAAGTGAATAATAATACAAATACTTTTTTGAAATATTATATTGTTGCTTACAAATGACTATAGATTTTAAATAACTTAGGTTAAAATTAAAAACTAATTACACTTTTTTGAGGCACATATTTTATGCTAAATAAAAAATTCAAATCTTGAATAAGTTAAAGGTTTTCAGTTCATAAAACTTTTAAACATATTACACAGACGGAGTGATGTGTTGTCTTATGTCTGCTTGCCAAGCGGACCAGAGAAGTCGGTACACCTATTTCAAATCAACCGAGATAAGAGTATTTTATTTTTATTTTAGCAAAGTTACTACCTTGAATTTAAAAATGGCAGAAAAATCTATTCTCAATTTACTGTATTATTTATATGTATATGTTATTATTATTATTTTTTTAACTGATAAGCTGCAAATGCATTTATTTAATTACTAATCTTATTAGTTTTTCCATATCTCAAAAATTATAAATAAACAAAAACACTCGAAGTAACAGAATTACGAAGTGTTCTAGAATTAATCAAATTCCCTGAGCGTAAGCGCAATGAAACAGTGATGAAGAATGTAGTCCAAAATATTAACGTGAACAAGTAAACATTCGTTGTTTGAAGGAAGTAATTATATTTTAAATTAAGTATACATTTCGTTGAGAGAAATTAAAACAGAGCATTTAATATTACAATTGAATTCCATCTCAAAAAGATCGCGTTTTCTAACAGAAAAATTTTCAGAAAATTACTGTACGCGATGTTGATCATACACAAATATTTTATTATCTTTGTAATTAAAGTAAGCTTAAGAATTCAGACCTTTGAAGTGTAATAAAAAACCTCGTGCACAGAAAGCGGAAAATAACATCAAGACAAACGTTACAGACGTCTCCTTTCCGTTTACTTTGAAACAGTGAACGAATGTAGCTTAAATTATTCTGAAATAATTTAGTTTTATTTTTGGTAACATTAACCTGAAGGCTGCAAGTCCTATTTTGACATATAATCCAGGCCTTGATCATGAAAAATACTTGGTTTGAACAAATCCATTTCCAAACTAAATAGGTGACTTGTATTTATATTGCTAAAACACCATCGCAATCATAGGACATGGTGGTTAAAATAATTAAATTCCTTGTAGTAAAATCAGATTAAAGTGAATTTATAAGGGAAATATCATACTCCCTGAGTAGTAGTTGATATATTTATATATAATTCTTAATTTTTAAGTCAAAATTGTGTGTGGGAGTTTGGTGAATTGCAGGATGATGGGAGGCGGCTCAAATTAAAGGTCTCGATCACAGGGACTCGGTAAAAATAGCAGTATTCCTAAGAAGTTACCAGCAAACGGGAAATAACGTAAAAATCCCCCATAATAAAAGCATGGGGATTTAAAAACGTCTACTTTGTTCACATTAAAACATGTGATTAAGAATATACTTTGTTTACGAAATGGCATGAGTTCAAATCAGATGAGGCAGAGTATTGGAGCAAAGTTAGGGGCTTTGGCCCCTTTAAGCCACTAGTACAATATATATTTACAATTAATTAATGATGTCTACTTCACTTTTGTAACGAAAAATAAAAAACATTTTATGCAGATTAAAATTACTTAAAATGAATCGAATATTTATTTCCTGTAAAAAATAAGCTTAATTCACATTAGCAAAACAACATATTTGACGGATAGTTCCCAGTAAATTTTGTTAAATACAAATATCAACATACTAGCTGGCCCGACAGACGTTTTCCTAATGTCGTTGAATTTGTTTTATGTCAAATACCCGTTCATTTTCAAGATGAGCTCGATAGCTTCGCTCACTCGCCTCTCGGAAGAGTTTGAGTTGCCATTCAAGTATATTTATTAATCCGCAATGAACATATGTTTATGCCTTTCAAGTATGTTTAGATATAACATTTGTTAACAGCTGTTTGGTGTAACTAAATCAAATGATCATTAATCAAATCAATGAGATTTTTGAAGGCCAGTGGAACAGATCCCTTTGGTCGGATTAAAGATTTCTTTTATAATAACCTTGTCCTGACATTAACGAACACAAATAAAAATAATCATTCAATTTGGTGCACTCATTCTCAAGCGTGACATAGGGAAATGGGGATTCATTTTATATATTAAGATAGCAAACAATTTATATATATTACTTTGTTTGTTTTACAACCTCGGAAATCATTAAGTAAATGGAAAATTGATATATACTAATAATACATATATATCTTATTAATACTCTAAAAAACATTGTATATTAAATAGTATATTTCACTACTACTCACGAAAGTGACCTATTTCGGGGCAAGATAGTATTTTACGCGCGAGGCGAAGCCAAGCGTGGAAAATGCTATCGAGCCCCTCAATAGGACTTTTATGACGAGTAGTGAACGATACTTTTCATCAAGATGCAAATAACCACCCTAAACATTAAACAAAATTATCATATATTAATTTTTCATAAGTAAACACAACGCGGTTTTACAATTCATTTTAGTGTTAAAGTCAGCTGTTTGAACATAGAATTGTCAAAACAAAAAACGAAATCACACTGGTGTTCCTGTTGAGCAAAACGGGAGCTCCAATTGTTTAGGACAGGAAAAGTTTTGTTTAGGACAGGAAAAGTTTTGTTAGGGACAGGCAAAGTATTGTTTGGGACAGGAAAAGTAATGTTTAGGAGAGGCAAACTCAGCTGATAATTTTTTGTTTTGTTGCAAGGAAATAGGTAATTTTTGTAGATCTCAGCTGCTTGGTAATGGGCTATTTTCGAATACAGATTGAGGGAAATAATATTATCTAAAAAGTGAAAAATCAGTGATAATGCCTTGGCTTGTTTTCCAAGCTTAGTTATTGCATTTTACAAAATTTATGTCTTTAAATTGTATTATTTTCACAGATATTTATAATGTATTACATTTTTCAAGCCATAATTTTGCTTATTTTTGGAAGAAAATGAGAAAGCCTTGGTAACATGTACTAATGCTGGGAAATGAGATATTGCTGGAAGCATGAAGATGAAAGCAAAGAGCGCACATTAGGAAGCGGGTCAAAGAGAATCTCTCGTATCCTGGGAGTCTATGGAGCTCAGTCTTTGAACCTTGTCTTTCGCCTTTACCAAAAGGAAATGTAAATTAAAAACACAATTAGAGTGCACGCAGCCATGTTTGAACGCAAAGACCTTCTGTCGAACAAAAGGATTTTATTATTCCGTTCGCGGAAACATTGAGACTTTTCAAAGGGACGCTTACAATAATTAATTTTTCTATTCAATTGAAATATATCGAATGTTTTATCGTTCGTCTTATTCCCCTTTATATTCGTTTTCGATTTTAGAGGTATATTTATAAATCAAATAGAGACCTTAAACCGTCCAGTAAGTATCTGCTTTTGCGATTTTCAAATAATTCAGAGATTGTTATTTTGGTAAAAGAGTTCTTATTAAAATATTGAATGTTTTTATTACTAAATTCTAAAATGTTATTCGGTGTATTTAGTTATAAACCTTTAGTTGAATACACTAAAAACAAAATTCTTATAAACTTGACAAAACTACATTTTATTAGTTAAGAAATGGGTCCTCTTAAGCTTTTTATACATTACATTTTACCTTAAACTTGACTGGTACTGTTTACTTTATCGGTCATTGAGTTTATCATAATAAGATTTATAATAGAACCGAAATATGAGGTAGTGATCGATTCATAATAAACAGTGAAATGTGCAACATGTATATCAGTCTTGTATTTCTATTGAGCTATATATTTAACTCAATAAATTATTTTAAATAGATTAATTGTGTATACTGAACTATTACCTTAAAAAATGTACATGATTAAAAACTTATTATAAATTATGGTTTATGGATAGAATATACCATAGCACAATATATCATAATATAAATCAGTAACCATAAATAGTCCACGCTATACAACTACCCATTGTAAGATTAATCTAAACCCTTATCTAGTATGATTATTTCAAAAATTCCTGATCTACAGGTCACCTTAGGTTATCTGATTAGCAAACGATACATTCGAGTTTATGCTCAAAAGACAAGGACTTAAATAAACTTTTTTTAGGAGTGAAAGTGTTGGAATTGAGAAGTGCAGAGCAAACCAACGGACAACTTTGTTTAACCACCCGTGGAATTACTTCAAGGCCAAAGTAAACATTCTTTCCAGCAAGTAAACTCGTTATGTCTATAATGTAGATTTCTCTCTTCATGAAATATATAGAAACTCAGTAATTATTGCTACAGTTTGCATTACTGAACATAGCCTCTGAGGACCTCTCCGTGCGATCACCACATATTACGAAACACACTGTAATAATTGTACATTTATTATTTTATGTTATACACATGCACATTTTAAGTAATTTATTGAAATGTTGATCTAGTTTTATGCATATACTTTAAACTTTAAAGTATATAATTCTTGGCTGTTTATTAAATTCTTCCACAAATAAATAACTATTCCAATTCAAATTAATTTGTTGGCATAACAACTATACAAAATGCATTGATAAACGACACATGTTGCTTGATCTAAACCAAAAATAAATAATCCTAAATTGTAACAAATTCCAAATCATACAATTCAGGTAGGGTCAATTACAAAAAATATATTTTACTTTGGTTACCGGTTTACGTACTTCAAATGGAATACTTTTCAAATTGTTTATTATTTGTTGGTACTAAAATGTAATTTATATATTTCCGATGCCTGGGAATACTTTTAAGCACGATTACAAGTTAAAATTATTAATATATCCTTAATAACCAGTTTAAATACGATAGAGTGTTTATATCAAGGAGAAGTGAAATGAGACCATATCGGGTTAGATAATTTGCATAGCCCACTTCAGAGATGATACGTTGTGGGATCGCATATAAACCCAAACATTTTTAGGAGGGTGCTTCAAGCAAATATTAACGAAGCCCATTTGTATATGAATCGAGTCATCTCGAAGTGGGCCCTCCTAAAGGTGGTCATTTTTCGCAATACCGCCAGAATTGGATTTCTGCCCAATGTAAAAGCGCACCCCGCCTTTGACTGAATAATTATAAGAATTAGCATACAGAATACATGGCAAACCGAGTTAGGGTCTTGGGCCGCGCCGGAAGGGCCGATATATCGAGTATTTTTGTAATTAATTGAATTATGTATTCCGCGCGTATCTGGTCTTGACGATATCGTCGAGAATAACAAGGGCGAAGCGGCCTTGTTGATTGGACAATGAGTAATTATAGTCAAATTATTCTTTGGGGATTGGGGAGCTAAATTTGAAATTAAAAAATTCCCTCTTATCTGGTTAAGCTTAAGTTAATTTTAAGCTTAAGTCAAATGAGGCCTTTTCCCACATGAAGAAACGAAATTAGAATGTGTTCCCTCTTTCCATAGTTCGTCTTGTATATATTTTTTTTCTAAGGCTAAACCATAAAAAAGCATTTCTTTGTAACTAAACTCTTCGCGGGCGAACCAACGAATATAACAATGATCCTAAACCGATACAGTTTTTGATGGGAGTGTTAAATATAAACTAATGTTGTCCATTAGAACGTCTTTAAGAGGGGTACAACTTTATACTGGCATAAGTATACGTACACTTTATTAGGAACCTTAGTAAGCTTTTCTAAATAAAAATCCCAAATTATTTGTCAAAAGCCAATGCAAAAGCATTGCTTTGTTTAAGGCGTTAGTAAAATTTGTAGAACTTGATTAAAATATGAAACTTGCTCATCATGAAGCACGCTGATTTAGGGGCACCAGTTATAACATAACTCAAGTAGATATAAAAATTGTTTAAACATTACAGAACACAAGTTAAAACATAACTAATGTTTTGTTTACTTCAGATTTGGCTGTTCTTGATCACTTGGTTGTATTAGGTCAATCCTGCAATAGGTGACTAGTTGATAATAGTGTAAGGCTGCGACTGATACAAGTATTTGGATTTAAGTAATGTTTTCAATTTGTTTAGGAGTTTTAATATAATCATGATGGATAAATAGTTTTCAGAAATCAGATCAGGTGGTTATTTTTCTAAAATGTTACGAAAATTAAGGAATACCCTCTTTTTTAGCGAATTTCCCCTATAGGGAAGAAGCTATTACCGTAGGTCTAATGGTAAGACTTAAGCCCGAGACCATGATAACTTTTCATTTTGAGGTCCCCAGATGCCAAAAACACCATTCGTTCAAATTTGTATGTATGTATGTATATATATATATATGTGTGTGTGTGTGTGTGTGTGTGTGTGTGTGTGTGTGTTTGTGTGTGTGTCCGTAAGCACGATAACTCTCGTAAAAAAGGTCCGATCTTCATGAAATTTGGCACAAATGTGTAAAAAACCATTTATTTGAACTAGTTCGAAAACCAGATGAATCGCAAGATCCGAAGGGGGGTTTTTGGGGGGTTTTGTACCCCAAAAATGTGTTTTTTGGGGTTTTCACATTTAATTTTAATTTAAATCAAATTTTAATTTATACCATTGAATTCAGCTCAAAAAAGTAAACAATTTGGTATTTTGATCATTGCTCTAGGTCAATTGGTTACCGAGATATTGAAAGTGCTAAACACAGTACGTTGTCTAATGTTATTCTTATGGAGAAAAAGAAAAATTGTATATCTCGCTTATTTATGAACATAAACTGGCGAAATTTGGTATATGGCTTGATCTGGTTGTGGTTTATTGTTGTTTGCACAAACAAATTTTCGCCTATGGTTCCTGTTGCAGCAAACCTAGGTACTTGGTCCCCATGTTATTCTTATGGAAAATACTTAAAATGTTATATATTGCTTATTTATGAATGTATATGGATGAAACTTGGTATGTGACTTCACTAAGATAAGTTATATTGATATATGCATAAAAACCCATTATTGTTTATGCCTTGTTGCAGCAAACCTGCGTACTCATCCCCAATGTTATTCTTATAGAGAATAATTAATATTTTAAATATCGCTTGTTTGTGAATACATTTCTTATGAATCCTGTTAAGTGTTTTAATGTGTTATGTTATATATTCATTGGAAATTCACTGAGTTTGCAGGTTTGCTGCGACGGGGGTATTCTATTTATTAGCCATACGATTTTAAACTCGAAAATCTTACAATTATTTGGGTTTTACTGATGGTGAGACGCTTCAAAATAGCCCTTATAAGATACAAAAATATCTTCATATGAACTCATCATTTTAAAGACCTTCTTAGTCCTAGTAGGTTTAAAATTTACTTTTCAGTGGTTTCATATCAGTATTCGATATTGCATTTGTTTACTATATTATTGGTTAGAGGGCATAATAGTGATAGATAGGAGATTGTTAACAATTAATACTAGGAGAAATGTTTTAAGCAATTTGAAGTTTGAATATGAAAACGGTTCACCACTGTACTAGGCAATTAGGCTGGAAACATATTGTGGTAAGAAATGAAATCCACTAGGGTAATGATTGAAGTATGATATTTGAAGTCAATTTGTTATGTTCTTACTCATAAAGTGTTGCCCAATTATTTCAGCGACTTAAAATTGTTATGAAGGTATTTACATCAGTCCACGCGACGTGATTACTCAGACTACATAACAACATAATTCCCAATCTTCCAAAAGATACCCTTAAATATAAATATTTTAAAAATTTCACTCTTACAATATATTATGATTTATTACTTAATTGTTAATAAACAAACATAAAAATTAGTTCAAACCTTCAAAGAATTTATGTGCTCTAGTAATCCTACGTTCTTAATTATTAAAAGAGCATAACTTTGTACAAAAGGGAATTCATACGTAATATGTAGATATTTGTTTTGTGTAGGGATAATGCTATGCTGAAAAATGTTAACTCATTGACCACCATTACTATATTAAGGTTTTTCAACGGTAGTATTTCATGTACAATTCTCAACTATGCATAACTATAATTGTATTTAATATATGTAATCTACGAACAAACTCAGTTCGAGTTAACGTATTACTGTAGCTTCTCTACATTTCTCGGTAAGCTAAAAGTTAACTTTACCTATTGATCCCTCTATCCTTAAAAAGCCCGGGGCGGGAAGATTGCTCACGTGTGGGGAGACGGCATGTATCCTATAAGATAAACTCAAGTTCGAGGGGTCCCTCCCCCTCCCCTTACACATCTGAACAACCCCATCTTTCCCCCTTCGTTACCGGGTACAAAATGAGAATATTAATTTTCGCCGCGAGGAATTCATTATGAAAAATCAGAAACAAGACAATATTTGCATGCATTATTAAAGGAAGAGAGCTTCAGAAACGAACTGGAAAATAAAATCCTTAGAAAGCATCAGAGGGAAATGAATTTATTAATTTTTAATAACGGTATTACAGTTTAAGCTTGAAGTTCTGATTATAAAACCGTGCATAAAACGAGGTTGTTTTCACGTTGCATATTGCAGATTTAAATAAAGTTATATAACTTAACAATTTTTAATATGTCTGCAAGATTTAATATTATTTACAGTTAATTAAATTTGAATGTACCAACTGATCTTTAATCTCACGCATTAATAAAGCTCCTATCCAAACTTTTTAGTTCAGCTGCAGAATGCATTAGTAAATTTATGGTTAATCTAACCGGAAACCTACAATCACAGTTATCCTGGAAAGACTTATAGACAAAGATAAAATAAAAGTAATATAGAATACCCCCGTCACAGCAAACCTGCATACTCAGTGGATTTTCAATGGAGATATAAATGTCTTAATACTACATAAAGCCACTGACCAAGTTTCATAAAAATATATTCACAAATAAGCGGTATATACAATTTTAAATATTCTCCGTAAGAATAACATTGGGGCTGAGTACGCAGGTTTGCTGCAACAAGGATCGAAAAAATGGGCTTTTATGCTAATATCAATATAACTCAACTAGGTGAAGTCGTATATCAGTTTTTATTAATTTATGTTCATAATTAAGGGAGACAGAGCATTTAATTATTTTCCATAAGAATAACATGGGGGATGAGTACGCAGGTTTGCTGCTATGAGAGCCTTTTGCAACAAACTTTGTTTGAGCAAATATCAATAGACCACAACCAGATAAACCCTTATACCAAATTTCGTCAGTATCCGTTCATAAATAAGCTAGATATAAAAGTTGTCCTTTCCTCCATAAGAATAACATTAGACAACGTACTGTATTTAAAACTTTCAATATCTCGGTAACCAATTAACGTAGAGGAATGAATAAAATACCAAATTGTGTGTTTTTTTAAGCTGAATCTAATGGTAAACCCAATATTTGACTTTTTCAAAACATGTATGTACAAAATTCAAAACCCCATTTTTGGGGTACAAACCCCCCCCCCCAATACCCCTTCGAATGGAGTGATCTGGCTGGTTTTTGAACTTATTCATATGTTTCTTTACACGTTTAAACCAAATTTTATCAAAATCGGATCATTTTTACGAGAGTTATCGTGTTCACGGACACGGACACGGACACTGTATATATATACAGTTTCGAACGAATGGTGTTTTTGGGGTCTGGAGACTTCAAAACGAAAAGTTATCATGGTCCCGGGCCTAGGTCTTACCATGCCGACTACGGTAATAGCTTCTTTCCTATAGGGGAAATTCGCTAAAACAGTTGTCCAGCTGCATTCTGTTATAAAACTAATAGACCTTTGCAGCTAACAAATATACGTTTAATTGGTCATCTTAACAAACAAACATCGTCTTACAATCGTCGAACAATCAACCGTCTGTAAAGGATAAACATAGAAATTCTAAAGACAATAATGCAAAATCCTAAGGGATTTTAAAATTATCTCTAAATTTCTATATGTATAAATCTTAACGAAAAAATATTAATAAGGTTAATTATCTATTTGCTTAAACTGACTTTATTATTCAGGGGATGACTTCTGTATGTATGTATGCAATGCTCGTTCGAAATATTTTAGTATGTTATGTCACTTTACCTGTGGCAAACTTTGTTCTTTTATCCAATTAATTATTTTAAAAACAGCACGAAGTGGTGGTGACTGACAAACTCTACAAAAACAACTTCTAAACATGGAGACACATTGAAATGAATGTGTAGTGTTAACTTCAACTTTAGAAATACAGTCAAAGAAAGCTAGTACACTTGATATTTTACTAAATTTTAAAATACTAATAAAGCAATATTTTTTGGTTTGGGAGTATATGTAGACTTTGACTTTTGCTTCCTCTTTCCGATTTTAAACCTAGTTCCTATCAGTACCACTAGCCTTATATTTGTATAAGCGTCCAAAACAGCGTAAACATCAATTGGTTACAAATATTATTTATAACATGGCATAAATAATACTATACCAGCCACATTATATACCAATACATTATTAAATATATTCCGATGAAAAATATTTCTTAGTTCATATATGAAATGTGGTGTTATCCCTTCTTGAACACTTTTATTTAAAATATCAATGCAAAGCAATCCATATTTATCACATGCTTAGTCAATTGTATAAGCACTAAAGTTGCTTCAACTTTTTTAAACTTATGCTATTTTATTTATGATGGGTTTGAAAAGTGATAAATCCAACTACTATACATATTACGATGTTACACAATATTTGAACCGGCAATTTTCAAGTACGCCTGAAGTTTATTTTTTTTAAGAAAGTCCATAGTATATAAATAGAATTTGGAACATTACTTTTATTTTTAACTTCAGGTTACAGCACTGAAGATGTTTAAAAATAATTGGTTGTATTGATGGCTTATGCCATCACTATTTTTCTTACTTCAATTTATGTGCTCATGTTTTCTTTATTCACAGGTGCTGTGTGCTCCCGATCGGGCCATTGCTGCTCCAACCGCGGACCCGAGAGTGTGGCGGCGAGCGGCTAGGATGGCGGGGTGGCGGGCTTCGCTACTGCGCAGAATAAAAAATCACTTTTTCCATGGGAGGCGGCTTGGCGGGGGCGGCTGGAAGGGGCAACTCAGACGCCGCTAATCCTGCAGTGCGGAGGTAAAATGGCGGCTCCGCGGCGCTCGGGGCAGCGTCCGGGCGCCTTCAAGATAGAAGACTCTCTATTGATCGGGCAGCAGCCTTGCAAGCCAATGCCCTGGGCCCTAGGGACTAATGTGATGAGAATGCTCACCTTTTTAAGAAATATACATCATTAAAGCTGAAACTATTTAATAAAATTGTATTGTATTTTATTTAACTTTTCCAACACCTTTTCTTGTTTAGTAGATGGGTTCCTTGTGTTTGTGCAAAATATAATTTACAAAACGTCAAGTTTTTAACTTGATAGGTTCTTAACCCGCATTTATCAATCACTCAAGATATTCCTGTAACATTTACAAGAACTTCTCTCCGTCTTTATATAATCTATAGTTGCGGTGGTAACCCGTTGCCCTTGAATATGTTATTAAATTTAACCTATAGAGAACTCCTATTCAAATTCAGCTATTCAGTTTTACGACAGTTTATTTCCTATTTAAATCTTAGATAAAGATGTGGGTTTGAATACATAATTATTACACTCTACACATTTTGAAATCATATTAAGAACAGTAATTTAAACCCAAATTAACAGCAGTTATATTTTATATTTTTTATGACTAATATAAATTAAACATCTTGATTCGGCACAGTATAACCATTTAAGTAGTCATTAGAATATAGGAAAATATTGATCTACTGCTGCAACACACTCACTGTACATAAAACATTGCTTGATGGAATCATTAGGAAACAATAAGTAAACTACCCAGAGATGTTTTGAACCAACTGTAGAGCTGAATAAGTATTTGCATCCTCAACATACACATTGGAGGTCTGGAGATCGTGCCGAGGGATTGTACTCGGTGGCAGGAAATAATGACATGAGGGAGTTTTGAGGGATGGCGTGACGGGCCCAGGTGTTAGCGGGGAAGGGAATTGGTTAAGGTTTTTCATTTCCCTAATGAAAGAGTGTGGGAGCCCGTTGATGACAGTAATGACTTCTAGGGTTGCTGGGGAAAGACCAACCGATGTTTTGACGTTTTAAAATCCTTGTGAAACGTTTTACATTTCTGTTTGTCAGAGAAAATATTCCATTTTAAAACCATGCAGCGAAAACAATTTAGTACTGAACGAAATAGATCACAATTATTTAAATAGTACCCTTGAATATATGTTTTAAAAATCTTTTCTACCACTTGTTGTTGTTAGTAAATTTTGTGAAATCGAAATATTCTTATTTTTTTTTAAACTTGTTATAAAGCAAAAATGAATCTTGCTTCATTTAGAATGCCGCATGGCCTTAAATTTATCGGAAGAGATCCGAAGCTGAAGATAAACTGATCTGACACTACTTAGAATGATATGACATCCTAACTTGTTGATTAAACTATAATCTAGTCTTTTAAACCATTACTTTATGTCAAATAGCTAGAACTCAAAACAACATTAAGACGTAATCACAAATTTTTCAAAACTATCATTCTTATAGTGATATTTGCAAACTAAATTAAATTTTAACAGTAATTTAACTGGTTTAACAGGGAGAAGATTGTTTTTATTCCTTCTGAAACCTACTTTTAAGTTACTTTATCAGGGTAGCCACAAGTAAATTACAAAACTGCCTTTTAAGGTAAACCTTAGTATTTAATCATGAATCATTCGA
Source organism: Allygus modestus (assembly GCA_963675035.1). Classification (NCBI taxonomy): domain Eukaryota; kingdom Metazoa; phylum Arthropoda; class Insecta; order Hemiptera; family Cicadellidae; genus Allygus; species Allygus modestus. The sequence goes on along the minus strand of OY776111.1, from coordinate 191,322,773 downwards.
TCATTTTAAGAATTAATGAAAGTTCTGCAATAATTGTTTCATTAGCGTTACATTTTTGTTCCGCCTACATTTTATTGCTATGATAATAATAATGGTATAGCTAGTACATAAGTACATTTTATATCAAGCAATTAGTTTCATTTTTATACTATATTTATTACTATTTACTACAAAGATGCTCTTTATTTGTTATTTACTACATGTTTTTTTCTTTATGAACTATTGAGAAAATAGGTATCATTAGTATAAAAATCATTAAATATACTAGTGACTTTTAGTGGTTATAGCCACTAATATTAGAGTTTTGAGTATATGGATATATTTTACTGTTTTTATGCTGAATAAAATAAATTAGTATGAACATATGTTAATACATAAACAAAGTGGAGGCTCAAATGACTTTATAAATAAATACAGGTTATCATTAATTTCCTTTCTAATTTTTTTGTACTATAAGGTTATTTAAAGGGAATATAAGGTAAACCAAACTGGGCTTCTTTGACCTTTTCTAATGTTGTTTCCTGTAAACATTACGGGTTTCAGCCTTCTAGGCCGTACGATAAGATTCAGAAACCTACTCAAAGACACACGTTTATCATTTGTTCATTACTCAATTATATATTAGAATTCTTATATTAGGTTCTGTTGTATAGGGCTGTTCAAATCACTCTCAGTTTTTGTAAATTATAATTTAATGTAGAGTCAAACTAAATTAAATAACTTTAATCCACAAAGTTTGTTTTCTATTTGCTTAACATTTTTAAGAAATTCACTTATGAAAACCCAACAGACCGGTAGCATATCTATTTAAAGTTATACGTACCATATATGTTAAGAGAATTTTCAGTTTCAAAGCGAGTTTGCCACCATACGATTTTATTTAGATAAAACCAAGAATGGGCAAATATTGTATGATATATATTAATGGTAATTGGGTCGCACTATATTATTAATCTAATTTGAGTAATTATTTTTTTAGACCATATCGTTTTAGAAAATTTCGGCTATGTTTCTTGGAATACGCTTCGTTTATTTTGTTATGTAACCCCAATCCAAACAATAAATTAATATTAAGAAACCCTAAGTATATACCTACATTTATGCTTCGTGATTTGGGTTACCTCACTATGTAAAATTAGAATGGGGTTGGTGTAATTTTTCCCAAAATGTGAATCTTCTCCAAAGTTCCAATAAATTTCATAAATTTAAATAATGTATAGTAAATGTTCATAAGTTAAATTTATATTTATTGTTTTCTTAATAACGGCCATATATAATTAGCACTCATATGAAATCAACAATTTTTAAACATAATGATGGCATCAGAAGCATTAATTCTTTGAATATGTCAGTAAATCAGATATTTCGGACAGCGATTGTTGGGGCTCAACTGGTATTTCCATACATTATTTTACCCAAGTAACATTCTTCTCAAATGGGCAATCATTATCTTTACATAACTTTTATAAATTTGCTGCTTTAACAGGTAATTGTGATTTATTGTTGTCGTTTAAAATACCAGCAAACATAAACGAAAAACCACATTAATTAACAACAACAACAAAAAACAAGCTTAAAGAACAATATTGCAGACAACATTTTATAAGGCATACAATCTTCATTCTTAACATTGTTTTTTTTTCCTTATGTTTATGGAACATAATAATTCCCTAACACTAAATATTCGTGAAACACATTTGGTATCAACATAAATCCGTTGCGTTGTTTTTTTAACACCTTACAATTGGTTATTCTGCAAAATCACTACAGTTCTAATGTTACTTACCTGTTGTTGTAAAATACCTATTTATTAGAAAAGATTTTCTCAAATATTTACTCGAGTTTTTCTTTTAGTGAATTCCCCCTATTAGGGAAGAAACTATTACCGTAGGTGGCATGGTAAGACTTAAGTCCGAGACCATGATATATTTTTGTTTTTAGGTCCCCAGATGCCAAAAAACACTATTCGTTCAATATACATGTAAAAAAATTTGTAAAGCAACATTCATGACTTTGAAAACCAGAAAGATCGGACAATGGGAAGGGGGTTTAACATTTTCCAAAAATCGGTTTTTGTATTTTATACACTAAAAGTTTGAAAACACTCAATTATGGTTTTTACCGTTTTATAGGGCTAAAAAAATAATAATTTAGTATTTTGAATAATTTTGTATTATTTTGTTAAGTGTTTGCGGAGAAAATTCAAAAAAACCTATTCAAAAAATTTTCTCAGTTAATTTTACTGAAAACTGCACATTTGCGTTTAACAATGAATTTCGCTCTAAAAATAATTATTTTGGTTTTTGAAATGTGATAATACGTCCGATCGATGCAGAGATATTCAAAGGGTTAAACACAGTACGTTGTCCAATGTTACCCTTAAGGACAATAAAACTAATTTGATATCTTGATTCTTTAGGGATGTATATTAATTAAACGTGGCATGTGGCTTGACCTAGTTGTTTTATTTTGGTATTTGCACAAAATATTATTTTTTTCCGATTGTTCCCGTGGCAAAAAATCTGCATATTCAGACCTAATGTTATTCTTATGGAGAATAAGTGAAGCTTTATATCTCCCTTTATTATAATCATAAATTAATAAAACTTGGCATGTACCTGGTTGACTTATATTTATAATTGCATAAAACAAATTCCTTATGTTCCTTGTTGCAGCAAACCTGCGTACTCAGCCCTAATGTTATTCTTAAGGAGAATAATTAAACAGGATAAATAAAATAGTCTTAAAACACTACAAAGTATATTTACCTTAGATTTAACACCAATGAGGAGAGAAGATAAGCTGGAATTCGAAATCTACAGGAAGCCAACACAAACAAATACAACCATTAACAGCAAGTCCATACATCCATCAAGCCACAAGACCGCTTCATTTCGTTCAATTCTCTACAGAGCCTACAAGATCCCATTAAGTCAATCAAGCAGAAGAAAGAAAATAGCTACAATCAAATCTATAGCTCGAGCCCACGGATACTAATCTACACTCATTGATGGAATGGGGGCGAAGATATTGAAGAAGATGAAGAACCAAGAACGGCTCCGAAACATGACAACTCTGAGCAGCGAACGGGAGAAGGATATTACGAGATGTGTTGCATTTAACTTCACTGGCGATAGAACACAGAATATTGCAAATCGATTTAAGAAGTATGAAGTATCCCGTACGTAGCCTTCAAGACCCAAACACCATGAGTAAAATTCTGCATCCGAACATAGAAGATTGTGATAAGTTTGATTAGCCCGGTGTATATCAAATCAGTTGTAATGATTGTGACAATTTTTACGTTGGTCAAACTGTTAATTTTGTAAAAAGATACAAGAATCATGTTTCAGCATGGTAGAGCCGAAAACCGGAAAGATCGAATATGGCAAAACAGCTCCTGGAAAATGGCCACTCCTTGGGAACAATTGAAGAAAATTTGAATATTCTCCATATTTGTAAGAAAGGAAATGTAACGAATGCATGGGAAGAATTGTTTATTTTGAAGGAAAAATGTAAGGATAGGGATAAATTGATCAATGAACAGGTCAACTTTGACTCTGGTGGTACTTATTGCAACTTGTTTCCGAAACTTCCGGTAGCCAAAAGTATGCAAGCTATTCGCGATCTTTTTCTGTCATCCTCCTTTGTGTATATTTTACCGTCTTGTATGTAAGTACAGTATAAGGGTAAATATACTATGTTGTGTTGTAAGATTATTTTATGTATCCTGTTTAGTTGTAACAACACGTATCATGCTATTAAAGAAATTATTTGGAGAATAATTAAAATTTATATATCACTTATTTATTTCATATATTTTATTGAAACTTGGTGGCTTCATATAGTAGTGAGAAACATATAAATGCATTGTAAATTAGCTGGTTGTGCAGGTTTGCTGCAACGGGGATATTTTCACTACGACTGTAGGTTTTAAAACATCGATAACTGTTGATTATTGTAATTAAAAGAATATTTTGAATTTTTACTGAATTAGCAAATGCTACTCCCTTAATTATGGATATCATATATCTAGAAAAAACCTTTTTGCAATAGGTTCCTTCTAGGGTCAAACAAATTTTAGCCTTTAGGGGTGGAACCAAAGGCTTTTAGAAATTCAAATTTTTTTTATATTTAGTTATTTGATTTAATTTGCATACTGGTTAAAGTATTATTAACATGTTCGTAAGCTAGTTAATACATTTACAGATTACAGCATATAGATTTGTGTTATTCTGTACATTAGCATGTTTTTACACAATATAAAATTGTTTTAACCACAAAAAGAGTTTGATTAAATTAGGCAATATTGAGGCAGATTAGATAAATTTAACCCATTGGCGTAGACATACGAGCAGATCTCGTTCGTTACTTGTAATTTTATTAACGTGTGAATTGGAGTATAAAATTGGTGTTTTTAAATGGATTAATGGCATATTTTAATTAAAATATTGTTTTCTTTCAGTTTAGAGAGTCGCATTGGCACACACACAGTAGACATAAGTAAAAATTAGCAAAATCAGTGTTGACCATGTGCAAGTCTCAAAGAATTAACCTATCCCGTCAACTTCCAAGCAAGCCTGCCACCGTTTATTTTACTTGGGCCCTCCCACCAACGTTGCCACAGACTGGTTAACTCATTGAGAGTTGCACAACTGGTCAGTTTTGGTCGTGTGCGGGAATCGAACCCACGAACATCGTATCGCCACCTGGCCAAGGTGTTTCCACGACGTAGCCAACTCAGCTAACACGACCAAAGGCCTGGCGGCGATATTAAGTGTTTTCAGTCAGTCCGCGCCCCTAGCGGATAGAACCGTAGACGCCCGCGGTCATTAGTTACATATTTTGCTACTAGAGTGCAGCACCAATCAATTAATTGTCACGAAGAATAATTATGTTTTACGTGTTACTGAATAACAGTTCGTATCCTACCTAGTCATATTTGAAACGTTAGAAACATTATAGTGACGTGCGTTTAGACATATGTGACAGTCAAATAAACAAACTCAAAAATACGTAAACTCTGTTTTGTATTTACAACAAAATACTTAAATATTTAAATATATATACATAATTATCATAATTTGGTCATTGGTCACTTCAACCACCCTTTGTTTAATAGACAATGCATGATAAAATTAAAACATCCTTCTGATCAATCAAAGAAATTATATATTTATAAATGTACAATACAAAAAAAAATAGTAGATATATATGTTTAATAAAGTGTTAGGATTTAATTGTTATTAAATTCGATGTGCGATATGTTTATAGTTTAATTAAACTCCAAGTTTAGTTGTATATAGTTTAAAGATATACAGCACACAAAATTAACTATCAAACTTTTTAATCAATCGAATTTTCTTATTTTCGCACCGAGCTTATCATGCAACATATATTACAATAACTCAAACAAATACAGTCGTGATTCACATGCATTATAATAGTTAAACTTTGTAAGAGGTTAGAACTACTTAAATTTTATATATGTAGACTATATATTATATTTATTTAAAAAGGATTTTAATTTGTAAATTAAAACACTTTTATCACGTAGACCACAAGTGATCCAACATCCTCAAGAAGACTCAAGGTTACAGATATATATATATATATATATATATATATATATATATATATATAATAATTAATGCTATAAATGAGGTTATGAAAACTAAATACAAATACTTGATTTTGAGTTTCACTTTTGTTGAGAGGGCTCAGAATCACTGAGTAATGAAACTGCAAAGAAAGGTTAAATCACCTTTTTGTTCTTTCAAAGTTATCCAGAATGGTAATCCTTACTGGCTGCCATGCAATTTCAAAGCCATTAAAGCTTCATCTTTAAGCCACACGAACGTAATTACTAGAATCTGTTACCTCCACAGTCTGTGCCGTAGACCAAGTGGCATGGGACCCGTCAATTAAAACAGACGTGCAGCTGAAGGCGGCCTTGTCCAACCAGGTGTTTTAGGTTAGGTTAGGTGGAAGTGGAAGGTAGTGCGAGGTTAGGATATGAAAACCTTTTCACTCATGATAATTTAGGAAGGCTGTAGTATCGCTTTTCCAGCAGATATTGCTTCAGTCTCTTCTTGAGTTTCTTAAAATCTTTAATATCTTTAATCTTTAATTTCTTGTAGCAGCATGGAAAAAACTTGATACCTGTATAGCTGGGTTTAGTCTCAAACAGTTTTAAATTATGTAGAAAAGATGGATTTAAATTGTGGTTTCTTGTGAAGTGTAAGAAAAAAATGCAATTTAAATTCAAATTACTCGACAGGTCCCAAAGCACTATTGAGTATCTTATATGGCATTCAATTAAACTAAAGTACACTAATTTAGACAAGGAACAATTTTTAAAAACAGCTAAATTTCTTAAAACAAAAATATTGGATGTGAGGATTGATGGAATCTTGTCGACATGCTCAGACCACCTGAGACCATCGTCCAACCTCACTCCTAAGTAGTGAACGGAATGAGATTCTTCAAGAACCTCTTCAATCAAAAGCACTGACGGTGAAGGAGTACCGGCCCTGTCTAGATTCTGTTTCTTTTTGGAAGTGGCAACGAACATATAGTTGGTTTTCTTAGAGTTTATGTTCAAATTAATTTTGGAAAAATACTGAGCAAGGGCGTTATGCTGGCCAAATGTCTCCCTTTCTAAAACTGAAATGTTGTTATTCTTAGTAAAAAGTGAGGTGTCATCGGCAAAGTTAGTCAGTGATTCTAGGGGCACAGAACTATAACTGGAAATGCCATTAATGAAAACTAGAAAGAGTATAGGGCCTAAAATGGAACCTTGAGGAACTCCCAGAGTTATATCTGCAATCTCAGAATAAAAACTTAATTTAAACCAGAATCTAATGTGAAATTTACTAAAGTTTGTTGTCTACTGTTTCTTAGGTAGGACACTAGCCAGCCCAACGCCCTATCTTTAATGCCAAGTTGTTCAAGCTTCTTAATCAAAATTGTATGATTAACACAGTCGAACGCCATGGATAGGTCGATAAAGCAGCCCCCTCCAAGGCGTCGATGCATTTGTTAACAAAATTGTAGACTTATTAGGCTAATAGCCAAATTTATTAGGAAATAGTAAATTATATTCATCAATAAATTCCATTAATCTATTGCAGACAGCTTTTTATAAAATCTTTGAAACTCTTGGAAGGAGTCAGATCGAACGATAGTTCTGGGGAAGAGCCTACTGTCCTTCTTGTGAAGGGGCTTGACAATTGCCAGCTTCCCACTGTCCGGAAAAATCCCCTGTGTTAGGGATGCATTAACCAAGTGTAACAGGTTAATAACAACTCATTTAAGCATGATTTTATTATTCTACTAGAGATTCCATCTTAACCAGCAAAGTTTTTGTTTTTCATTGAGCATATTATTTGTTTAAGTTCATTTACTGTAAGTGGCTGGAAAAAATTTAATTAAAAATTGGAAATCAGATAAATATTGGTGCCAGACTCTATTTGATTACTATTGCAACAGAGAAAGTACTTATTAAAGAGGTTACAAACGTCTTGAGGGTCATTTTTAACTATTCCATTCTATTCCATTTATTTCTAAGCTTATGTTAGGTTCATTTGTGGCTGCTTTATTTGATCTGAGACTGTTAATAACATTCCAAGAAGTTTTGCTGGGATTGTCAGATGGACGTATTGTATTGACAATTTGAGATGATTTGGCTTAAAATATTTTATACCTATATGTCTTTTTCAAAATGGTGAAGATCCAATTAGAATACAAGTTATTTACCTGAGATTTCATTCTTTTAATTTCATCTGTCACCCAGGCCAATATTTTCCTGCCATTTTTCTTCTTTATGCACTTTGCAGGACATGAAACACCCAGACATTGAGAAACGGAGCTTAAAAAATTATCATATTTACTATCAACTCTTTCAGCTAGAAAAACATCAGAACAATCCTCCCAACTCAATCTGGTTCTTAATACTACAATACTTTGTGGTGAAAAGTCCCTAAGATTAATTCCATCATCAGATTTCCTAACACTATTTATTGGCATCTCAAGTGTTACAGCATGATGAACCGAAACAAAAGGTTGAATAAAGAGCAACTAGAAAGACAGATCAAATAGAAAGTGAAATATTAGTCAGAAAGTTGTCAAGGCAACTATTTGAATGATCAACCATACCAAAGTTTGACATCGACGACATTGGGCTGTAGGGGTCCGAGTGCATGGAGATGGGCGTGGGGATGGGGGGTACATGGAGTTGTTGAAGCCAAATAGTATACGGGTCGGAGAGTCTTTCTTAATCTCAAGTCCATAACTATTCAGTAAATCTCTAAAAATCTGAAATTCCAAAAGATGCTTTTATTTGTCAATATTAAAGTCACCAGCGATGAGGATCAATTTGTTTCCCCTAACAGTTTAATCTAAATTAGTTTTACAAACATTCAAAGAAAGAGTCAAAATTACTGTCATCTGGGGGTCTGTAAATGACCGTACAAACTGTTGGGTGATTAATAAGCAAACTCAACTATGCCATTTCAAAGATGGATTCACGACAAAAAATCTCAGAATGCGTTTGAGTGAGAAAATTTAAACTGTGGTCATTGCGTGGAAAAATGGCAGCACCACCCCAATATGTGTTTACTCTAAAAAGTGTGTTGAGAGTGTAATTCTCGAGATGCAAGTTGACAATGCAATCTTGCTTAAGGCCGTGTTCCGTTGCACAAAAATATCAGGTTTCTCCTCGTCCAAAAACACTTCAATCGACTCCTTTCTACTACACAAACCCCTCTGAACATGCAGATGTATAACTTTAAATTTATTAATACTATTACTAAAATCTTTGCTATGGTTCACTTGAGGTGCCATAACATAATTATTTGAATTAAAACAGAGTGTTCGCAGAGAATTCATAACAGCTGTGTTCGCTGCATTGTAGATTGTCATCAGAATTAAATGAATTCAGTGCACTACCTTCCCCTAACCTAGGTCTATCTAAATCTAAACTTAATTCTCTAAAATTTGATGGTTAGTCACTGCTTCTGAAATCAACCAGCTAAAAAGATTTTTACCTTTTGCGTTGAGATGCAAACCATGCTTAGTGTAGTGCATGCGATAAAGTGCAAAGTTAACTGGAACCAATTTCCACTTGTATTTCTCACACATCTCTTTCATTCTGTAATTCTTTTTCTTAAAAGACTCATTGTAGTGAATGGACTCATACCTAAAACAACTCAACTACAGCTAAATCCCTAAGCTTTTCTGCATTCCTTTCTATCAATTCTAGATATGAATCTACACTTGAGTCACTGGTATCATTTACCCCTAGCATTAACACATTGACATTGGATTTAAAATTACTAAGACTAGTTTCAAGGACAATATTATTAACATAATGGAGCGTTAGGGTGGATGGATAAAAATCAACTGTAACATCATGTCCGCATTTGGAATTCACCAGACTATGTAGGCCTCTACCATGACTGTCAGCAAGAATTCTAACCTTTTTGTTACAAAGCCTAGTCTGTGATGGTTCAGAAGGAACTGATACCGGCCCATTCACAAAAGAGTTTTGAATTTTATTCTGACACACACACTATCTATGACAACAGAACGAAAAGAATCATCAGTGGACCTAAGGCTTCTTAAAACATGAGAGTCATTCACTTTACTTAACCTTCTGGAAGTAACTTTGAGATTAGCAACAATTTTCTTCAGATCATGGACCTTAACAGTGAGAGTCTTATTTTCGTTCAAAAACAAATTATTAAAATTCCTTACCTCTTTAATCTCCGCTTGAAGTACCTTTAGACCTACCCCTAGGATTGCCTGGTCTTAAGTTCTACACTTCTTTCCAAAGTCGATGCAACTTGGACAAACCCAGCACAATCTTTTCATAATTTTAAAAACTGTTTTCTTAAGTCTAACACACTTCTCTTCCGCTTGCACCCACTGCAGGCAAATATCACATTGAATTGAGTCGCTAGTTGAATCATCTATGACATTGAGAAACTGATAAAACATTGTTCACTGATAACATGAGGAACTGATCACAGAGGAATACGCTAGCCACCGGCATGGTTGCAGATAATACTTAAAAATTATGAGGTTGAAGGTTGGGTGATCAGTTGATTTTTTGAAGAGGTTTTTAATGTAGAATTAATGAAATTTTGAGTGGCCAACTGGGATACATAAGGGTTTAAAAGGAAAGAATTATTTTGTCAGCGGATTCAGATGGAATGGACATGAACATAAGAAGGACATCATAGAGAGGACACCTGATAGGCTGGTGAGTCAAGCGTGGTCGCCACTGGTTGGTAATCTGAGGTCTACATAATTTATTTAAAACGTTTACACGAAACACGAAATCACGAAAGTATGTGCATATACATGTAATTTAGTTATACAATGTCAACTTTTAAAACTCAAGCAACGCGGCACAGGCGAACAAATGTTTACTAGCCAAATTAAACGTTCACGCTTATATTTTTGTATTTTCGTATTTCGTGGAAACTTTTTAAATCATGACGACCTCGGATGCAAGTGATTACGTTCTTATGGCCTGAAGATGCAGCTTTAATAACTTTGAAGTCACGTGGTAGCGAAGAAGAATTACCATTCTGCAACAATTTTACTAGAGGGAGGGATGTTAGATTGCTACCAGCCCTTAAGTGTATTATAAATAAGCCACTCACATCAGAGATATCCAAAGGTTGTGACAACGGTTGTTTATTGTCTAAATAAACTTGTTACAGTATAATTCTTGGGTTGAACTATATTGTCATAATTTTATTTAAACAATATATTTTTGAGCTACGCCAATTTGATACATTCAACTTGCATAACCACTGAATATAAAATAGACCTAGTATGGGTGTGGGTGTTGGACCTTTTTTAACAAATCATCATAATAATGACCTTAATTGAACTGCTGATCCGAAAATAGTGGGCCGTGAAATGTACTCAACGACAGCAGACAATTTGGGATAGTACATTGTAGACACTTTGAAGGAAAAAGCGATCAAATCCCTCAAAAGTTTGATGACACCTGTGGAACCGTACTCGTGACCCCAATTCTCAAGTGAACCCGTTAGACAAACGAGATACCCAAAGAACTTTTCTCATACATTATTAATTGAATTTACTAAGCCATTCGCTATTTGGCCATAGTCAAAAGTTGATAAATCAGCGTGACACGCTTTTTTTATCCAACAATGAAGGCTAAAAGTAAAGGTTTATCCCGCCTGAAAGGGAGAACTCTTTAGCTCCAAGGTGCTCACACAGACACATATCAAATTATCTTTTTTATAATTTGGAATGTTGCATCTGATGAAAATATTTAGCAGTGTTAAGTTAGCTCATGGTAATGGGTAATTAATTAACGTATAAGAGAATATTTATTTGAATCTGAAAAATATATGTACAACATTGCAAATAGAAACAATAGTAAAACAAAAACCCCCGTCACAGCAAACCTGCGTACTCAGCGAATTTCCAATGCACATTTTTGTCTTAATACTACATAAAGCTGCTCACCAAGTTTCATTAAAATATATTAACAAATAAGCGATATTTTAATTATTCTACATAATAATAACATTGGGAATGAGTATGTAGATTTCTGGCACAATTTTGATGCAAACATCAATACGATTCAACTAGGTGAAGCCACATACCAAGTTTCACCAATATTCATTCATGAATAAGCGATATATAACATTTGAATCATTCTCCTTAAGAATAACATGGGGGCTGAGTAAGCAGGTTTGCTGCAAAAAGAACGCAAAATATGGGTTTTCATTCAAATACCAATATTACTCAACTTGGTGAAGCAACATACCAATTTTCATCAATCTATATTCATAAATAAGCGATGTATACAATATTTTAATTATTCTCCTTAAGAATAACATGGGGGGTGAGTACGGTTTGCTGCAACAAGGAGCAAAACAAATGGGGTTTTATGCAAGTATCAGTATAATTCAACAAGAGGTGAAACTACATACCAAATTTTATTAATTTATGTCATAATTAAGGGAGACATAAGATTTTACTTATTCTCCATAAGAATAACATGGGGGCTGAGTACGCAGGTTTACTGCTACAGGAAGTATCGGTAAAATTACTTTTGTGCGAATAAGAATAGACCACAACCAGATGAAGCCACATACCAAGTTGCATTAATATTTGTTGATTAATAAGCGAGATATAAAATTTCACTTATTCTTCATAACATTAACATTGGACAACGTACTTTGTATAGCACTTTTATTATCTCCGTACGCAATTGACGTAGAGCAATGATCGAAACACCAAATTGTTTATTTTTGCAAGCTATAAATTTAATGGTCTAAACAAAAGTTTGGGTTTAAAAAGAATTACATGTAAAAATTTCAAAAAAACATTTTTTAGGGTACAAAATCACCTTTAAAATAGAGCGACCTGTCTGGGTCTCGAACTCATGAAAATAGATCCTGCCTTACACGTTTGTACCAAATTTCATCAAGATCGGACCATTCTTACGAAATTATGTGCCTACGGACACACATATATATATATATATATATATATATATATATATACCTATATACAAGGTGATTGATATAAGTGTGCCAGCTACTTTTCTTGAAAAGTATAAGAGCTATTAAAAACAGTTTAAAAGCAACTTCCCTGGATTTTTGGTTCTGTTTCATTTTATGATTTTGAATTTTTTATTTTATCCACCATTTTTCCAACATGGCGGTCAACTTTAGTTTTTCTAATGAAATGCCCATAGTTTTATTATTTAATCAGGTACAAAATACAATTTTGAAACGTTTTCATTCTTTGTATTTTTTTACTAAACCTAACTGTTAAGGTGATTTTATTGTTTTTAGCAATGAGTATCTCACCTTACGTGTAGCTCTGGAGGCTAAACAGTTTGGTTTAGGAAAGAAAAACCAAGAATAAAAACGTTTACATTTACATTTTCTACCATATTAATTAACAAAATTAGGGGAAATCTAATTTCTAACATGTTTCCGCCAATTTTCCAATATGGCAACCAATTTATTTTTTTTATGACTTTTCCTTAGTAATATTAAATAAAAGGGTGCAAAATGTATTTTAAAAAATGTTTTATTCTTGATATTTTTTCATAAACTTAGTGGTTTAGCCTGCAGAGCTCTCTTAAGGTGAGATACTCATTGCTAAAAACAATAAAAATCACCTTAACGGTTAGGTTTAGCAAAGAAGTACAAAGAATAAAAACGTTTTAAAATTCCATTTTATACCTGTGATTCAATAGTAAAACTATGGGCATTATATTAGAAAAACTAAAGTTGGCCGCCATATTGAAAAAATGGCGGATAAAATAAAAAATTCAAAATCATAAAATTAAACAGAATCCAAATCCAGGGAAGTTGCTTTTTAACTTTTTTAAATAGCTCTTATACTTTTGAATAAAAACAGTTAGCACACTTATATCAATCACCTTGTATATATAAACATATATATTAATTTAAACAAATGATGTTTTTGGCATCTGGGGGCCTCAAAACGAAAAGTTATCATGGTCTCGGGCTTAAGTCTTACCATGAGACCTACAGTAATAGCTTCTTCCCTATAGGGGAAATTCGCTAAAACTAACCCAACTACATTTGTCTGTCCTAATTTTAAACTTACAAATAAAGGCTTTGATCATGGTAAGACTTAAGCCCGAGACCATGATAACTTTTCGTTTTGAGGTCCCCAGATGCCAAAAACACTATTCGTTCAAATTTATATACATATATATATATATGTGTGTGTGTGTGTGTGTGTGTGTGTGTGTGTGTGTGTGTGTGTGTGTGTGTGTGTGTGTGTGTGTGTGTGTGTCCGTTACCGCGATAACTTTTGAAAGAAACACCCGATTTTGATGAAATTTGGCACAAATGTGGAGAGTAGCATTTATGACTTTAAGTTCGAAAACCAGATCGATGACCTATGGGAAGGGGGTTTTATGGGAGTTTACAATTTTCCAAAAATTTATTTTTTGCAAATTTGACCCCAAAATGTTAAAAACACGCAATTTTGGTTATAGCCATTTTATAGAGCTTAAAAAACAAATAATTTAGTATTTTGAATCATTAACCTAGGTTAAGTGGTTGCGGAGAGAAAATCCAAAAAAACGTGTCCCATGTTAATCTTATGGGAAAAATGCTTTTAGATTTTTCTCAGATAGTTTTACTAAAAACTTCACATTTTTGTTTATTAATGTGTTTATCTCAACAAAACAAACATTTTGGTGTTTTAGTCGTTGTTCTACGTCCAACCGTAGCAGAGATATTCAAAGTGCTAAACACAGTACGTTGACCAATGTTATCCTTATGGAGAATAAATAATATTCTATATCTCAATTATTTTTGAATGTATATTGATGAAACTTGGTATGTGGCTTCAACTAGCCGTGGTATATTGATATTACCACAAAAACAAGTTTTTTGTTGATAGTCCCCGTAGCAGCAAACCTACATACTCGGCCCAATGTTATTCATATAGAGAATGAGTAAAGTTGTATATCTCCCTTAATTTATGAACCTAAATTAATAAAACTTGGTATATAGCTTCACCTGGTTAAGTTATATTGATAATTAAAAAAAAAATACTTGTCTTCCTCGTTGCAGCAAACCTGCGTCCTCAACCCTAATGTTATTCTTATGGAGAATAAATAAAATGCTATATATCACTTATTTATGGATGTATTTTTATGAAACTTGATAAGTAGCTCTATGTAGTGAGTCACATATATATGCATTGGAAATTCGCTGAGTGCGCAGGTTTGCTGTGACGGGGGTATTTTGTAATTTAGTTGTAAATAGTTATAAAAACCCAAGTGCGAAGAAGGGAATTCAGCTTCTAAAGGAGCTTCTATTAGGAATGAAGTGAATTCCCCATTCTTATGGCAACTGAACGTAACTAATTCTCTATCTATAAAAATAAGGCTTTTGATAAATCGTCCTCCAGGGTTTAAGTAAATTTAACTATGTTTACATTATAATATATTTTGTAGAGCACATCTTCCAGGCGGAGTAGAGAGAATAGGAAAAAGAGGGGTACAGTTTACCCCATTTTCCCCATAAGAATAACATGGGGATCAGTTTTGGACACTTGCCCGATCCTACCCTAGACAAATTTCCTTTTTGGCTTATAGTAGTACCCGACCCTTGCCTATATTAAATACATATTTCCAAACCCAATCCGTCCACTATATTTTTTTAATTAATTTTCAAAATCAGCCTAAAAAACTAACTTTGGTGTTTATGATCCGATTTGTCTGCAATTTGGATATGTTATTGTTCTAGGCTAATGCATTAATAAATTCCGCTTACATTTCCCAAATTCACTATTAAGGTCAAATTAAAAAATATTTTTGAAAAATACTTTAGTGCCAATTGCCAACTACTTTATTTATTGTCCGATTTGATTTATTTTTGGATATGTTATAGCCCCCAACATATCTAAAATTACCACATATTATTTCCATTAACCCTATAATACAGTCCATATGTTGTTTGTTTTGCCACAATCAACCTAAAAACTAACTTTGGTAATTGTGGTCCAATTTGTTTGCAACTTAAATAAATTACTGACTTAGTACATAAATAAATACAACCTATAATTTCGAAATTTAATGTAAACGATATTTTGTAAATTACTGCCAATTGCCAACTCCTTTATTTACTGTTAGACCTGTTATAGACCCCCTTACATCTACAATTACTGTATATTATTTCACTTTAATGCAGTTTTGTCGTAATCACACTTTGGATGGATTTGTCTACAATATGTTACTGTCCTAGGCCATTGCATAAATAAATACCCCATCCCCAAATTCATATAGGAAAAAAGCACATCACTATACTTTCAACTACCCAATTTCAACTACCTTTTTAATACCCTATAGTTTTTTGTTTTTAATACCCCAAAACCTCCAAAAATTTGTTTATATCTAGCAATTGGCCAATACACCAACTGTTCGCATAATGTAAAGTTTAAAGAACGTTTGGATATATTTTTACTATTGCACAATACCAACAAATCTTGCTATCTACAAAAAGAAAAAACTTTTACAAAACAAAGCTTTATATTAATCCAAACTATACACAATACACCAAACTCTCTATATTTTTCCTTGGAGTAGCTTTTAGTTTGTCTGTTTAAGTTTTATTTTGTAATTTAAATCGATGGACTGTAACTCCTCTTCGAGCCAAGAATTAGACACATAAATGTCTGGAGTATTTTCGAACTTTATCAAATACCTTATTTTACCTCTATGTAGTACATCTCTTAAACCCACTATAAGGAGTTCTCTGTCTTCGTTTAGTTCCTCTATCCTTTTGCAATAGGATACTTTTATATTTCCCGCTGTTTATTCCATTACTACTCGGTGTATTTACGTCTCGTTGGTCATACTTTAAAGCTATTTATCTGCCGAGGATTCTATCGAGAATTTTATTTCTTCTATTTTCGTAAATGTGTTACCATTGTATGTATTAGACCCATTATCTTTAACAGTGGCAAATGGTTTGTTCGATGACAAATAAATGATATCTATTAAAGTACCTCTTGTAGTTCTATATGGAGCAGTTACGAATCCACCAATCGTCAAAATGTCTCGCTTATTGTTTAGATTACTATATTATAATTTAAACATTAATATTTATAAATTACTAAATCTTCTGTGATATTTGGATATGACACCCACAAACATAAAAATTGTGCCATTTGACATAATCTGTAACATTTGTGTAAAATGAAACAATAAAGTTAACAGAAATTTGACAAAATATTCACAGGTTCTGTCAATTTACACAATTTTTCTGTCAAAGTATATATGTGGTTTTTGCAGACATTTTACACAAATGTTACAGGTTATGTCAATTGATACAATTTTTCTGTAACTGTAAAGCTGTTAGAGACACAACAACTACAAGAGATCATAGAACAATACGTAAAGTCTAACTTACTATTTCATCTTTTTGTCAGTATTATTATTTATAGAAATTGACTTTTTTTCCTAAATGAACCAATTTTCTAAATGAAGTCAACTAAACCTCACCTTGCTCACCTTTGTCTTGTGATATAAACTATAATCTATTCAATACGGTCCGGCACTGGTAGTACAGGACTATATAGTAGATTATGTGTGTACATAAATAGTATATGGTGCATGAGATAGATTGTAAACAAATCAATGGATTCAAGAAGGTGTCTAGTGATTGCAGATATGAATTGCAATGTCTGCCAAATGACATGCATTAAAATTTAATAACAATAATTAACTCAAGGCTGAGGTGCAAGGTTATGATTTGTGATTGCAAATAAGGAATATTTCTATCAGTAAAAAGGTTTAATAATTGACCTATTTTGTACAGAGTTTTTAAAAAGTATCTATTTATCTTGTGATTTTACTTATAAAATCAGTTATTTTAAAAATAGATGGTCTAAAGATATGATATCCGTTTACACGATTGCACAAATGATTTTTCAGAGACTAATTGACGAAATGAATGAAATTTTAACTTTGTATCACTTCATTAAGATATATTAGTACCAGTAAAACAAAGAAGGGGACTGAAAGAAACAATGTTTGAAAAATGTGGTGTTTTATTACATTCACAATGCAAAATATTAAAAAAATCTCTCGTAAGTTATACGTAGATAAAATCCGTAAACAAAAACCAAACCTAGGGGTTAAACGATGTTCAATTGTAACGAGATTTAAAACTTAGTCATGATGATGAGAGTGTTATGTATTTCTAAACAAATGATGGAGGGAATGAGCGTATTTAATGCTAAAATAATTAATATGAAGAAAAAGTAAAACGAGAATAACAGGAATGGCTAAAAATGCACAATTCTCATGACACACAGCCTAGACCCTCAGAATGTTACGACCATCAGTGTGAAATAAAATTGTTCATATAGACAACGGTAATTTGCTGTTTTTGTATAGTATTATCTAATTTATTCATACCTTCGAATTTTGTTTATAAGGAAAGTACCCGTGAAATTTTGAAGAACAAGTTGATGTTAATTACCACCAGAAGGCTTCTGATAAGGCTTTTAATAAGCACCATATATCTTATAAAGTAATTCTGCCTTTGGCTTTTTTAAATGTGCAATTCTTTACGGGTATATCTTAAAGAGAAAGTCTAGTGTAGTGATACATCTTTAGACAACTACGTTATACCTTAAGCCTTCCTCAATAATCCAATTGTGGTATTCTCCTTCATGTTCATCAAAGACCTGTGATCCTGTAATGTCAACACTACAATTGGCTGACGACATCAAATCTGCCATGCTTCCCGGTGAGACTAGTATGAAAAAAAGGTTTACAACGCATGGTTGACTCGGCTTCAAAATGTGTGCAGGAAAATTATATGCAACTTCATTACAAATTTTTAAAAAATTAAAATAAAACTAACATAAAAGACCAATCCCTTACTCCAATCATTCTTAATCTCAAGGATCAGACAGAGATCCTGTAATCTAACACTTTTATACGAATTTCGCCTTATGAAGATATTTATTCAAATTACAACAAAAATTCTAAGGCTCCAAGAAAGTCAATGAGTTTTAAAATTAATAGACCCTTATATCCTCAAGTGACTCTGTACAAGCAATAACTGTTTTCTTTTTTTATTTCTCTATAGTAAACGCTCACATAGGTCCATAAACTTTAAATACTATACACAAAAACTATAGACAGAAATGAACATAAAACAATAGTTAATATAAATTGTTGTTATTATTTCATTCTTATCAACGAAATTTTTAACATAATTAACAGTGTTGTTAATCACTTAATATTATGACAAACACATAGGAATTATAATATTAATTAAAGCTAAAACAATAATATAACAAATTAATAAAACCTCTGTATTAATAATTACAATATCGTGAACAGCGTTTATAAATATGGAGTACTTTTGAAGGTCATATAAACATGTTATTACTCTTTTTGTTTTATAAAAGTATCTTTCATTGTATCTAACAAATATACAAAACACAATTTTATAGAAACAAACGATGAAACAATAACATCCAACCTTATTACTTGTAGTGATGGATTTAACATCATTGTCATGATTTTATTAATTCTAAAACATGAGCAAATTTCTAAGGGATAGTGTAAACTCAAAATAGTTTTAATGGTCAAGAAATCACAGTAGAGTCAAAGATTTGGCAGAAAGCGAACCTGGCATCAAATATAAACCTAAACTTAACTAACAAAATAAATAAACTTAACTTGGTCATACATTGTGTGTCACACTGAACATGCGTAACCAAACTTACAGCATAATACAAATGTAAAACAACATTACAAGAAAAAAATTAGTACTGGAAAATTTCACGCTCCAGTCAATATTTGCATATAAATCTAGTAATTGTTTTCTTTTGATCAAAATTTAGTAATTTAAATGTAGAACATTTTAGAAATTATCGTGAAATAAATAAATAACACTGGTTTAAATGCCTCAAGCTAGACCTAGATTAGTTCCTAGTGTTTCTGGTCTACAGATTCTGTGGGAAACAGCAATAGATCAAATTTTATAAATAATCATCAGAAAAACAAATTTATATAAGTCAAATGGTTTACAATTTATAAGAGGTGCTGATTGTTCTGAATCTGTCTTCTGTATGAATGGCAGAATGTATGTCCTATAAAGGACAAGTGCTAATCTCTGAAAACTTGAGTTTTATGAGGGAGTCCAACAAACGTTATTATAAACGTATGGTTATAATTGTTTCGCGAACTCGTAAGTTTATCTGTTTTTAAAAACTAAAATAGGGGACAAATGATTATTGATTAAAATCAGAAAAAGTACTATACTTATCACTGAACTAAAATCACTTACTAATAATCCTCTTAATAATTAATGTATGTTATAGGGGAACATGATATCTGTTGAAGCATTTCACTAAAAAGCAAAACATGGTTTATTATACAAATTTGGTAGTTTTTAGTTTTGAACTATATACGATTTTGATTTTATTTGACACATTAAGGGGGTGTATGTTTTCGTGATACGAGTATAACAAGTCATAAAACTTCGCATGAGTCATTCTAAACATCTATATTATCGTTTTTAATTTTATGCGTTAATATTATTTTACTGCCTTAAATTATATTTTAAAACAAATTAAAGGAAATTAAAGACCTATATAATGTGTGAGCAATTACTCAAAATGTGTAATACCTTCACGAAACTGAAATACGAACCGAAGGTAAACAAAATCTGAAATTTAAAACTATTTTAATATAATTTTGTTCCTATATGTATCACATTAAAGTATCACCAGCTCCCTCAATAAACGGGATTACATGAAAGTATCCGTCTTCTGTCGTGTATGTGGGCAAGTAAGACCAAGGTGTGAGGGGAACACGGAACTGCGTGATGCCCAGGAATCTCGCCGGAACGCGGGACACCGGCTGGCTCAAGCCGCCTTGTTTTCAGCTCCTATAACATATGACTTATGTTTTAAATTATATTTTATCATGAATGTCAATTTCACTCTATTCTCAGTAAATATTTGTTTTTTTTAATATAACATTTCAATAAAACTACTTAACTTTAATATTTAAAAAAGTGTTCAGTGAACCAAAGTTTCATTTTATACTCGTACATTTCTACTTCACTTTTTTAACACTTTATCACTAATTGTAGAAGTTAGATTTGACATATGTTATATATGTGTATCACAGGGTGGAATATTATTGTTTAGTACATTCATTGTTCTAATAAAAATTAACAAAGTGTTGTGTTTACCTTAAGATTCCTTATCATTTATTTTTTGCTTGTATGTTCTTTGGCTCTATACTTGATCCTCCAGTTATTATCTAATTCCACCATACATTTATTTTTGATAGTTAGTTCAATACCTTAGATGAAGCGTTAATTTTACATAATAGAGAAATTATAGAGAAATACTCTTTCAGAAAACCACTAGGAGGTATTTTATAAGTAGGGGGCATTTTTTATATTAACAAACCCTTTAGTTGTATTTAAAAATACATGTACTTCTATATAGAAAATACATACATCTTAAAAACCAAAGCATACTTGCTATTTACTAATTGTATAGAGACAATTAGAAGCTCTCACAAACACAATACCTTACCCTAATTGTAATAATTATTATAAGTAAACAATGTTAATACATAATAACGGAATTGGTTGGACCTTAAATCACACCATAAGTGTTGCCTGTTTTGGAGTTGTTTTACATTGTATAAAAGTTCGGGTTTAAAAATTAAATCTGGTTTCCTTAAGTTTAAATGGGGAATTAGACGTGAAGCGAGTATGAATCACTATTTTAGATAATTTGTGTTTTTAAATACCATAACATCTTGTTATTATGTTGTTTACATTGCTTGCCAAACCATTTTTAGAAACTTATTTTATTTGCGTTTTTATCTAAATGTTAAGTTTTACTTTTAACAACTGAGAAGTATATAAATTTGACATACTAACAATATTACATTCAATAAATATTAGATATTTGAAAAAACCAACTTGTTTAAACGGAAATGTTATTAAACACAGTGTTGTGAAGATATTAATTAACTAACATCATAACAACTAAACTGATCCCAAACAACTATTCATTAACGGCAAACCGTTGTGGTATGTATGAGAGACAGTGTAGTGCAGGTCACGTGACGATAGTACGGCAGATCACGTGGCCAGGTGTGTAACAGAGACAGAGAGAGTACACAAACACACAGGAGCGAGAGAGAGGGCGCGCGTGTATGTAGTATGACGCGCTGTAGCCGCCAATCAATGGCCCATTCATGTGATGACGTCACAGACGCCCGATATCACCGGCGGAACAAATGTTTTATATTGTCAGCATCCATCACAAATTTTATATTGACCTTTCCATCCAATTTGGAACAACATTCAATCGTAATGAATCGCCACAATCGATGTCGAGTTCAAGGCCGTGGGATGGCTTGCAAACAAACAAACTGGCACATTCGCCGGTTCACTGACCTTTGTGTTTATTTGTATTCCAGTTTGCAAACGTTAACGTATCCTGTCCCGGATATTTATTCTAATAAAGTATTTAGTATTATCATCTTAACATTGCTCACGGGTTGTTTGTATGTATTACCGAAACTATAGGACTAACGGATTTCAAATTGTATACTTCAAACCATAATATTCACAATTTTTACAGGATGTTGTATAAATATATTAAAATGCATTAAAAGTAGACTTACGAATCTGGAAAATAAAAAGGTAAACGCACTTTGAGATTAGAATTTTCTTTCGAGAAATAATATCTTAAAGCTAAATTTATTGAAGTTTTACATGAAATTTTTAACTATTTAATTCAAAATCTTCCACAATTTGATAACTGCCTTGAAAGTTTTCTGTCTAGAATACATAATTTATCCGTTAAAAAGTAATGCAAATTTTCATTTACTCATAAACCTTTTAGGGAAATGTAAAGTTTAGGAGCCTTAACTTAAAGCAGCTGTATGCAAATATACAATTTTAATCAAGCTACCTTAACAAAATAGTAAACCCCCTTACTTAAGTAATCAAACCTAATTAAGTTTACCAGTTGAGTTAACTATTTACAAAAAAGGTTTCAGTGTTTAAAGCTATTCAGGACAAGATGAGCGAATCAGATCTACCGTTAAGTGACAATATGTGATGGAAAATGACTACGCCATAATATTCTAGGAAGTAAAGCAATGTACAAAGACTAAAGTTAGGTAACTAATATTGTGTTAATAAAGTAGGGATTGAGAAGATAAAGCCCCAAGTTAAAGCTTATCTGATTTACAGTATAATTGTTATTTGTTTGGATTTTTAAGGTTTATTAACTTTGTAAGTTTGTATAGCATTTTAAATGGTAAATTTATTGCAAATTTGTGTTGCATTACATTTTTTGTGAAATAACTCAAATTTATAGAGACAATTTGTATACACCTGTGATCAAGATGTTTTCATAAGAACTTGGTGGAATTCCAGGAGGGTATATGACGATTTTTCAAAAATCTTTATATGTAGTAGATGACAAAAAGAATCATGAACAATAACTGTAACAGGGAGTTACAGTTCTTGGTGACAAATATGTTAAACGTCACTTAAATGTTTCAGATCTCATAGTACTTTTATCAGAGTTTAATTTTATTTAAAAAGTTCAGGAAATCGAAACTAAATAAATAATTGTTGTAACGTGCTTCTAAGAACAGTTATTACTTTAAATACATAAGATACTAAACAATATTTCCCTGACTAACTGTGTTTTCAATAGTTTACTTCTCAATAGTTAAAACTTTCATATTTTTTAGATTGGAAAATGACAAACTTCAACTTAACCTATTACTTTTTTGATGGTGTCATTATCTCTATATCGTTGAATCTAAATTAATCGTATATACGTGTATTAAATGGAAATTTTACCCACTGCCTAAAAATAGGTATTTCGACAATTAATTATAAAAATCGTAAACAAATTATAATGATGTCGCTTCATTTAAAAATATCTCATAGCTTTTTGGAGGCCAAATAAGTTTGAATACTCAGTTTCAGTATTTGTAGCTTTATATTGTATTTTTTCCGAAAAGTAAATATTATTTCGAATTCTTTCAAGGATTCACGTAAACTATTTTGTATTAAAAACATTAGCTAGCAAAATTATAAAACCCAAATTATATCATGACAATGCGCATTGTACTAATCTTAAAATTATACCTGAGTTTCTCTGCGGTGTCCAGTCACCGGTGCGTCGCAAGACGTTTGAGTAGGAACAGCCGCCGAGAGTCGGGGCAGCGCGACGCCCGGCGTCCGGTCCATCCGGCGCCGCTTCCCTCGCTGACAAATAATATCACATGTATTAGTGTTTCAATTCCTCTTCTAGTAATAGCTTAAAAGAGTGTCAGTAATGTTCCTTTACTGAACAATATTATGTTTATTTTTACGAAAGTTGATTTAATTTTTCAACCTACATAGATACAACACTAATAAATCTTGATGTTAACCTCATTAAAAATTGCCAGTGATTATGTGAACATAAGTAAAACTTCAACATGAATTGAAGAATATGTAGATTAGGCCAATACGTAGCAGCAAATGTTGTACAAAAACCTCGTCGTGTTACAAATTATGAATTTGAACGCCTTTTACCATACTAGTTCTGATCATTTTGTATTTCCCTATACTGTCAAGTAGTAAAATAGGTATTTTTGTGATACGATTTGCTTTTAGCATATTTTCCCTATTGGGAAGAATCAATTACCTAGGTGAAGTTGTAAGATTCCAAGCCACTATATGAGTGCGTCCGTTAACGCGATAACTTTTAAAAGAATCGTAGGATTTTAATTAAATTTGGCACGAATGTGTAAAGTGACACTTACGATTTAAACTTCAAAAACCAGAACGATCGGACTATGAGAAAAAGGGTTAACGTGGGTTTAAAAACCTTGTGATTGCGTTTTAAACCTTCAAATAAAAAATAAACTGTTTAATAGAGGTTAGAATGAAGTTTGAATTATATAGCATTTGCGTCATGATTTTAGCTTAAACCTTGGGAATAGTTCATACATAAGGTTTACAAACGTCACTTCTAGTCGGGTTTAAAAGGTAAAAGGTTTGCATTTTACAAAGTTAATGCATTTTCCTAGGTTTAAATTAATATCTCAAGTGGTCTCAAAATGTTATTAAAATTACATTATAATTCATTACCACACATAGACATTCAGAGGGAAACCAAGGGATTCATGCTATCTGTATATCTTTCTAAGATTTAACGGAGAGTTCGGGAACAACATATGTATATTACAGGCCTAAGTTCAATGAGACAATATTACAATTATTAGGAAATATTTAAACACGTCTAACATACTATGAGTCACAACGTTAAAAACACTTTGTAAACAACAGTCAAACCTATAAGCTTAAAAACAAACTCATTTAATCTGTAGGGAACCAAGTCGACCTATATACAAGATGAACAATGAAATAGTATTTGGATTCTTTTAAACCTCGATAAAATGGCTATTAAAATGGTGTAACGGAGTACAATTGTTTTTATAAGTTGTCCAGAAACAAGAGAGGCTGAATATAGAAGAAACGTGGAATTTGAAAAGTAAAGAGTGAACATAAAAGTAAAACACAACATAAGATAATTATTTTAAAAATTACTGTTAGTGCAATAACAAAAAAGAAAGACACATTCTAAGAGGTTGAAGTTATTTTTCACATTCACGAACCTATTACATTGCTCGGAATATAAAGATGAAAATTACTTCATTTCACCTCCCTTTGTCGCAGAGACTTTGTTTCTCCAGAAAAGAAATTTAATCAGATATTACCTACATTCTGCGCACTGATGGAAAGATTACGCGGAAAGAAAACTAACGAAAAAGGCGAGGCAATCAGTGTCGAGCTGTAATTAGGAGAGAGAAACAATGCCGTAATTATTTACTTAAAATTAATTCCCTCGTGAATAGAGCCATTCTTCTACCGCTCGTGTGCAAAAGCTCGAACAACAGCCATGCTAAAAATGTAATATATCTTTTGTTTTGTAACACTCTGCGAGAGAAACATTCTGGGGAAATTGCGAAACGTCGGTTGAGGAAAGAAAGAGAAGATTGATGAGCTCGAGCTCAGACAATTAGCGAACTAGCCATCCATCTTTGTGATGGATCTACGAGTTGATGGCGAGCTGCGCCGTGTGTGTCTTCCAGCTGTCATACACGCGTCTTATCAGCAGGTGATGGCGGCGGCGATGCGACGACCGAGCGACTGTTGCAGATCCCGGGGCATCTACGTCATCCGTCACCTTCGATGAATGATTTTAAGAAGGATTATTAACCAAAACAAATTCATTATTTTCGCTTCCAAAATATAAGAATTGATAAGTTTCTTTGATTGGACAGTTAACTAGTAGTTCTACTGTCGACATTTTGGCATAGATATAATTACAATTGTGAACTTCTAAGATGTTACACAGTTTAATCCTCTGACTAGAACTTTACTTCTGCGTTATACTCTGCATACAAAAATGCGTACTTAAATACAATACTGAAATAAAGTTGTTGCAATGATTCGTTAACAAATTACACAGTTATTACACGTGTTTTTTAAAGCTCGGCTAGTTCTTCTTAAAAGACACCAATGTGGAATAAAAAAGAAAAATGGACCACCTTTACTAACTACTTAAATACGAACGTCGGAACAATCATTTGTATAATTGAATTTTCCCTTAAACAATTAAAACATACTTAGGTAACCATGAAACCATGTTTCACAAAATCAACAGTTGAATTAAAATTTAATGACATTATGTTTTACAGAAAAATGCAGTTGATCCACTACAAGCATACTTGAAACAATCGTCTCAATGAGATTAATCGTCATCTTTAAAATATTCCTTACTTTTGCATTATTATGTGTCCTTGCGAAACCATGTCTTGTTTTGCAAAGTATATTTTTTACTTTAAACATTTATATATAAATAAACTTTGAGTGTGGAAAGTAAGAGTTTTCAGCAAATAAAAATGGCTTTCCAGTTTTGCACATATAAAGTTTATAAAAGAGCTTAGATATTTTAATGATTTTTATCCAACAAATCTTCAACAAAAATTTAATGTTTTTTGCATACTTTTTTAAATAACTTTGTAAATCCTTATTATATTTTTAAATTACAAAGCCTGTTCTTATTTCAAAGGCAAAAATACAAGAAAAATATTAATAGGACCCTAGTAAACAAGTTTTAAACTGTAGAGAATAATATTCCAGATTCAAATGTTCGTAGATCAGTTTAATCACTAATAAAACCCAATTCTTTACAAATACAAATTACAAATAAAATAAGTAAATTTAAATTCGAGGTAAGAAAGTATGTTTCAGGGAGTTTAATTTATCATGTGTTTGTGTAAAACATAGTTTATTAATAAATAAATAAAACTTTTTCTGTATTCCACTAAGTTAATAAATAAGCATGTTTTTCTTATTGTTAAAATGTTACCTACATGTTGTCTCGACTGATTTGTATTACAGTACTTAAATAAATTTTATCCAATACCTTTAGGAATGAATCGTAATAATTAACCTCTAAAATAGGCCATTAATTTCAGTCATTTATGACTTCAATCACGTACGTACGTTCAATCAAGGGAGACCCAGGTTAGATAGTGAGGATCTGTAACTGTCGGTGCATCAGCGCAAGGCAACACGTGTAGGTGGAAGGATGTGGTAGTGTTGAATGAAATATACAGTGAGAGAGTGGGATCGTGTCAGTGCACAGGTGACGCTCAGTCATACTTCCCTTGTTATCACTAGGTTAATAAAAGGTTGCTTGTGACTCATCGCAACATTATTTAGATAATATTTCCCACATTTGTATCTTGTCTATTAAATCAGAGACCTAGTACCCGGTCGATTGCTAGCAAATTCATTTTATACTTTTTATATTTACAAAACATATTGTTTTTATTACTTGTGATTTTTTATTTTGTCACGGGTATTGCTCATGTATATTTTCTTATAATAATCATGTTTATTAAGCAGCATTTTAAAGAGTGGGTAGTTACACGTCTTCCTTTTTTGCAAAAGTTGCAAAGTCGTAAAGTTATAATAGATATTTTGTTAAAGGTCTTTTTTATTAGCAGCAGTTCTAGTGCTTGTTTTCAAATAAACAAAAACTAAATGGTTTCAACAAATATCTCAAACAACTGTGTTTCATCAGTAAATTCTATGAACACAATTCAGTCCAGAACAATGCCATCCTTTTAAGTTAAAAGTATAGGAGACCCATCACTAATGACTTCTAGTCGCTATGTCCTGAAAAACAATTAAAAGTAAAACAATTTAAAGTCTTAAAACGTTTCGGTAATTTTATTTCCCTGTCGGGCGGAATCTAATTTCGCCGAAGACAGCTAAGAGCGGACGGCGATAATAAAATTGTCTTTTTAATTCCAGTAGAAAGAAGTGGCGACAGTATGTATTTATTAATTAAGCCCCTAATGAACGGGAATACTTCAGATGGCTCGTGCGGTTTTATGTAAATTTCTCAAATGAACAGAGGTAGGGTTTTGCATAGAGCCGCTGCCCGGGTCGTCTTGGTGAGGGGAGGGACGCTAAAAGGGGGAAGTGGGAGTGTGGAAAAGCACACAAAAAGTGCGCCGGGAGTAAAAAATATCAAGAATTTGCAGCGGGGCGCTATCTCGAGGGAAATTACGGCCCCTCGGATAACCACAAATACTTTATCACAGGGGATGACTCGACGAGAGAGCTGAGCTCCTATTTGTTAGGCTTAATGTTCGCCTTCAGGATTTGCTCAATAATCAATTGGTCGGCGATGGTAATCCGGCACGCAATATCGCGCTATTTGTCGCCTCCTGAAACATGGACTTTAGATAAGAGTTAATTGTGAACACCTTCCGGTACAGTCCGCCCTCAATCAGCTTCCAGTTCAGACCGCAGACTGTTACATAAAATAACCATAGTGATCAGTAGGGTTAAGTAGCATGTTTCATCAATTGTTCGAAACTTTATAACCAATAAAGGTGAAGCAATCTAAAGCTATATAACAAAATTAAATATGCAATAAGACGGTTTATTTTAAGACAGTTTATTAAATTACTGTTAGCGATAGTTTATATCAGTTCTTCCTAAGAGTGAAGAATGATTCAATTGGAAAAAGATTGACCTACTCATGTCACTTTTGTATTTTTGAAATTTTGTATTTGTTTAATAATACTTAGTTTCGAAACATTCTGTCATTATCACATGATTGCGTTTCAGATTTAAATTTATTTACTCCCTATATGTGAAAAGGTTTTCTTGCTAAAAATTAATTATAGTCTAGGTTTTATCCACATTACGGGAATAGATAATCCGACACATTCGAGTAAATCTAAATGTTTGTAATCCACAAATCTGACTTTTAAAACCTCTTATTGAAAGTTACGCTTACAGTGACCCTTTACAGTATTAAACTAAACATGAACTGTAATGATATGACAAGCATATTTATTTGTAGTACTTATTAATAACCCCCATAAACTACACTGTTTATGTTCTCTAAAGAACTTGTAAACGCCAATCTTTCTTTACAATCATAAGAATCATATACAGTCATATACAGGGTTAGGCAAGGGTTAGTTTCTCTCAAACTGATGAAAATTTCAAATGACCGCCATTTTGTACTGGGTTGAGTTAGAGAGTCTAGTTTTCACTGTTCTTCTTTTTTTTATAAAGACCTTTAAAATGATGTACCACTCAATCGGGTTTAACATTTAAAATGTTTGAGCTTCCCCCAAAAACCCCTATTTTGGTCCACGGCCAAGTTGTTACACTGCCCAAAAAGTGCACTTTTATTTCCTATGAAGGTGTGCTAAGTTTAGTTTTCCTGGTGTAACTCGTTAAAAATTTATGAAGGGGTACCCAAAAATTTGCCTAACTCTGTATAATCTTATGGTAATCTTGTGTTTGGCAGAGTTTTATTATATTTTTTCCATAAAAGGAGGTACATCATTGTAGGTGTATATTTTGTATAAATTTGAGGGACTATGCTGTAATTTTAAGTTTGAAACTCCAAGAAAATCTAAAAACTATTTTACAATATAATATAACTCTGCAAACTTTATTACCTTTCGTGCATATGAAAATATACTGAGACATTATTCTGATTTTCTGTATGACTATGTCCTCTTTTACTTCCCTACAGTTTTTGCAAACAATTTCTGCCTGTGTGATGAAAAACCTCATAACAAATAAAACTTAAACTATTTATCACACACATTCTTCAAGCACAGTTTTTTTATTTTACTGTAGTTATCACTTAATCTGTATAATTAAACTATATAATTTATATAGTTTTTGGACCAGTTTAATTTCACCATATCATATGGACTTAATAATTAAATTTAAAATTGCATGCCTTCTATGTATTATATCATTAGATAATCAGTTATTAGGTACTATTATGAAGTTATGTTATTAAAGGAGAGGTAGTAAATTAAATACGTTTGAAAGTGTTTTTAACCGCCTCTTGATGGCGTAGTAGTTCAGCGTTTCCTCCACAGATAGCAGCAACAGTTCAAAAGAATACTGTAGCTTTTATTTTTACAAATATTTGTATCCTTCAAAATAGTATACAAGTCTGATACCTTTTCTAATATTTCAATAATAATTATGATAATAATAAAAATGATATAATGTTATATATAAATAATGTTATTATAAATTATTTGTTATTAAGTATTTTCTTTCAATATTAAAATATTAGGTTGCTCAGATTCTCCTTTAATTTACCTCTAAAATGTGGAACAACTTTAACAGATATAGAGCTTAACCTTCAAATAACAAGAAGCAGATCTTTTAGTGGACTTTCATCAAAATCTCGTTGGACTATGTTTGACTTTTATCAGATATTTTTCACGTAAAATAATTGAGGTTCGGCCTCAATTAAGTATTTTTAGGCCTATGTATTTTTCGTCTTACAAAATGTTTTTCTTAATTAATTACATGAATACATATTTTTCCATAGAACCTGATGAATAAGTCAGTAAAACCTTTAAAATTTGCTTTTGCTTGAAATATGTTTGCTTTTGTACAATAAGTTTGGATTTGTAATAAACTACTTGATCCTTCCTACATAATAAGTCTCAATGCGATGGAAGGAAACATAATGCTAAGTAATGTTTACAACCTAAGAACCAAAACGTGGTTTGCTTCCATCAAAAAGACAACCAACATCTGGGCTTTGATGTTCAAATATTTCATAGAAGTAGAAGTAAACTAAAACAAAATGGTCTAATACATGCTGCACAATCTTACTAACTCAAATGTAAAGTGAGCTGGTTACCACGCCAGAAATCAACTAAAATTAGATTTATACATCTAAAGGTTCGTGATCATTAGTATTATAATATGGTGGACATAGTATGTCTAGAAATCATATTTTCAGTTATGATTTAAGTGTATATTTAAATATATTTAAGAGTATTTCTATATTGTTTAGTAATTTTGAACACAATTTTTTTTCCTCAAATATCCAAATTTGCATACGCTTTTCTAAAAATTAGCTCAACAAGTGATTTCTGATTCGTTTTTCTTTTATAATTATTTTATTTATATACATTTTACACTTAATTGTGTTTTTGTTAATTTTACTCTTTTATTGGTATTGCACGATTGATGATTTCATGACTCTGTGATCTAGACCAAAGTAATAATTAATGTCGGTCGTAATAATGATAATTAATAAAACTAAACAAAGTAATTTGAACACGTACTGCAAGACACTCTGCTTGATCAATAGCTCCCATCTGTGCAATTTAATCTCCGTGGCTTTTGTTAATCTTGTTTTTGGGGTGGGCATGTTTTTATCTTTCTTAGTAAACATAAGAGGGTTCCGCAGAACAAATTTTCTCCCCCACGAGGGGCGGCGCGCTTTGTAATATAATCCCTGCAAGGCGAGAGTATTTCCTTGCCGGCGGTTTAATTTCTGTGTAGATTGTACTTAGACCAGAAGAGGGAGCATAAAGGATGGTAGACTTGGGAAATGAGATGGGTGGAGTGGGGGAAAGAGACGCCATTCTCTAATGCCACTTCACTAACTGTTCCAAAAACATCCGCTTCCGACAATGGTCGACGTCTTTCGTTTTGAAGTGGTGGTTAGGAAAATTGCATCAATATCTAAAAAAAAAATGGTTTTATTTTCAAAACAATATTCATGGCTTAAATAAAACACTACATAAACACATCAATATAATTTTTGTTTGTAAACTTTTCATGTTTTAATAAAAAATTGTAATAGTTTGAAATATTATTTCGGGGTAAATAAAGGGGTTTGGAAATGTGTGCTTTTGCACTCATAGATTTCCTAATACATCATTATTTTTGTAACTAATGTAATTTTTGTAACAGTCTTATTGCAAAGCTACTTACGATTTAAAACTTCTGTTGTTATATTAAAATGTCGTACACTTTGAAGTAATTAAAAACAGCTTCATAAATTAATTTTGTAATTCAAAACTTTCTAATAAAAACATGATAGTTTAAACCTATAAAGAAATTGTTATGGCCTGCTTGTGACCAAATGTATTATGACATCACGACTATTATAATGGTATATAAATACCCCCGTCGCAGCAATCCTGCGTACTCAGTGAATTTCCATTGCACATTTTTGTCTTAATACTACATAAAGCCGCTTACCAAGTTTCATAAAAATATATTCACAAATAAGCGACATTTTAATTATCCTTCATAAGAATAACATTGGGGATAAGTACGTAGGTTTGCTGACGCAAGGAACACAAACGATTGATTTTGATGCAAATATCAATAAAATTCAACTAGGTGAAGCCACATATCAAGTTTTATCAATATTAATTCAGGAATAAGCGATATATAACATTTGAATCATTCTCCATAAGAGTAACATTGGGGCTGAGTAAGCAGGTTTGCTGCAAAAGGAACGCGAAATATGGGTTTTCATTCAAATATCAATATGACTCAACTCGGTGAAGCCACATACCAAGTTTTATCAATCTACATTCATAAATAAACGATATATACCATATTTTAATTATTCTCCGTAAGAATAAAATGGGGGATGTGTACGCAGGTTTCCTGCAACAAGGATCACAACAAATGGGTTTTATGCAAGTATCAGTATAACTCAACAAGAGGTATTAATTTATGTTCATAATAAGATTTGACTTATTCCCCTAAGATTAACATGGGGGCTGAGTACGCAGGTTTGCTGTTACGGGAAGTATGCATACAATTTTTTTGTGCAAATAAGAATATACCACAACCAGATGAAGCCACATCCCAAGTTTCATTAGTGTTTGTTTATTAATAAGCGAGACATAAAATTGTACTTATTCTCCAAAAGATTAAAATTGGACAACGTACTTTGTTTAGTACTTTTAATATCTCGATAACCAATTGACGTAGAGCGATGATCAAAATAACAAATTGTTTGTTTTTTAAGCTTAATTTAATGATATAAACAAAAGTTTGGGTATAAAAATAATTACATGTCAAAATAAAAAAAAAAAACATTTTTGTGGTACAACACTCCCTTTAAAATAGAGCGGCCTGTCTGGTTCTCGAACTCATGAAAATAGATCCTACCTTACACGTTTGTACCAAATTTCATCAAGATCGGACCATTTTTACGAAAGTTATCGTGCCTACGGACATATATATATATATCTAAATATATATATATATATATTTATTTATTTATACAAAAACACATTTCGTTCAAATTCATATATATATTCGTATATATATATATATATTTATACGAATATATATATATATATATATATATATGAATACGAATATATATATGAATTTGAACGAAATGTGTTTTTGGCATCTGGGGGTCTCAAAACGAAAAGTTATCATGGTCTCGGGCTTAAGTCTTACCATGAAACCTACGGTAATAGCTTCTTCCTTATAGGGGAAATTCGCTAAAAACATAATTTTAGTCAAAAGCCATTTAAGTTGTAGCGATAACAAAACTGTTGCTTCGTTATAAACCATGGGGGAAATAATTCAGTTTATTATAATAAATATATACACTGTTTTAATTTGAATAACGTATTCAATAAATAAAAAAAAAATATACACTATTACTAATTTAATTAAATAAATTTTAAACATGGTTACACCAATTTTATTATCAAATGTTATTTGAGATAATTTACAAACAATTATACATTTTTAATTCATATGAAATAGTTGTTGGATAGAATACCAAAAATATGGTAAAAATGGTTAAGGGGATACAGAAAATACCATTGGTAAAGTGGCATGTTGCAATTGTTTACGGAAGTGTTGTGAAAGGTTAAACAAAGTGACACACTTCTGGTGCGAGATAAAACGCTACAACTTCAATCACCGCTGGCATATTACAGCTGCCGTCATAAAAACACACAGACAGACACAAACACAATGAACGTGGGAAAGAATCGGTCGTATCGATAAATTCCGAACAAGGGAATTGTTGAGTTATTTACATTCTTCCCCGCTTGTCAACAAATCGCGAGTTGTTCCAGTGTGTTCGTGTATGTGCGCGTGTGTGCTGATGCGCGTGTGCGTGTGCTTCTGTCAGGTGGCATATCGCTCACCTAATGCTCATATGACAACCCGGGAATTGTCTTTTCTTACCTGGTAATCCACGGATATTCGTGCAGAAGCCTAAATCGAGGCAGGGTGGAAGATTTGCATACTAAAAATGCAAATTTGGTGAATGTATTTCCATGTAAAATTAGTGACACGTATTTTACATGCGTTTACTTTGGATCTTGGCGGGTGATCCATCTTCGTAATGGTATTCATAGACCCCCGAAAGGTTATCTGGCAACTGATATACTGCTTCAACACTTTTCTTGTAACCGGAGTATAAAGCTTTTGGAACGAATCGACTTTTAAATTTTGGTACTAATATTACCCAAACAACATAAGTGGTATTTAATATTTACACCTTGTTTTCGTAAGGAATAATAATGTATTAGTTAAATATGAAACTCTAAGTTAGTACCAAAACTCTGAAAAAATACGGTCTCTATCTAAAATTTACGACCGTATTAGGATGGATTTTCTCCTTCAATTGCTCAACTCAAAAGTTAAAATTCGACCTTAAACAGGATTTCATACAGTTGAAAAATAGCAAAACTGTCAATTGTCATTGAGCTCATTGCCATGAAATAGTCGAACGCCCTACCTAGATAAGTTACAATACAATTATTTAAACTGGCCATTTGAGAAAATTCAACAAATAAAACTAGTGTAAGGCATAAAATAAAACAATTGTAAGAGTTCTAGTACCAATACAATAAATAGTATTGCTCAACAATATTCTTCAAGGTTTTGCTCAAGTACGTACTTTTTCAATTAGTTATGTCCAGACCAAGTGTTTCATGTAATTTATACTTTTGAAGTATGAGATGTAAACTATTTGTATATTGTATATATAAATAAATTTACCATGAAGCAATAAAGCTTTTTTATACATAGTAATGTTACGTGTAAATAATTTTTTCCAGTGATTAATCATTAGTGTGGCTTTTACTGTTCTCCTCTGTGTGTTTGCAGTATCTTTAAAATGGTTTTCAAGAATTTTCAAAAATTGTACTTTTAAACGAAATGAGTGAAAGTAAGTTGTGTTCATGTCATATCTTTATTTGTGATTAACCACTAATTGACTGGAGCAACACTTCGATTTGAAATGGATGTAACTCTTTATTGTTTCATACAACTTGGCAAATGGATTTGACAGAGCCGGTTTCACTTATGCAAAACTATATTTAAGGTTTTAAAAATATTGAATACATTATAAATTCTACATTATACCATGGGTGATTCGAAAACATTGAAAGTTTTATTGTATTATTCAAATAATACTGCAAAGTTTTGTTGTTTACTTTTGTTTTCAATATTATTATACAATGTAAAGTTGATATATTGGGTTAGAGAATTTCTAAGGAAACATTACAATTATATTTTCTCGCATCCGAAAGGCCTGTGTTTACAAAAGCCTAAGTGAAATGGGAGGGGGATTGAGTGTTCTCGGGAGATGAAATGGGAGGGGGTGAGTGTTCTCTGAAGATGAAATCATAACGCGTCATTCCAGGAATCCAATTAAGGAGGCTTTTTCTCTCGAAATGAAATGTCTTTATCAGGGTCGTGTAATGCATATTTTAATTGAACGCCAGAAGACGCTCGGCGGGGGGTCGATGTTTTTCGCCCGGTCTCGGACCGAAGGGCGCTTTCCCTCGTGCGGTCAGGGGTCCAGTTCCATACATCAGTCGTTCCCCCTGCGCTTCCACCCGAAATGCTTAATTCACGACACTACAGAAAACTGCACTATCGCCGGGCATTAGTCTCAGACCAAGACCGCCTCCTTCCCTTCCGCCCACTCCCCCCTCACCACGCCGCGGCCGTCCACCGAAGTAATTCACTCTGATTAATAGTTAATTTGCTCCACGCAAACTTTGTTAAACTCGCGACAGCGAC
This sequence comes from Allygus modestus, assembly GCA_963675035.1. NCBI lineage: Eukaryota > Metazoa > Arthropoda > Insecta > Hemiptera > Cicadellidae > Allygus > Allygus modestus. Next base: position 191,286,765 of record OY776111.1, on the reverse strand, counting down.
TAATTACTTTTTTAATAAAATGCTTAACTTGAGACCTGTCAGTGGCACGGGAAATATCGTAAATCTCGCCGGCCAACTTATCGTTAAGCTCCGGCCCGCGCGAAATTTGTTTTAAACCTAATTCCGAACTTTAGGCAGCTTGAGGGAAATTAGCTTTGTTTTTGTTAGTCTCAGGGCCCGCTTTTGTCCGAAATATATCTTCCCACTCTACGGGGATTAAGTAAAGTTCCAGACAAGGATATATCGCCCTCGCTAATTTATAACGACTCGGACCTATCCGTTATGTCGGATCGGCCGCTCCGGCGATCTCGGGTTGCTCATCATGGCCCTCCCTGATTATGGAGATAGAGTGGATGAGGTCGAGCTCGGATAGCAAGTGTTTTATCTCCGGCTGTGAATTATTAGAGATAATGAGTACTGTCCTTCCGATCTGAACAGTAATAGAGTACCATAACACAACATAAAGAACAATATTTTCAATACGAATTTTAATATCTTATACAATAATTAGTTTTAAAGGTAAGACGAATAAAGCTTATTGTAATAGGCAAACGTATTCGTATTGAGATTTAGCATAGCACGTTTAATGACAAGTTGGCGTTATAGAGTTGAGTCATAGTTGAACTATAATAAAAATAGTTGTTGTGTAAATATTTATTCCATTACAAGACATGTTGGACAGTTAGTTCTCTATGTACGTTTAACATATATAAACAACGGTAACATTATTTATTCCTCAATTTAGTTTTTTTATGCCTGTACGGAAATTCATATCTCAATTTAAATTAGGCATTTTATACTAATTTAAATAGTAACATCAAGTGGTCAAATTACAACGTCTAAGTTATAAATTTTACAAGGAGTATATGAAGAATAAATTTCACGTCATATTTTACTATTGATAGTGATATTTATAAAGATCGCACTAACGCTAAGCTATTACTTGCTCTAACCCTATTGCTACTCACCGGGCCGGAGGAGGTGCGATCAGTGACTCGCGGCGCCCGGGTCGCTGACGAGGGAGGATCCTGTCTTGTAGGTGGCCGCTGTCTAGTCTAGGGATGACCGGTTCTAGGATCACTACCCACACAATGATTCCGCCTGCAAACCGTTACGATGTTTGAGGGCCGACCGTTAGTGTGAAACTCCACAATAGGACCATTGCAATAACAGATGTCTCAAAGATTGGGAGAGAAAATTAATGTTACTGATACTAAAACTTTTTTTGTAACTAATATGGGCTTTAAGCAACTTTTAATTTCAATCCAAATACTAAGTATTTATTAAAAACAGGTTTCGTAAATGTTGATATTTACAAAGTCTCAATACGTCCGGATGTTTTGTTGAATTTCTATATCTTGTTGATAGTTAATATTCATAAAACCCCACTAATGAATCAAACAAATTTTTAAAATTAAAGACTTAAACATTTAGATATGTATTTTGATCATTATTTTATAAAATTATGATCGAACAAAACAATGCCACAAAGAGGTTGCAGAAAATGTTCGTTAAAAGGTTATGAAGTCAAATAATCTAGGCCAAGTTTTATTTTTGTTACCAAAATAATAATTTTATAGTATTTATTTCTTTCATAGTTAAAAATATATTAAAACAGTTCTATAACTATAGTTTTCTCTTGCCTTTATTACTGGGTTCCAGAGAACTAGGATGATAGGTTGAATTAGCAATAGTGCATTGAGAATGTATGAATATTGTGCACCTAGTTTAGGTTGACCCTCCCTTGCATTCCCGCTGTTTCCATTCAAAACACGACTTAAAAGGCCAAGACTATTTAGGTAATATACAGGATTTTCATAAAAAAAATGGTGTGGGTTTACTGATTATTAAAAAATGCTAGGAAAATTAGAAAATCCAGGTTTGAAGCTCTGGATTTTACAGCCCAAATATTTTTGTTTTAATTAACTGTAAAAACAGCCCCGTGATTGTTAAAATTGTGTTTTATTTATTTACACACAACATTTATTTTTTTAATTCATCTGTTTACCTTTTCAAGTCCTATTTCAAAGTGGTCCCACATCATGGTCTCATAGGTTCCCAGACTTGAGTCCAACATGACGTAGTTTGTGAAGCTGTGGAAAAAATAGATTTATCACAACAAATTCGTATTGTGGCTCATTTAAGAAAATGAATATATGAGACAGACTCCTCAGTAACAAGGGACATATTGCACCGTGTATTGGGTTGAATTGCAACATCGTTTGGATGTCTGCAGAGCTAAAAATTGCGAACGTAATGAAACTTACCAGCCATGGTGATAGTAACTGCTTCTTATGGTGATTTCAATCAAATAAATATATTTTGTTGGCTTCTTTGGTTTGTTTGGTATTTAATGTCAAAAACGCACCATTCTTTTAAGAAAACCCTGTATTTTGTAAAGATATCCTACCGTCTTCACATATACGTGTAGTATCAAAGAATCGGTAGGGTTAGTGAGTGAAGCAAATACTCCAATTAGCCATGAAATGTTTGGTTTATGATTAATTTTGTGTAAGGTCTCCGATATAAAATTATATTTGACAATACCTCTTTCAAGGATAAGAATTTTAAGGTGCAATAATGTTCGTTCCTAAATACCGTAATTATGAAAAGGCAGCAAATGTCATTAAAAAGTAATCAAAGCAAGTACTAAATAGAAAATACTATTTTTTTTTTATTTCTTTACGAGTACTTTGTAAACCAGTTGGGCTTCTCGAACTCTAATAAAACATTGAATAAAATGAAATTCGACTCTTAAAACTTCAGCTGTTCTCGCAAGGCGCTCACTGTGTGGTCTACCAAAGCTAGGGCCAAAGGTACAAAGTAACAAAGCCATTCTGGTCTGTTGGATGTTCAGAAAGAATTTAATCTGAAACTCAAAGAACAACATTCTTTCTTTTAGTTAACTTTCTTTAGCCATTTAATTCGGATAGAATAGATTTGGTCCAACAGAATAACAAAATCTAATTAACTATTATAGAGATACAATAATATATAAGATTAGTATTAGTCATATAAACTGAATATGTCAAATTAACCTTTAGTAAAATAAAACTAGTAAACTTTGACAATTCAGAGAGGGCTGGGAACCTGAACGTTGAATAGTTTGTGTACTAAAGAGAATAGAAAGGAATAAAACAGCTTTCCAGGCATCCATTCATTCAATGAACAACGTATTACGGAGTTGATCTTTTCAGATTATACCTGAATGATGAAACAGTTAGGTTGAAAACGCGAAGGAAAATATTAATTTCAAAATTGAATTCACAAAGCTCACTTATTTGATCTTACGAAAAATCAAATTAGAATATATAATTCAAGTAATGTCCCTATTATCCAAATTACACCGAAAATTTACATCCTTTTCATTGCGAGTAAGTTGTCTGGTGCATTAAGCTTTTCTAAGTTTTCTCGTTAAAGGATGAGTTTTCTCATTGATTCGTCTTTTAGCAAATTTCCCCTATAGGGAAGAAGCTATTACCGTAGGTCTCATGGTGAGACTTAAGCCCAAGACCATGATAATTTTTTGTTTTGAGGTCCCCAGAAGCCAAAAACACTGTTCGTTCAAATTTGTATATACGTATATATATATGTATGTGTGTGTGTGTCCGTGAATGCGATAACTTGAGTAAAAAACGTCCGATTTCGATGAAATTTGGCTCAAATGTGTAAAGTGACATTTATGACTTTAAGTTCGAAAACCAGAAAAATCGGATCTTGGGAAGGGGGGTTTGTGGGGGTTTTAAATTTTCCAAAAATCAGTTTTTTGCATTTTTCACCCTAAAATTTTTAAAAAACTTAATTTTGATTTTGACCATGTTATAGAGCTTAAAAAACAAATAATATATTATTTTGAATTATTTACCTAGGTTAAGTTGTTGCGGAAAAAATCCAAAAAAACCTGCTCATAAAATCTCCCATGTTGATCTTATGGGAAAAAGGTTTTTGGCTTTTCCTCAGTTAATTGTACTTTAATCTTAACATTTGCTTTGACCAATCACTTCAGCTCCACAAAACAATCATTTTGGTGTTTAAATTGTGATTCTACGTCCAACCGTTGCAGAGATATTCAAAGTGCTAAACACAGTACGTTGTCCAATGTTATCCTTATGGAGAATAAATAAAATTTGATATCTCGCTTATTTATACTTTGCTTATGTATATTGATGAAACTTGGTATATGACTTCATGTTGTACTGGTATACTGATATTTGCACAAAAAATAAATTTGATGTTGATTGTCCCCGTGGCAGCTAACCTGCATACTAGGCCCAAATGTTATTCTTATGGAGAATATGTAAAGTTTGATATCTCCTCTAATTATGAACATAAATTAATAAAACTTGGTAATGTAGCTTCACCTGGTTCAGTTATATTGATAATTGCATAAAAACTCATTTCTTATCTTCCTCGTTGCAGCAAACCTGCGTACTCCGTCCTAATGTTATTCTTATGGAGAATAAATAAAATGTTATAGATCACTTATTTATAAATGTATTTTTGTGAAACCTTGTAAGTGGCTTTATGTAGGAGTGAGAAACATATAAATGCATTGGAAATTCGCTGAGTACGCAGGTTTGCTGCGACGGGGGTATTTTGTGTTCGCCATCCTAGTTTACAAGTGTGGAATAACTATGTACATACCAACAACATACCATCGAACATGATTTAAAAACATAGACCCTTTATTGGGTTTCCTATTGCTATTTTAGATTTAACTTTAGCACGGCAGGGGATCTTATTCTGCTTATTTTAATCACTATCCTGCGGGTGTATAATTTAATTTCAAGTGTTAACTGCAACTGTTGTTACTGTAATTTATTAGTTGATATGTTAATGTAACCAATGAACAGTTGACTATCTTCAGTAGACTGAATAAGCCACTGACCTTGTTAATATAGGAATAAGTTCTTACAATGCATTATAAACGACATCCGAAATGTTTTTCATTTTTTGGTATAATTATTTTAAATTTTATTTCTATATTTTATGTTTTTTTCCTCCTTTTTTCGACTCAATCCAATTACATTATTTCTTTCTAGCAAATATTTTTTCTTATATTTTATCTAATATTTATCATTAGCTCAGAAGTTATCCCCTGCACTATAATCGTTTAGTTCATTGCATTCTGAATTATGGCTAAGACCCTAAAACCACGCAAATCACTAACTCGAAAAGTGAAATTATTGTTGTTTCATAAATAATAATGCCATTCACGATTTAATCACTGAGCAATATGAATGATGGTTGTGTTCAGGCATTTGTGATATAGTATTATTTCCTAAATTCTTTTTTTCAAATTTACAATTTGTTTGTACATTAAATATATGCATTTTGTGTCTATCTACGTTTGGTATATTATAGGGACAGGAAAATGAACCTAATTAAAGTAACTCGAGTGTACTTCAATATTTTTTTTATTTATCATATAGTGGACACAAACTTTCCTCGATGCAAGTATGAGGACAGCTATAAATCATTCATTTTAAAATAAACAATACTTAATAAATGATTTATACTAATATGGAGAATCTGACATATTATTAGTTTTGACCTAAATCATTAATGTTGGCTAGGTCGTAAGCAGTCCAAAAAAGCCAGGATATTTGAAATAGTAACACTGGCATTTACTAACACAGGCAAAACTGAAATCGAGTATCAAGACGATTTAAGATCAATAATCCAACAACGTCTGTAGGTGCGATCAACACCTAGTAAATAACGAAGTTTTGGTGTTTAAACTAACAGTAACATACTAACATGTTTTATGTACAGGGTGGCCATTTTTTATGAGAGATAAAGAAACACAGATAAAATTGTGAGATATTATTTGTTATGATCAATTACTCGAACTAATTAATATTTAATAGGCAGGAAGCTGATTTTTACTACGTATCTTTCAAAATACATCAAAATAAATGTCCACAGTTTAGAGGTTAGCTAAATGAATTTAAAAAAAAACAGCGTTGTTGATGTAGTATTTCCAATAATTTTATAGTTTATAAAATTGGGATAGCATCTTATTGAATATTTCCTTATTAATATTTAAAGATTAAATTCGAAAAATGGTAGAACATTTTCTACAGTACGAAGATTTATTTAATGTAATATTTGTCATAAAAATCAAACAAAACTAATTTTGTTCCTATTTATACATGAACCCAAGGCAACTCAGTAATTAAATAAAATAAATTAAAAAGCATAAATGTTGTCGTGGGGTCGTGTAAAATATATTTACCAACATTCCGCACAAATACTACAGACTACTTTGTATAAGTAATATAACATGCAACATTCGTTGTCACATGATTAAATGAATATATATATATATATATATATATATATATATATATATTTTATATAAGATATCAGTAATTTAGGACTTGATAAATACAACAAACACAGTGTATAAATTATTGTATCAGTAAATGTGAAGTGAGTAATTATGAAAATGGCTATATTAGTTAGTTTCACTTAAATAAAATTCAAAATTGCTTTATAAAAATAAATCCGTGATTAATTGACTAAAACAATGGATTATGGTTAGTCATTACTTTAAGGTATTATTTATTTTAAAAACTTTCGGTACATCACTACCACCTGGTCTCATATTTGGCAAGCTCCTAGACAGTAGCAGTTCCCACGCAACCCCACCCCATCCGCGTCTAACGGTTGTCCTGTAGCTGAGGAACTAGTTCTCGCACTATCTGCGTGAGAGGATTGCACAAGTGATGCGATGCTAATGACTATCTGGCCCTAGCCTCCCTCGCACCCTATACCGGTCCTGCACCTAGCACCGGGCTAGCACCTTAGTGTGCACTACGCCACCACCAAGGAGCGCTGTAAGTATCACCACTTTCGCTAACTCATAACTTGCAATTGCTTTACTAATTAAGTTAAATCATCATTGTTAAAATTTGAGTGTTTACGTATTAAATTTCAAGAACTGTAACACACTAAATTTTATTTACATTCTAATCTTTGAGGTCATGAGTTCAACTTGTCATGAAGTGTTCACGACGCTGAGGGTAAGAAAAATAGATGTATTATTTATTTTTGTGTCTGGAATAAATCAAACCGTATAAAATTAAAGAATAAATGTACAGGGTGAAATACATGCTGTCATTGATGGTTAATGGATAAAATAAGAAAATACCAGAGAAAACCCATACAGTAGTACTGTTATAAAACGCTGAAAAATATCTATGTACAGAGTACATTCGTAAATGATGTCATTTATTTTTCTTATTTCATGATAAATATTATTCATAGCAGATACTGAAGTGTCATTATACCTAATACACATTATGAAACATCTCCGTTTTCCCAAACCTTGTCTAGAGTTTCTGGAAGTGTAAAGGAATAGTGTTTCGTATCTCATTGTGCATAGACCTCGTGTTTATAACGAGATTCTCGAGCAACTCTTACGTATATTTATATTTATAAAAAGCCAACCTACGAATTGTAAAAAAAATCTCCTTGTCCAGAACACCCGAGGGCAGCCCCCGCTAATCACATTATCCGGACCGCCCCTGATGCAAATAAGGTCGATCCCATTGTGCGATTCCTATTTTAAGGAACTCTCGACAAAATTATATTCTTTGAAAAACTATATGGAATAATTTTGCACCTTTACAAAATACAAAAGCAAAACTTTGTGAGATTCTTATCAAACTACATAACAAATGTAAATTTAAAAATATTGCATAAACAACTTTTGGCTGTCATGGCACGTGTTATTTTAATTAAAGGTTTTAACAAATTCCCATTAAAATACTTCAAAATATACTGGACTTAGAAAATACCAGACGGTAAATACACATGTACAATGTTTAGTACCATTGACTTGACGATGATCAGTGTGCCCAATCTACATATATAAATGTTCCTTTACTATATTAAATTAATATTCCCTTTTTGCAGAGTGTAAGTGTAAATGTAATTTGGAGTGTTATTATTGGTTTGTACATGAAATGTATACATATTCATATAATGAAAGCCTGCAAAATTCCTATAGCGATTGATTTTTTTTTATTCAGCCGTTTTCATAAGAACATAGTAAGTTTACATTACAAATCTAGTTAAATGCTCTTAGAATTAAATAATATAAATCAACTTTAACTATACTTTATGTGTGTTCGATTTAATGTGTTTTCAGTCGTATAGCTAATAAGGGAAGACCAGTAGGTAAATCGTTAAGAATTTACAACATATTGAAATGTATTCACATCCTCGCAACTCGTTACCTATAATATTGCCAACGTTGTGGAAATAACTAAATTTTCTATACAATAGGTAACTGACAATTTACATTTATTCGCTAATATAGGTTTTACGTTTTTGAGAGCCGCTCCAAAGGTTAATGTTTTACCATAAGGTTTATAAACAAAGAAATGTTTCAAAGTGCATTAAAACAGCTATATTTCTCGAAGATAAGACAAATGTTTTGTTTGTGATATTTTTAATTATATTAATTATTATATGATTTATTATATTAAAAAGTAAAACACTGATTAACAGAAAGAACATGGCATAACCAGAATAAAATTAAATACAAATATTATTAAATTATAAACATTTTTAATCCTCAGGGCTATAGGCAGAAGTCATAAACGAGCGGAGCAACTGTAATATGCATATTTGAGAAAAAGGTGGCCGAAGATCGAAGTTATACATTGTCAGAATTACTATAGATTTTGAGGAAGGAAATCATAGCAGTGTATAAATTTTAGATGTAATAGGACCTTATATATATATATATATATATATATATATATATATATGTATTAATGTTGCGTTATCTCGATAACGTTGTCCCTTTGTTTATTACAATGAACATATGGATATAAACCGTGTTTATAGTTTAGATATTGAAAAAAGTTGTATAAACATAAATTTGTACTTTTAATTATTTCTTTTTCTTTTTATATGTTGCTGTATATGTAACCCTGAAACATTGTAAACATAGAATAATATCATGCACATTTAAAATTTATTTTAAATAACTGCTCAGAAATATTAAAGCTACAGTATTTTATTTGGATTGCTTTAAACCATTTTTATTGTTTGTTTAGTAAAATGTAAGCACGTGTAAGACGTGAGACGTATCTTTGTATCGTCTGTGTCAAACATGTGATGCTAATTAAGCCCCAATAACCTGAGTAATAATTTTAATATTGGAATCTATATTGGAGCTAGAAGATCTAATACACCACAATAAGATGATATCATTGAAGTTTATTTCGAATAACCTTTTCTTATGTCGTATTGCGACATTTAATCTCTCGATTAAACATTGTGTTCTCGTGTGTTTTTTTGTAACATGAACTGCAAAAATAACATAAAACATGTTTGTCATGGATGTTTGATGTAGCTAAAACCCTCCACATATATTAGCATGGTAATAGAACAAATTTGCAATGAAATACATTGCTATATTCCTAAATAGGAACAATTTGTGGAACAGGCATATATTAACAGATTATCAGTCGATTGACCTATATATAGCTCAATGACAGTTACATTGAACTGGGTTACGAATTAAAGCAAATAATGAATTGAATTATATTTAAAAACATTCTCTATTATTTTTCAGTCAATGGTTAATAGATTTTCTCCTATTTAAAATATTAGTTAAATGCGTTTATTGCATTTTGTAATTGGTAGTTATTAATTATTATTTCATAGACAAATACAGCTTAGTGTTAAGAAATCACAATCTTGTTAATTGTCAGTTTTCAGTTTCTTAATTTTCTAAAGTTTTTGTATTCTTCTAAAATCTGCATCTTTGGATAACAAAGCGTTTCTTATTTTCAGTGCAACCAAACAGGAAGTTCTTTACTATGACTGAAAGAGAAACTAAAATAAAATCTCATATTCATGTATGCGGGCCGGGTCGGGGTGCGGAACGAGCACCGAGCATAAACTTCACTTAATTTCGCCCCTTGGCCCGAGTAATAAGCCTACAATGGATACTTTTACGGGGCAGTTTCCATATAGCTTTATTTACCGGGGGTTTATGCTAAACAAGCAAGGGTCCTGGCCAAGAATCCGGTTTCGAAAACGGGACGGGCGCCGAGCACGCGCACCTCATCAAGGGCCCAAAAAAGACACCCCGACTGCCCACCGGCAAATTTGGTTATTTAGTTATACAAAGTGTGTTTTGGCACTTGACTAACTTTTAAATTATTTATTAACCCGACAAAAAGAGAAGTAGCTTGAGTTTTTGCTCTGAACTCAAGATTTTAAGTTCATTTTCACTTAATAAATTTAGTTTTCCGGTTGTTTGCTCACTTAGAAAATATTTGTCAATATATCCTGGCTATTTTTAATTTTTACTTTCAATCTCATCTTATATTTTAAGCTTCTAGTTCTAGAATACAAATGATTAAATATAGAAAAATGTTTCTGTTACATAAACAAATTATTTGGACAAATTGTATTCTTATTTGTTCTTCTCATAAACGAAGACTTTAATATTTCTAAGTCATCATAATTATTATCACCATTTGTAATAAGTAAAACCTAACCTTTTAACTTAATTGCATAACACTGATCTACTCTTAAACTTAATGTTCCAACACGTAAAATTGAAATTTTCCAGTCAATCGAGACAGGCTTTTTATCCGGGTTTGGCGTTTATTTAACCCAATTCGTGCGTGTGGCCGCCATCGCCGCCGGTTTCACGCGGGTGCGGGTGGCGGCAGTGTGCGCTCCGCTGTTGTGCGGTGGTGCTGCCCGTGCCGCCCGGAGCCAGAGCCATCGTCCGCTCCGCCGATCAACGCGATTCTCCGCTCCATCGCACCCCTTCAATCGCTCCACTCACACCTCGCCCTTACTCTAATTAATACATTATATTCTGCCACTTTTTTTCGCTGTTTTTCTCCTCTAACGAGCACGCATAACAGGTTGGAAAATCTTCTGTAGAAACTACTTTGTCACGTTTGTGCTGATAAGCTTTCACGGTCTATCGTCTTCTCACAACGCAGCTTTTTCTCAAGCTATATTATTTGAGAAATAAATCTCCATTTAATTACTTACATTTTTGTTATCAGATTAAGCCTTTTAAAATCTCGCTAATCAGTAATATTAACATTTACTTGTTTACTGTTCGTACTATTTAGAGCAATTTGCGACTACACAATGAATATGATTTACTCGCGATAAAAGCCTTAAAATTACCATGTAAATGTGGTTAAGTAGGTTTGGATGGAGGAAAGCTCTCATCTGACTATTTCATGTTAATTTTATTTAATGTGCTAGGTTACCAAGCACACAATCTATGCAGGTTTATGTTACTACTTAATATATGATAAAACCTTCAATTTTACAACCGTCAGAAGTTTAAATAACTATTCATTCCCTTTAAAGATGCTTTTTACTCGTAACAAATGTGGTTTTTGATTAGCCATCCTAATGGCCGGATCGCATTTCCCGAAAACGTAATGATACGTGGCCAGTGACACGGGTTTATGATTATTTTCGTTTTCATGCGCCTTCCCCCAAAAACAAAATGACTTTGAGGAACCTTGTTGATCAAAAGCTCTGATGAATGTCTTTGAATGGCTCTAATTGCACGCTGACAAATCATTCCACGTCCCCGCTGCATTCAGCGATCGCCGCCCGCCCGCTGCATTCAGCTCCCATTTCCGTCCTCCCCCTTTCCGGCGGTTCACGGTCTCGGTTATTCACGTGGAAAAGATAATTTCCATCCCGGCTCCACGGGAGACAATGTTAGCTCTGTGCCACACTCCGCGCTTGTTGCTACAAATGCCCGTGATGAGCTTGATTACTCTGACTTGTGTTTTCACTGATTTCACAAAATTTACTTTACCTCTTTTGAAGTTATGGTTTCGGTGAAGCTTCCTTCGACTGGGGTTAGCTCACTGATGAGCAGGGTCAAGTTTTATTTGGATATTCTATTTTTATTTGAAAACTTATGCGCTCAGTTTTTTATTATTAGTGGATTTTCTTAACCCCATATTTTATGTGATGCAGTATAAAGAATCGGTGTGCCCGAACTATTTAAGTACTCGAAATATAATTATTATTTTAGATTAATTTATATAATAATATTACATAATATTTAATTAAATATTACATAAATATTACATAATGGGGCAGTATTTCAACCTCAACTAAGATTGGTTTCTTATGTTTTATGTTAATATAATTAGTTGCCTTTAATTTGAACACGATAAAACTGGAATTGGCACATAATAACAACTTTAATGGCTTAGGTGCTTAAAAGAAGGGTTCAGTTTGCTGAATACGAAGTATCTTTATAGAACTATTGAATTAATAATATCTCACCAGAGTTTACTTTAGACAACACCTTCAAGATATTATTTGACTCTTGCAATGTCTATATTTATTAGTAAACTGTAATGTTTAGTAACTAAACAGCAGTTTTTATTTCCCTAATATTTTATATTATAATAGTCAAAGGCTTATAATCTATTCACAGCGGCCTAGTTGGTCCAAGTCGCGAAGTCGCAATAATTCACGGTCCCCTGTCGGCAATTAAGCGACGCTCGGATGGAGTCAAGTGCCACTTTTTGCCGTGTCGGTTCCACGGTGTTTCGCGCCAAAGTTTTTCAAACGAGGCCCGGGAGACCGAGTTTTTCGCGCCAGATATTATAATGAACTCGCGCCTTCTCCGCTACACCGCACTGGCATCGCCGATCCCTCGAAAACCCATTACAGCAAAAACCGGCGCGCTAATAACGCTTCCTACCTGCAGCTATATTACCTCGTGTTTAAAATTTAAAACGCCGTTAACGAAACTAATACTGGCCCGGCCTGCGGATTACTTTGGACGAGAAATTATATCTTAATAAGGCCGGCGGTGAGCGGCGAGTAAAGACCACCCGACCGTGTATTGCCCGCGCTCAAACATTTTTAACATTTTTTACTAATATTTTACACCCGATTGATTGCCATCTAGTTAAATCTAAAGTTTAGTTTATTAGCATTAAACTAATAAAATACTATAATATAATAAAATACTATAGGTGCATGACATGAGGTTTTCTGTTTTGGGGGATAAGAGTTACAATGGCATACATATGCTTAATTCACTATCATTTCCTTCAGAGTGATATTTGTTTAGTTAAATGTATTTTACAACTAACTGGTTCTATCAACTTTTTGTAACACTCACTGTTTTATATAAAATGTTATTGCACCTTATATAAAAACATAGGTTTGTTTCGTTGGCTATTGGATTATAAATTCAAACAAAGTATTTCCCCCGTAATCGTGGAGTAATTTTCAAAGATTATTAAATATTACATATTTTACTATCTTAGTGGTTTAAATGAGAAAATAAATTTCCAGCGGCAGTCAGCGTACGCGGATCACTCGGGCTTCGCTATAACAGTCATGCACCGTCAACAATTCACAGCGAAATAAATCGCTCCGTTCCACCGGATTCTGGAGGTAAGTGGGATTGGGGGAGGTAAACCCAATAAAAATCCAATAGTTCGGTCAACACTTGAGCTCACCGCACTCGGTCTCGGTTCTGCATTTAATTAATTCACATCATCGCGCCCCATTAACGCCATCGAACGGCCCCGATTCGTTCATTTTGACATATTTTACCTTATCGGACTTCGATTCAATTTATCATTAAGTTACTCAACATGAAAAATATAAACCTATTATCATTTTTGTTCCACAGTTAGAGCATAAGTAATGTGTTAATGTGTTTAGGGAATGAGTACTTTATGATGTATTTTGACTGTACTGTGAATTAGTTCAAACATGTACTAGTAGGCATAGCTTACATTTGAATAATTGTCTATATAATCGTAAATGATGCTGGAATACGATTTTGGTGTGAACATGATTTATTTCGTAAACTAAAAATATATAACCATTGACAAAAGTAATTTGTATTTAAATATGCAAACATTTTATAAATCTCAACATTCCCTTTAAATTTAAAATATTTGTAAAAACCTCACTAGACAAAACATGAAATAATGATCTTAAAGGAGTAAGATATTAATACAGTACAGTTCGGGCCACGGTGCTTGGCGTCTGGGAAAGGCAAGAAACTATTCAAATTTATCGTAAAAAAACAATAACGAAACTAGCCAAAACAATTTTTTTTTTATTTAATTAATTAATTTTCTTTCTGTTGACAAAAATATAGTGTAAAACTAACGGTACCAAAGCCAAATAGAAGTAAAAAGTCATTCCAGAGCATACGCTAATCAGAAGCCAAGCATTATGCCCCGAACTGTAATATAGTAATAAATTACATTATGTTTAAGATAGCATTTTTGGTAATCCAGATTTTACGAAATGCACAAATCATTCGACCATAGAGTAAGAGGTAGTTAAGTTTAAATTTGTTATAGTGTCTGTTTTAGTCAGTTGTTTTATATTGTTTTAATTCAGGTAATATAAAAGGATTTATCTCCTCTGCAAAGGATTCCTAATTTTTGGTAAATATAAAGCCACATGGTTATTTAATAACAACAATTTAACAAATATAACAAAATATATACCTTTTAAGTTATATTTAGATGAAATATGACTTACTCACCAAAGCAATATGAACTATACAAGCCAGTAATGGAAATGAAACAACTGACCTTATATTGCATTAGAAAAGTTAAAATGTTTCACGTTTTATTACGCACATGCACCATCACATAAGCTTCGTATTCATAGTACATATAAAATTATGTAAACATGCTTTTGTACTATTTGTTATATTTTTATAGTTGTTATTTTTTGCATCGTTGAAACTTTCAATTACTACATGGTTCAATTTAAAATAATAATGTAATTTTAAAACTAAACAATTTCAATCAAAACATCACTTTAAATTCATCACATTTTAAATATTCTGCCCTGTGGTCCTTGTTTTGCGTATAGTATTACCTACAGGTGTTAATTTTAATATAAAATGTGTGATTTTATAATAAAGTTTGGAAGACGCACTATACTCTTAAAACATCTAACTCTTTACCACTTTTTATTCTAACAGAATTATTATATTAACTATATTCTTCACCAAAGCTATAAAATATTTATAAGCAATATAAAATGTGAAATATATATACTGTTTCCAAATCGACGATAATTTAAAACGCGAATTTTGTATAAGGTTTTGATAGATTGCATAAGTCTTTTCACAATAAAAAAATCCTATTTTGTAATACTTCAAAACAAGTTTCTGTAATACTTCAAAATGAAAATCCACAAGAAAAATATATTTATTTTTAACTATATTTTGTTATAAAATTAAAAATATATTTCCTTAGCGCCTGTTATATCCGATTAACAAAAGTAGATCTCAATTGTTTTTTGTTTTTGTTTTTTTAATCTGGAAGGGAATTATAACTATGGAATTATATTTGTCACGTTATAATACACAAACGCTTTTAGTAGAAGTTAGTTGAGGACGTTTGGTGAATTTCGTGTTGATGGAATATGACTCTAATTAAAGGTGTTAGCCTAAGAGACTCCAAAAAATATTACTTATTTAAAAAAAGTCAGTCAGAATTATATTTTCTCCTTAATTAAATGTGAAACTTCTGCATGCATTATATTTCCATATTTTTGTCTGCTTAGTTTAGTGTGACGCTGGTCAAAAGGCTAGATGCTACAGACCCCACAAGCCACTGTTTATTAACAAATTTCACTTGTGTTTATTTTTATTCTAAGACAATGACCGGGTCATAATACTGGCTCCTTGTCACTGTCATGTTGTACTGTGGCATTTACAGTTCCGCAGCCACTTCCTTGCTGCGCTCGCTCCACTACGACACTGAGCGCCCCACAATGCCTCATCCATACACATGGAAATGAGCGCAGCTCCTCTTTCATTGCCGACATAATGTAATTTGCGATTCCTTTACGCTTCCAGTGGACTTATGCAAATACGCCGGTGGAGAGGCGGTCGATAACGGGAGAGAAAAACCGAAAAAATTGGGCACGTGGGGCGGAGTCTCGTCTCATAATGTTCTTTTTCGCGGGGGAGAGAGCCAATAGAAAAACACGGCGGGCAGCCACCCCCTCCTACATCGTCGCTCTCTCTCCAACGCATTTGATTCTACATCCGCGTCTCTCTCTGGCAACGGAGGGAGAGTAGAAAAATTCTTCAACAATTTTTCTTCCGCGGCCGGCGCCATAGTTGCTGCAATTTTTCGGTTCTCCCTTAATGATACATAAATAAGTAATTTTACCCCGACCGGCGTCTTACTACAAAGGTTTTAAGCCCGTTAACCCGCCGTTTAATTTCACAATGCCGTTTATAATTGGTCGTTCTGCTTTTGATTGGGTTCTTAACCGGATACGTAATTGAGGCAGTTTCGTTAGATGTTTTGTACTACGCCGCGCCGATTGCATAATCTTCAGCTAGGTCCCATAAAAATAAGTCTGGCATGGCTAATTTTGATCTGCATTCGAGCAATTCCGTTATTATTAAACTTTAGGCATTCTTTATGTATATCATTTTTTCTGAATTTAATATTTTGTATGATTATTTACACTGGTCATTAAATACTTTTCCCATTAGTTACTTACTTTCTACAATTTGTTATAAAAAAGAACAAAAGCAACACCAAATTTCCACTTGTAATGGTAATCATTCTGTTCAAATTGATGTGTTTCTTGTAAATTCCAAACTTTTTAATATCAGAATACGTAAGAAATAACGTAAATACCTCCTAATAAAATAGGAGTTGTTAATTAATAAAGTTATTTTAATAAATTTAAATCCCTTTGTATTTTTTAAATAAAAAAAAACTATTAATGACGGCGTGGCAAAACTAAATGACGGTGGTTAAGCTTTTTCGGTACAAGGGGTCACGGGTTCAATTTGCTGGATGTCCACATGACTCGCATACATGTGCCTATCCCATCTCCCCAATAACATCAAAAAACAAAATGTTTAGTTTTTTATCATTCTGAAGAAATAAATATTATTGCTTCCTCTCCGACTTCCAAAAAAGATGCAATAAGCGGACCCGTTCAATTATAGTAATGGCCGCCGGCAACAATGTGGTCTACCACTGAAATGGCGTTGCACCAAAGACCAATTTAAGTGAACGGCTGCTACCCATCAGCAATACAAAGCTTCTACTTTCCAAAGTGTTGCCAAAGTCTTTGATGCGTTTACAAAGCATAAAGCCGTTCGCGCCCTTTTGCCAGACCAATCAATTACATTCTTTATTTCCCGTTAAACCGTTCAGCCTGTACTCTGTGGTCAACTTAACTCCGAGTATTGGAGTTAAATGGCCGAAATAACGATAATTAATCAAACGAGCTTTTTTTCACGTACTTTGTTGTACTAATGTGTTACATTGGTTTAATCTTGTATTTGATTGCTAGAACAATTTTTGAAACAGACATTGTGAAATAACTTTTTTAATTTAGTTTTTTATCATTTTAATTTTCTAAAAATTGGAAATATGTATTGGTATGTTTTATATTCATTTGTATAGTTTCTTTTTTTGTAAACACTTATTTTAGCAACCCATAGCAACCTCCTAACTCTCATATGTCACAGCCCCATTCTTAAGATTAGCTATTATAAACAGTTTCAAGTTTTGTCACATTTAGGATGGGTAAAAGTATAAAACGTGCTATTTTATAGTAAATGATTTACTTTAGGAAATTAATAACATTAGGGATGATTTAATATTTTCAGTTTCTCGTCACTGTTGATGGTCAATGTTACAAATTACATTAATGTGTAAAATATGTCAATGCAAAACGTTTGTATATTTGTTTAAAACGTCAAAGACACTTTTTAGCGAATTTCCCCTATAGGGAAGAAGCTATTACCGTAGGTCTCATGGTAAGACTTAAGCCCGAGACCATGATAACTTTTCATTTTGAGGTCTCCAGATACCAAAACACCATTCGTTCAAATTTTTAAATATGTATATATATGTCCGTAAGCACGATAACTCTCGTAAAAAAGGTCCGATCTTAATGAAATTTGGTACAAATGTGTAAAGAACCATTTATTTGAACGAGTTCGAAAACCAGACGAATCGCACCATCCTAAGAGGGGTTTTTGGGGGGTTTTGTACCCCAAAAAAGGGTTTTTTGGGGTTTCCACATGTAATTTTTATTTAAATCAAATTTTAATTTTTACCATTTAATTCAGCATAAAAAAACAAACAATTTGGTATTTTTATCATTGCTCTACATCAATTGGTTCCTGAGATATTGAAAGTGCTAAACACAGTACGTTGTCTAATGTTATTCTTATGGAGAAAAAGAAAAATTGTATATCTCGCTTATTTATGAACATAAACTGACAAAATTTGGTATATGGCTTCACCTGGTTGGGGTTTATCGTTGTTTGCACAAAATACAAAATTTTCACGTATGGTTCCTGTAGCAGCAAACCTAGGTAATCGGTCCCCATGTTATTCTTATGGAGAATAATTAAAATGTTATATATCGCTTACTTATAAATGTATATGAATGAAACTTGGTATATGACTGTACTTAGATGAGTTCTAATGATATTTGCATAAAAACCCATTATTTTGTGTTCCTTGTTGCAGCAAACCTGCGTACTCATCCCCAATGTTATTCTTATGGAGAATAATTAATATTTTTAATATCGCTTGTTTGTGAATATATTTCTTATGAATCCTGTTAAGTGTTAATGTGTTATGTTATATATTCATTGGAAATTCGCTGAGTATGCAGGTTTGCTGCGACGGGGGTATTTAAGTTGTTGGTCACAGTTATGGGCGATTTTACTATTTTTCATGAATGTTAAATATAATTGTAATATATAGACTACATGATTATACATTTGTAAATAACAATATAAATCTCAAACATGCGTCGGCCATTGATATTTATACTAATAACAACTTTTTGGGCAATCCATTAACTCCATCTCCATCGGTAGTTGAAGATATTCAAAGTGGCGTTGAAACGCTTAGGAAAAACAAAACGTTTAAATGAGTATGAAATTGCCAGGAACGTTAGTACCATCACTAAATATAATACTGTAAAAAACAACACGATGTGTATTTAATACAACACATTAGCATTGTGCATTTTATACACGATGGTAAAAATGTATACGCTTATAAATAAAGAGAACCCGGGGACCAATCTTTGGTCGGAGAAGGCAGTCAGTTCAATAGTTTTACATCAATGACAAGCAGATTTGCCTCACTCATTTGTTGTTTTCTGCATATTAGGTCACATTTAAGTATATTATTTATATACCATTTTTTTATTTAAATTTGTATTAACATATTTAATTTATTTTAGAGTGGGCCAAGAACAGCAATATTCAATCAAAGGTAACAGTGGCGTTTCTAAAAAAATCACATGTTATGCACATGAATGATATTTGTACAGTACTAGTTGATTATGAACAACTATTATGATAATTTTGTTTTGATTTTAAATTCCATAATGCTATTTTTTTAAATTAATTTATTACGTAATGGGATTTTTTTAGGGATTTGACCTACCTAAAACACATATATGACCCAGAAGTTTGTCAATTCCAACATTTGAAGAGCTGTTATTAAGATATTTGTGCAAGTGATCAAGCAAGTAAGCAATCCTTACTTATTTTAGAATATGTGATATAATACACCGGTTAGATATAAGGTACATGGACAAGTTTTACTCACGATTAATACGAATAGTAAACCGCACGGTCTCGCAGTTCAAATCGTATTGAAAGGTTATTACTTGGAGAGGTTATTATATGGATTTCCAGTCGCAAAGGGAAACATATAAAATCGCAAAGGTAACAATTTTGAAAATCTTAAATAGTATTTGTATACATTTTAGCGAATTTCCCCTATAGGGAAGAAGCTATTACCGTAGGTCTCATGGTAAGACTTAAGCCCGAGACCATGATAACTTTTCATTTTGAGGTCCCCAGATGCCAAAAACACCATTCGTTCAAATTTTTATATATGTATATATATATATATATATATTTATATATATATATATATATTTATATATATATATATTTATATATATATATATGTGTCCGTAAGCACGATAACTCTCGTAGAAAAGGTCCGATCTTAATGAAATTTGGTACAAATGTGCAAAGTACCATTTATTTGAACGAGTTCGAAAACCAGATGAATCGCACCATCCGAAGGGGGGTTTTTTGGGGGTTTTGTACCCCAAAAATGAGGTTTTTGGGGTTTTCACATTTAATTTTAATTTATATCAAATTTTAATTTATACCATTGAATTCAGCTTAAAAAAACAAACAATTTGGTATTTTGATCATTGCTCTACGTCAATTGGTTACCGAGATATTGAAAGTGCTAAACACAGTACGTTGTCTAATGTTATTCTTATGGAGAAAAAGGAAAATTGTATATCTCGCTTATTTATGAACATAAACTGGCGAAATTTGGTATATGGCTTGATCTGGTTATGGTTTATTGTTGTTTGCACAAAAAAAACAATTTTTCACCTATGGCTCCTGTAGCAGCAAACCTAGGTACTCGGTCCCCATGTTATTCTTATGGAAAATACTTAAAATGTTATATATCGCTTATTTATGAATGTATATGGATGAAACTTGGTATGTGACTTTACTAAGATGAGTTCTATTGATATTTGCATAAAAACCCATTATTTTGTGTGCCTTGTTGCAGCAAACCTGCGTACTCATCCCCAATGTTATTCTTATGGAGAATAATTAATATTTTAAATATCGCTTGTTTGTGAATACATTTCTTATGAATCCTGTTAAGTGTTATAATGTGTTATGTTATATATTCATTGGAAATTCGCTGAGTATGCAGGTTTGCTGCGACGGGGGTATTTACCATTGTCTTAAGTCTTCATGATGTAGTAACCCCCTAAATATGTTTTTCATTGGTGCTTTATTTATATAAACAATAATTTTAAAAGTTTTTCTTTACATTATCTTTTATTACATTTGTTCTTTTTTGGTGTAAGAAATCCTTATCATAATCTGTTTATTTTACCATTACTTTAAACTAAAGCCAATCGTTAAAGTATAAAGTAGTTACGGTTTTAGTTAAAACTTTAATTAATTTTCTAGTGAAATGATGGGAAATATAAAAAAATGTTTTCAATCAAAGAGAATTTCTGAAATAACTAGACTGTTGTAAAATACTATTAAGCCTAACTCCATGAGAAGTAAATAAATCGATTCGAACCAGAGCAGAACAGAAACGGACACAGGTGTCTTTTAAAGCCTGAATCGTATTAAAGTTGGAGTCGAGTGATTGAAGTAATGGAACCAGAGGAAGAAACCCGATTTAACTGCTGCACGGTCTGACCACAGTTTTATAGGCGATTCGGGCAAAGGACAGTTTCGTTTCGTGTATCACTAAATTAAATCTTACTGCGTATATTTGATAAATCATTGAATTATAATTCATTTATATAGTAAGATTAATCGCTGGTCTTTCATTGCCTCAAAAACTTCATGTTTAGTTAACTTGATTTAATTTGTCTTTTAATGACATAAATGTAGAGGACACAATATATGATTACTTGTTTTAATGTACTATCAATACCAACAACAAATAATTTGTGTTAATGGTGGAAACCTTTTACACAAATATTAAATATTTTTATTTAGTTTTGGTAGTTTTAATTAAAAATAATCAGTGCCTATGTAAACAATATGCAACAAACTGAATATTAAATTTATAATTTACCAATGAAGATGCAACTAGGAATAAACTTAGAGGAAAATTGTAAAAGTGGTATTAATAACAATTGTGAAAACTAGTTTTCCAGACAGATAACATAACTATGACCATTTATGCAGCAGCTCTCCAAGCTTGATCGACTCGCCCGCCGGCGCCGAGGAAAGTTATGCAAGTCACGCAGGGTATTGAAGCACACTCCCCCCATTAGTGGCGATTCAAGATGGCTCGCGGACGGTGAGTGAGACCGGAGAGAAATTGCCGACTTCCCCGACTGTTAACCGCTCTGGGGTGGAAATGATTTGCATGAAATAAACGACATGACGGTCCAACCTCTTGGCAAGCATCGATCGCAGCCTTGAAGAGTCGTCCCCACCCTATAATCCGAGCTCCCTTTTCGATTTTGTGAAAAATTGAATCATTAAAAGCCGGCATCGCAGTTCATTGACGTGATTTGTCTCTGTCCGTCTGTCTGTGGTGCATCCCCGAGCTGCAGTTGGACAAATTATTCACATCACTTCCAGATATATCGTTCACCACAGTCACCCCTTTTCCTGACGACCCTCGACACCCACTCCTGACGATGACATCGTACTTCATATTCCTTCCTTTTCTACATGCTGGTATATAAATCATACACATGTTAATTTATTGTATCAAATCAAAGATGTTAGCTTCACAAAACCTCAATTGAGCCTTATTTAGGTACATGAAGTGATTTTTATTTATATATAATAACTTTGGTGGAACCTTAAACCTAAGGTTTCTGCACTTTGCCTGAGGTTTTCTTCACTCATAACTCTCATGCTGTCTGCTAGAATAACGTAAAACTCCGTCAGACATTATTAAATAAAAATATGTCACAAAAAATATGTCTGATTAGGACAGAATAGGACTTTCAATATTCCTATTTAACTACTTATGCCTATTACTAAAAACTGTATATTTCTTATCAATAACCTAATCTATTAAACACATATGCAAGCAGTTTTCCCCAAATTTGCAAGCATAGATACTTTATGCCAGTATAACTTAAGTTGTTTAATGTATTTGTTTTTAAATCAAGTTTCAAAGTTCACTGAAACAATATTTCTTCTTTCAGATAAGTTGTTGGAGAAAACAGACTTGTCCAGGAAAACTATGTCTGTACTAGTTGGACGTTAAGACTGAGAAGCAGAAGGGGTGGGTATAAGGTTCCGAGGAAAAATTCAAACGAATGTTACCACTTTTTTACATCTAATTTTGTATTCACCCAACTTGATATAATAAAACAAGATAATTAAACAGATATGTCTATAAGATTTCTCTTTAACTAAGTCATATTAAGTATTCCTTGACATATTATATTTCAGTTTTAAAATATCTTATATTCAATTCAAGAAAATGTAATAAGGAGTATGTTCATTATTATTATTATTATTTGAGTTAAAGTAACTAATTTTAAATCATAAAATGTTTAATAACCAAGCCAAACCGATCTTCCAAGATAAGATTTGTTTTTTAGCTCATTGCAATAATGTAAACGATCCATAATATTATAGGCACGATTCATGTATAAAGCTATTTTATACATAAACAAATTGGTTTCACACACAACAAGCAATACTTATGTTACATCACGATAAGAACACTTTAAAGAATTTGAATGATAAAAGTTGGTAACCGAGACTTTTAAGATATAACATAGTTTATTTTGAGGTTTAGAAAAATAGTTTTAGAACTTTAATTTAATGAGAATAATTTATGTACATATAACTATAAATAAACTCCTAAATCTCATAAATAATAATAATACTCTCATAAAATATCAAAAAATTACCATATAAACCATTTTTATAACAGTCTTTATTGACATATACTAATCGTTTTATGTATTCTAATCGATATATTCTATAACCTAATAGTTTTGAAAAGTAAACGTAGAGTGGTATATATATATAGAGAGAGAGGTTACCACATAAACTTTAAAATACTAGGCCTAAACTTTAATTCAACTTTAAAATTATCAGTGACGTACAAGTTATATTTGTTGAAAAAATATATAACGCAAGTAAATAAGTAATAATAACAAAATATAGACAATAACAATAATTTGAATTAAAATTAGCCTAATCACGGAAGTTAATAGCAATGTTAAGTATAGTTTCCGAATTTAAATTATGTATTTTTTTTTTAGGTATAATCCAGGCTAAACTCAACAAGAAAAATATTCAATATTGAATACCCGTATTCCAAAATAATACATCTTGCTTAGTAAAACTGTGGAAGGCTCGATAAGAACGAATTTCCTTCAAAATTCTCATTTCCACCTCTGCATAAAAGCCGAAATCCTCGTAAATAGGAAAGTTTAGGTGATCCGGATGAACATAAATTGCGGAGTGCTAAAAGTATTAATAAAGTTGGACGATGCAGTATGACAGTGGGAGGGGAAGGGCCCGGGGCCCGGATAAAACAAAATTAGCCTGAGAAGCTGGTGGGAAAGTGGCCATTACTTGCAAAGGGTGACCCTTTTTACGATAAGGATTAGAATTATTGCGTCGGAACCGTTCCAAATCTCCACTTGGGGCAGGACGTAAAGTGGCTTTTTACAGCCAATGGACCAAAAGTGAGACCGGGCTCTCCCTTGGACTGCCATAACTGAAACTGCTCATTTAATTACTGGATTAGCTAATTAAGTAGTCCCGAGTGTTATTTTCTAATGGAACGGTGGCACTAACAACAATACTTCGATGTCTTCAATTACAAACTAAATTTTAACTTAACTTAAAATAACTGACTTAATTAAAATAAATATTCTTCATTAATATTTTTTTACTGTATAGGTTGAACTGCGTAATGTACGAGTATTATTGTTAAACGATTTTATGAATTTTTTCCTCGGAGTTGTCATCCCAATAAACTCAATCATATTATACATACTGTATATTGTATCAATAGTACTTATCGTTGGAAACATATTTAGCTTAAGATCTCTATGATCTATGCCCTTCAATGGCGAAGTTTTAAAGTTCTAAAACCATTTAATATTTTAACCGTATAGCTTTGACCTGTTCTATAGATTCCAGTTAGGTTAAAGTTTAACTTTGATGTCACAATGAAGCACATTAAGCTGTTTTTATTTCACATGTTTGAACGGCTTTGATAATGATTATTTCTGTAGGATATTCGCAGAAGTTATTTTATTGATGAAAAAAACTTAATTTTGTGAAATTTTATTTTGAAGTATGGGCAGTCATCTTGTGGTAATTCTATTTTGACTCGAATTCTTTAAAACTTCCGTAAAGAGAGAGGTTTCACTTGTGTAGTCTAGCATTGTGATTGTGTCTATTAAGTATATGATTCTTTTTAATAGTAAATAAATTAAGATAATTTAGCTACATTTTTTTACAATTTAAAGAATCAAACTTACAGAACAATCTAAACTAGATTAATGAATTCAACTAAAAACTGCTAGAATTAGTTCTGTAAAATTGTTGAGTAATGGGATATAATCTATTTGTCTAGAGTTATATTCTTGATTTGTTTCATATGTTCCAAGCAAAGGCCCAAGGTCCAAGTTGACGGGAAAAGTAAGGTAAAGAGGTATACAAATCAAATAAAATATGACTTCAGCAGATTAATTAAAACCGAGACACCTTGCAACTGCGAACCATTTTTGACTTGAGATCTCAAATAGTAGTCTCCATCACTTAGCAGTGGCAAAAGCGAGTTTTTTTTTGTGCGGAATCGTTCCTGTAATCGGAAATACGGTTAGGCACTGAATTTCAGTTTTACTATGAGCTATGTACAAGTTTATCATTCTGAAAAGGTCTTCTATGTTTCGAAAAAATGAAAATCATTGTTGCTGTTTAGTGAAACAATTCAAGGTTGAGGTCAGCGCACTGAAACAAGGGGAAATGAAAAACAGTAATTTTACGAACTAAATTATAGATATCTATCGAAAACAGCGAATTTATTGTGCAGTGTGATAATAATTTAATTTAGTTTGTTTACTTATAGAACATACTGTTAAGAATATTTATAAAAACGATTCATATAAAATTATTGCAATACAACTATTAATGTGAATATAATATATAAACAACTTTAATTACATGCAAATGTAAACTACATAAGTTTATTTTGTCCGAACACGATTTTCTAGTAATATGAAATTTGAGTGAAACTTCAGAATTTTGCATAGAAAACTTGGTGTCTTTAACATATTTGTTTACTATTAAATAACTCCATAATTAGTGTAACTTTCAATAAATATATGATTATTTTCATGATGCTTTAGAATAGTATTGAAAATTGGATATAATGTATCATGTTTGAAAGGCTTGTGTGAATACATTTTGATCCTCTGTGAAGTGTTTTTCTTCAACACACATTAATTTTATTTCAAAAGCGTAAAAAAGGTTGGACTTTCGAAAATGTTTAATAGATAATATTTCCTTTTATACATTGGTACTATTAAGTAGGCTTTCTTTAATTACAACTTTAATAAATTGATTAAATACAAATATGTATTTTACATGCCGTAAACTTCTACTTAACAATACCGTATATATTTCTACAACTAAAAATGTTGTTGACTCATCTAACTTACAGAGCTTTCATATTTTTAACTAAGAAGTTGCAAAAGATTTTTCAAGATTTCATTTAATCATAATTGTATTTTCGTCAAAATGTATCCATATGTAAACCAAATCAAATCAAATCTTTATTTTGATCTCAAACAATAATAGTGCCCTCAAAGTGAAACGACTGGGGTTTATTATAGTTGTAAATCAGGTAATTTGGAGTCCAAAGCTCATCAGGGGACAAAGTTTATAACCCATAACCCGTTGGTTTATGGATACAACAGACGGTATAAACAGCTTCATTGTCCGCCCCAAGTGAACAAGTCGCGAGGCGAGTGTAGCCTAACGAGGCTTCAGGAAACGCTGAATCAACGGTGCCGAGTGCGACTCTATCAGCGAGACTGAAAAATATCACTTGTCAAAGAGTGATTGTCATAACTATACTTGTGTTGCTATCTGTGGACAAAGGCTCGAACTAAGTGCTCAAAATTGGGACCAAAAAACAGAGTAGGAGAAAAATAGAGAGCACGAGAAACAGAGTGGAACCCTCGAGAAAGGAAGGAGAGAGAAAGGACGGACATAGTCTAAAACAAAGATGGGAATAGTGAGAGAAGAAAAAGGGGCAAAGGGAGACGTCGATGTGTGAGTGAATGTATGTGTTTGTGTGTGCATGTGCTAAAATGGATGTGCTGATGTAAATAGGGGGTGGCGAAGGAAGGGTGAAAAAGTTACCACCATGGATTGGTTCGCGTCGTTCCCGCCTAGCAAACGATAGCGCTGCCGGTCAATTCGATTTTCCTCCATCTCGCGATCGTTCGCGGACACGCACACAACACACACACATGCACGCACACACACCCATAGATACATGGGTAAACGTGCAGCGCTTTTGCACCCCTTAGCGGTCATTTTAAAAACTAAATTGTGAAAGTATAAACTTGTTTTCAGTTTCTCCACAAGATCGCGTCACTGGTTCCAAACTAAAGTTCTAGAGTTATATATATATGGGCGGGATGATCATCCATTTGACAAAGTTTTAATTAATGTTTAATTATTTTCGTGTTTTCGTCACCAACAAGAGAACAACTCTTCATAAAGAGTCGAAATATACTCTTAAACTCCGTATTTTACGATGTAAAAGATTTCTCCATTTGATTAGTCTGAGTACTGCTTAACCTTAGTGTTTTAAAGTAATTTTTCAATGTTAACCAATCGAAACATTTTATAACATAAACTCCCCGTTCTCCGTCACTCCCCACACTGGCATCATGTATCTGGTGTTTTACTTTTGCGCCATAGCTTGAACGCTAAATCTTACTAAAATGAGCAACAAAATCTGGATTTAAAAGGTTTTCAATCAATATGACCTTTACCCTTCCTGAAACTATTTACTACCCAGATATGTAGTAAAGATTGTATAGTAGTCAACATAGTTAAAGATTGAAAGAGTTCTATAGCTTTTTAAGCTGTTTGTATAGCTTTGTACAAACTCCCATCTTGATTTTTCTGGCCACGTGAATTCCATATGTAAAACCGTTATAGTAAGATTGAAAACTCTTCTCAGATTTAGCACAATTTTAGCAGAGTCCTCTAAACTGGAAATCGTACGATCGACAATCTTTCCTGTCATTCAATATTCTCTCCCAGTTTTTTCCTCTTGTCTAACACGGGAAAATGAGATGGTTCTCACCCGATTGCAGAACAGAGCTCTGAGGTTCGTTTACAACCTGAAAAAATTTGACCATATCAGTGAGTTCAGGTTACGTGCTAGGGTTTTATCAAAAATGAACCTCTCTGATTTGCAAACTGTCAATTTAGTCCACAAAGTTCTGCAGACTGGGAAACCTGAATATCTAAGAAAAAAGCTAGTGTTTAGACATCAAATCAATGTGCGCAGTACTCGACAGGATTGCCTGTTGCACCTGCCAAAAACAAAATTAGAAACTGGGAAAAGGGCATTTAGATACTTTGGACCACAAACATACAATGCTTTGCCACTTAGTTTAAGGAATGTTAGTTATTCTAGGTTTAAAAAATATGTAATAGAATTGTATATTTGATATTTGTTTGTAAATATTACGCACAAGACCATTTAGATATCTAATTGTTATTTTCATGTTTGTTGTTGTATTTCTTTGTATTATATTGACAAGAGTGGTCATGTAAACCAGAGTCATACTTTGATGAACGCTTGCTCAATAAAGTCATTATTTATTTATTTATTTATTTATTTACACATGTAAAGTAATAAGGACATTTTCATTTGGCCTAAAAAGTAATGTATTTTGATATAGCACAACGTCGATTTTAAAGATTTAATTTTGCGGATTTCAACTTTCCAGATAGTAAAAAGAAATTTATACTAATTATTACAACTGTTTTCCATTCCTAGCATACACAGCATCATATTATCAAATGTAAAATGTTGTTGTATTATATTAAGTGTAAATTATTAGATGAAACCAAAAGTATTAGGATAGGTACAGTAATTATAGTTCAACCTAATATGTTTAAAATATAAAAAATGACTAACCTACATTAATATATCAGTGTCTCAAAAATGGAGACATTTCACTTCCTCTAAGATTTCATAATCAAAATCAAAATTTTCCAATATACATAAGGTACTTGAATTGATATTCCCAGTAATTTATGGTACAACACTGACATGCGTTTAAGAATTTACCCATCTAGAAGTTGCTAACTTGTACTCAGTGCTTAAAATTGACGCCTCTATAGTTTCTTCTTTTTTTAGTTTTGCAAATCTGGAATGAACCTCATCAAGTTTACCATTCCAAGAAAATGGCGAAGTTCATTTACATTCTTTGGGGGCTGCATTTTTTCAATAGCCTTCACTTTGTCGGATCATGTTTTATTAACGCGTTCTCAATCGCACGTATCTCAATAACTGAACACATTTATCTTTATTGAATGCAACATTGTGTCCTCTGAGTCGTTGCAGTGCACTGAATAGTCGATGGCCATGCTCCTCTTTTTCCCACAGCAAAAATATAATCTGATTGATTTCGTACCATCCAAAACCTGATAAATTTTCCTCTGATAAACTGCAGGACCAGAATCTATCCCGAACGGCAATTGCTTGAAATAACACCTTCCAAAAGACGTTATAAACATGGTGAGTTTGTAACTACAATCTAAACCTGAGTATTATTCGAACACAAACTATCTGCAAAACAACAGAGATACAAAACCACCAAGACGTATGGTTGTTTTTTAGTAGTGCTGTATAATGTTAGCATTCTCGCCGATAGCACTTTTTATCGTATTAAATCCACCTTGAACCACAGTGCTTCACATGAGTTATGCGTATGGAACTCACAAGGACACATCGGTTACAGAAGGTTTACATTTGATTATTGCTACGGTATAACATTAATGAAATTATTATTATTATTGAACTCAAAAGAACGACATGTTTCTAATTTCTATCAGAAAGGTGTAGGTAGGTAGAGCCATTAGAACAAATTAAATAAATAAACAGTTCATTCTTAACGTAACCTCTAACCTAAACACCAACTTCAAACAACAACAAAAATTACAGCAGCTGAGCTGATGTATTTTGACAGTTCAAACAACACGGTACTTCAAACTCAAAATATGTACTGAAATAATCTTAAATGAAAAAAAACTAATAATTATTAAAATGTAATAATAATTCGTCAAATTATAGTTTATTTAAAGCATTAAACCATCAAAACCTTACCCTAAAAATGTCATGACTATCCATCAAACCGTTAAAATGTAGATAGCGTCACACTACTTTGAATCCCAAACTGAGTGTAAGGATTCACTACGTTCATCCAATTATTTGGCTGGTTATAATCTTTAACTTCCGTAACTACAAATCCTTTTTGCTTGGTATAACATCTTATACTTAGTGCCCTTTCACACCACATTTGTAACATGTAGACATTCATTGTTATGAAGGGAAAAAATCCCTATTTATGACAATTAATTTAATTTTCTTATTATAATTTTTTTCCAAAAGTTTGTGTAACAACTATCCCCTGCCTGATTGTGACACTATTGAACTGATGAAACTTATTTTTTACAAACTCAACTTCAGATGGTCCCTTACTAATTTGTGATGTTTTGTTGTAAAATTTCCGCTTGGCGTGCTTTAATAATAGCAGTATTTAGAGGTCCGCGCTCAGTGCTTAAAAACCACGCAACCGCTTTTCAACTAAGTAAGAGGTAAGATTACGGCTTCTATACTAGTATGATGATTTGTAACGGGAGGCATTTTAATTCATGATTTCTAGTTAGAGTTCATTTTACAGTAATATTTTTGTTTTCAAACCTACTTTTTACTTTCTCCCCCTATTCGTAGTATAAGGAGAAATTATTGTTTTCGTACAAATTTTTGAATTTGAGTTGTTAGTGGAAATTTTCGTTTTGGTGCTCCCTGAACCCAAAAAAGTGGTTTTTACGTGATGTCTGTCTGCGTGTTTGTGTATATGTGTGGATGTGTACAGAGCTAGAGCCCACACCAATGGGCCGATTTAGATGAAATTGTTTATGTAAGTGCTAAGCCAAGATATCTCCGGGCGTTTCTCATTTTTTATAATTTTTGATTTTTAAGGGTAATTATTCCCCAAAAACCGCTAAAAAACAAGAAAAATCGAAATTTCTTAAAAACGGCTCTAACGATTTTGATTAACTTTCGTGGATTGTAGAGCTAAAGGTTTCAAACAAAATGACACCACCCGAATTTCTGTAAAAATTCGGGTTCAGGAATGACAGTACTTAAAATATCTAAATTTTTTTATAAAAAAAACATAAATGTGAAAACATACTACTTATCACCATTAAAAATAGCTAAAAAAACTAGATAATTTTGTCTCTTGAATTATTATTCTATGATTTCTGGTTGTGGAAAAATTTAAATTTTCACTTTTCGGTAAACGCAGCACGTTGTCCAATGTTATTCTTATTGGGAATACAAAATTTACCATTTCTCTCTTATACTTTTGATCGATTTCGTTTAAACTTGATATGCAGGTCAAGTTAGCACTGACCAACAGAGTATATTCGAAATATCCTGCAACTTAACCCTGGAAGGGGGGAAAAGGGGGCATACCCCTCTTAAAACCACTGTGTTTGCAACGGACTCTCTAGTGCCTCCAAAAAGGGATTTGAGTGATTATTTCTGAAAACAACTATTTTAGGACATTTTGTGTTCATTCGTTCGTACTTTATAATATTCTGTATTTAATAAATAAAAAGTAATTTATTCACTGAAGTTGCACTAAAAGGGAGAAATTATGTGTCAGTTTTCTGATACCGTTTAGAAATGGCAATTTCATTGTAAGCAGGTTCTGGGAAACCAAAAATGCAAATTTTGGCCACACCCACAAGAAAATAAGTCAAATAGTAAATTTATCAACTGAATTATTTTTTTGTTGCTGCGGATGGAGGAGTCAAAGGAATGTCAGAATTCATGCAATTTCAAAATTCCCCCGTTGAAAGGAGGCATGACAAGTCAGAGTAGTTCTGCATATGATAGTTTCGTTTAATTTAATTTAATTTAAACAGTACTAGGAAGATTGTTTTGTTTTCTTGTGTAGTTTTATCAAAGGTCCTGATTATCTGAAGATTAACTTTTGTCTACTTGATTTTGGACGTCTTCAAGTCGTGCAGAGTAGGTCTTCGGTGTAGCTAGAGCCCCTTGGAGTTTTGTCTTTGAAGTATCCTCTTCTTGTTAAAGCGAATTCGCTTCTTCAATGAAAATAGCCTTATGATTAGGGCTTCAAGTTTCTTACAAAACCTTGTGGTCATTTTCAGTCCAATTCAGAACAGCTTTAAGTTTAACTATGCTCAAGTTGTTCCAAAGTGTATATAGTTTTAGCTGTTGCTAGCATGTCAAAAGAGAAATAATTGGGGAATTGAATTTGTTTAGAATGGGAAATTCAGATTGTATAAGTTAGAGAGTTGCGTATTTTAGAATGGTATAATGAGTTTGATATAATTAAAAATCTAGTTATTGAAGCTACTACTACCTCGTGATATTACCAGATTTGTTTTAAATTTACTAACAAGAATACAAGGTTACAGTTATTTTAACAGTTATTTTTTCAAAATATTTAAATTAACACAATTTTAAAATATACAACAAATTAATTCCAGACATACATAAAATTGCAAATAAGTAAAGAAAATACTTTCATGACTTTGCAACAGATATTGTGGACTAGTTTTAATAATTTTACCTTCGATACCGTTTTTGTAAGGATTGCATAAAAACTCCAGAAAGAAAACAGAACGAGTTAGGGTATATCTTAGAAATTCTGCATTTTTTACTAGTAATTAATACTGCATTTTTGTCCTGCTTAATAATATAAGTTTGCTCAAATAGTTGCAGAGCATGTATTACATGTAGCATACAAACAGTTGTATGAGCATACTTTAGTACTTGGAATATACTTTGTATTGTATCGTGCAATGTATAACGCGTTGAAGTGGCCTCCTAAACATCAATTTATTGACATCTAATTCGATAGGGAACAAATTCCTGTGAGAAGGCGTGTTTGGCCTCGAAGCGTAACAAAGATCCGACAAAAACCAAGCCCTACCCTCATCATCCCTGGCAGGGCTGTTCTGTTTTCTCATTACTGAACTAATTTAAAAGTTACCACTGAATTTCCTGTTCACAAAATGTGGTTTATGTCACATTCTTTACTTGAGAAAGGTTAAAGCTTTTCTGAAGACTTTCTATAATAACATATTACAACGTAGTTACAAACTCCGCTTACAAAATAAAGTACGAAAACGAAATCATTACATTTATAACAAAATTGTAAAACAATCGATTTGTTTTAAATAACACAGCCAATAGCATTATTACGGGTGCATTAAATAGTAAACTAGAATGGTAATATTTTAATATGCATAAATTTTTATTAATTTTGTTTTTTATTATGTTTCTTAGTCAACTTAAATGTTCATACATTCTTTGTGGTAATATTATATTACAATTGTTATTTACTAATGCAGTTATGTTTTATTACGTCTATGGTCTTATCAACAACAAATAGTCTTGAATTTTTATTTAAATATAGGGTCTGAAGCATCGGGCTTTGCCTGTAGCAAGCCGTTAATGTTTTTAATAAGTTTAGAGTAATTTTTCACAATATCACCTCACTGTTGCTTTGCTCATTTTCCTCTTTTCTGCAATGCAAGTTACTCTAGTTTTAATATAACTTAATATTCCGACAGGTCGATATTTAAATTTATAATATATTTTCAAGCATAAAAATGTCATAACATGTGCTTGTTGTAACTATTTTTTGTTCAATAAATAAATTCCTATTTTAACACGTACAAAAACTATTTAGATTAGGCGTTATGATTAGTTAATTGGTTTGCTTTTTAAAATGCTTTTTAGCTTAGCCATCGACCTATTTCGATGCTCCTTCCTCACAGTTAATTTATTTTGGATCGTAATAGCGAATTTCCCCTATAGGGAAGAAGCTATTACCGTAGTCGGCATGGTAAGACCTAGGCCCGGGACCATGATAACCTTTCGTTTTGAGGTCCCCAGACCCCAAAAACACCATTTGTTCGAAACTGTATATATATATATGTGTGTGTGTGTGTGTGTGTGTGTGTGTGTGTGTGTGTGTGTGTGTGTGTGTGTTTGTGTATGTGTTGTGTATGGGTTGTGTTGTGTATGTGTCCGTGGGTGCGATAACTCTCGTAAAAAAATATCAAATTTTTATTAAATTTGGTACAAACATGTAAAGCAGCATTTATGACGTTAAGTTCGAAAACCAGCCAGATCGCTCCATCTGAAGTGGTATTTTGGGGGGGTTTTGTACCCCAAAAATGTTTTTTTTTTTTAGTTTTTACATGTAATATTTATTGAAATCAAATTTTAGTTTTCACTATTAGATTCATCTTTAAATAACACACAATTTGGTGTTTTGATCATTTCTCTACGTCAATTGGTTACAGAGATATTGAAAGTGCTAAACACAGTATGTGTCTAATGTCATTCTTATGCAGAGTAAGAAAACATTTATATCGCTTATTTATGAAAGTATACTAACGAAACTTGGTTTACAGCTTCATCTGGTTGTTGTCTATTGTTATCTGCACACAAAAAAAGTTTTTAAGGATTATTCCCGTAGCAATAAACCTGCGTACTCAGCCCCATGTTATTCTTATGGAGAATAAGTAAAATGTAATGTCTCCCTTAATTATGAACATAAATTAATAAAACTTGGTGTGTGGCTTCACCTAGTTGAGTTATATTGATGTTCACTGATGTTCACATAAGAACCCATTTTTGTGTGCCTTTTTGCAGCAAACCTGCGTCCCCCATGTTATTCTTATGGAGATTAATTAAAATTGTATAAATCGCTTATTTATGAATGAATATTGATCAAACTTGGTATGTGGCTTCACTTAGTTGAATTATATTTATTTTTGCATAATCACCAACTGTTTGTGATCCTTATTTCAGCAAACCTACGTATTCATCGCCAATGTTATTGTTATGGAGAATAATTAAAATTGTATATATCACTTATGTATGAATATATTTTTATGCAACTTGGTATGCGGCTTTATGTGATATTATGACATATATTATGCATTGTAAATTCACTTAGTATGCAGGTTTGGTGCGACGAGGGTATTTATTTTTATATTTAAACTTAACGCAACGGCTCTAGTCTCTGTTCTCACAGATATCACTTATTGATGCTTTACCATTGAATGGTACTTCGTCAGATCCCTGGTTGATTTTGAACAGCTGTTATAATTTGTTTGTTTATATTTACTATTTCATAGACCCAAAGTTAATATTGAAATTGGTTTTGTTTTACAGTAATTTTTTCAAGGTTTTAGACATTCCTGTTCTATCCAGACAATTGCGTAATCTGCTACTTACCAACAACACATAATTCATACAATATATATTTTCGGTGTAGCTGAAACGGTATACCTCCCCAAATCGGTTTCCATTGAGTGTTTTCTTATAGATAATAATTTAAAACGCACCAAAAACAGTCTCTAATATGAAGATGCTGTATGTAAAGGACATCATTTTTATTTTCCCGCTGAAGAATAAATTACCGGTTTCCAGATATAGTAAGAAGTCTGACATCATAGTAGGTTATTAGTATGCTCTTAAGAATGGTTTTACTCATCAGTTTGTTAGAGATTGTGTTTTAACTAAAGAAAATTTAAAAAATAAAATATTATGAATTTCCCATTTGTTTTCTCAATTGAAAATAGCTGGCGCAGGCCTAAAGGAAACAATTATGATAGTGTATTGTAGATCTAATAACGAAAATAACTTCAGTTATATGATAGGGCTTTGGCTAGGATAATGCAGTTTACCATAAGCCTAGATCAAGCCTGAATTTCCTTCCTGTCACTTTTAAACACAATTACTGACACTTATGACCTTGAACTGCCATGATTTTGCTTATATATTCCCAGCACTAAGAATCAGAAAGTCCCCACGAATCGTTCATTGCGTGTAATCCAGAGAACCGCTGTGCCGTTCTTTGATAGGGTCGTGAGTGAACGATAGTAGTATGCATATCTGCTGAGGTTTATTTATTATAATAGTATAGTTTAATATTGCACTTTACATAAAGGTTCATGCAATTAACTTTAAATTTGAAATTGAAATAATTATGGAAAACCTGTCAACGCATCAACATATTTGTGAATACCAATAAAACAGATGTTACCAAATATTTGGTGGTTTGCCGGGATCATCTTCTAAAGATTATTTACTTTTCATTGGTACAAAGTACAATTAATTTACGTAATACTTAATAAATTACGTAATAAATTAAGTATGGGATATTATAATGGGGAGGAACTTAGTTACTACATAATTACTTCGTAGTTATGTAGCTATCCATGATTAAGTATATTCCCTAACAAGTAAGTTTGCAGTATTATTTGTTTTTCTATTATAACAGTTATTCTTGTAGAACAAATTTTATAATATTAGTTTAATACTATCTTCTATTTATTAACACGCTACATGCAAACTTTGTAAACAATAAGGCTTTTTGTTTTAAGATCTACCCTCACATAGTATACACTAAAACGCGCGTCTAGGTGTACAAATGTGCAAACTGGCTGAAGATTTTCGATTTAGGCCTTAGGGCTCTGACCCACGGGACTTCAAAGTCCCCATTTTATTCTTAAGGAGGAGAGTTTTATTTGGTTTATGTCACATGAGTATTTTCATAATTCAATTCAATTAAATAAACAGCTGTTATAAAGATTATACCTAACTACAGACTGTCATTGTTTTGTTTATACTATTCAAATCTTTATATATAATTCTGTAAGCGAAATTTTTAAGTCAAAATTGTGGGAGTTTGGTAAATTACAGAATGATGAGAGACGGCTCAAGTTAACTGTCTTGATCCCAGGTAAAAATATTAGTAATTCAAAAATGTTACTAGCAAACGAAAATAATGTAAAATATCCCCCTTAAGAAAAGGTGGGGATTTAAAACGTCTGCTTTGTTTACATTAAAATATGTGATTACTTTTTATTTGAAGAAGTAAAAAAATCAGAGGAGGCAGAGTATTGGAGAAAGGTTAGGGGCTATGGCCTCTTCAAGCCACTAGTATTTACTATTCTCGTTTCGTAAAACAAGCTGTGCATGAGAAATCCTAGTTATTAATTATTTCTTTCCGGTCATCCTTCAGCCTTTATAATAAATGTTATCCCGATCTGATGGAGTCTTCAAAACTGGCTATGCAAGGGAGGCCCCTAAACCTATCCACCAATAAGTTAATCTAATACAAATAAGGCTGATGTATATTGAATATGATATAAATATGTGTATAGTAATAATAATAATAACCTTTATTTGCCTTATACCAATAAATATTGCATTGGCAATTAACATTAATTTCTGGATAATGTAGAACTAAAAGATACAAAATGTCTATATTAGGTTGCATACTTCTTCGCTATAAAACACTTAGAATTAATCATCTAAAAAGTATCTTACACTGTAGTAAACTCCTTGAAGTTATATTAATTTTATTGTTTTATACATTTTTAAAAATGTTCTTCTTATTTTAAATAGTTTGGTAATTTATTATATATGATCTTTAAAGATGTTTTTTGTTGAGAAAGATGTTTTTGTTGATGTTAAAGTTGAGTTATGATGTGGTATATAAAATTTTAAACAATAACGGAGACTTCTTGATTTTATTCCTTGAATAGTCTTGAGGGATTTTGAATATGGTTCGTATTGCTCGTTTTTGTAATCCCACTATGAAGTTTGATTGTAAATTTCCCCAAATAGGTTCAGCGTGCAACATGATTGGATATATCAATCCATAGAAAGCGGTTAGTAATACATTAGAAGTGCATGTTTTAGAGAGTTGTGTATTTTTAATACATAAATAGCACTACTGATATTTTATTGAAGATTTCTTTTATATGAGATTCAAATTTTAAATTTTCTTCATTAAACTGTAAAATTCTGAGAACCGTATGTAAATGAGTGTACATTTGGTGTGCATCACACACGATGTTGATTGTACCTGTGTCATAATTACTATTTGTTTATGTATATTGTTGGATAAATAAACTTTTCGATCATTCATTCAAATTGCGTTAGTAATTCAACGAAACAACAGTCAAACAGAAAAGCATCTTCAGAATTATGACGAATAAGTCTCAAAATGAACCATCTTGGCCACTCCGTTATCTATACTTCTACATACTAAATTCACATACTAAATAATTTGAATGTGATATGTGGGAACAGTATTCCAGAGAATGCTAATTACAGAATAAAACTTAGATTAAAATCAAATTGTTTTGATTCAACAATTAATCAAATATAATAAAAACGTATTTGATGCCAAAATTATTTAATATTTTACCATTGTGTAAAAGGTGTTAATACAAAACGAAAATCAAAAAAAACGGGCCTTTAACTGGTTAATTACCTATAATACAGAAAATATGTTTTGAGTGGAAGAATGAAATTAAAATTGTGTAATTTACTGTTGTGGAAATATTTACTTTTAGTTAATAATATAAGATTACTGTAGGAATAGTTTGGTTGTACTAACTCATGTGATTTATACTTGATCACTTAAATTTATACAACTAATAATAATTTATATATCTATGTAGTTTGTTAATTAGTTTAAGAAGCAATATATATTTTTTATGTAATGTATTTTGTCAACACTCAGTGTTAGTCTGCCAATTAATATTTAAATTATTTTACAATGCCTTGTGCCTTAAATAAGGCTCACTAGCCTGTGAGGGCATATTTGTTTCTGCAATTGCTTATCATGTTTGGAATATTTAGTTTAATAATTTCATATATGTGAATTTATGTATTTAATTGTGTATGTATTTTATGAATTTGTGAAAAAATTTAATTTTTCATATTTAATTTGTTCACATTTTTATTTGTTTTCCAGGGGAACTTCGACATCGAGATTTAGCTGAAAACATCTCACTTTTTGCTCTGGGACTGGTTACTTTGGCCTTTTTCAGTCTCTTAGTTGATCTGCTGATTTAGACTCTTAACTCTTCCTCTTTTATCGAGGCTGTTTTTTTTGTAATATTAATTGTAATATGAAATAATTAATTGTCCCAGTTTATATATATCTTTCAAACTAAAATATATGTCCACAGCTAAGCATAGCATATAGTGGTAAAAGATTTTAAATCAACTTTACACCTAATAATGGACAACTGAACACTTTACCATTGATGGTGAAAGGTTTCACTTCTTAACTAACACTCCTAGATGTAAATTTACGCTGTTTTGCATTATCGGAATGTAAAAGTTATTTGTTGAGACTAAAATATTAAATACAACGTCTAAATTAGTATAACTTTAAACGACTTTCAACATTCCCACCCTAGTCACAGTTTTCTTTTGTCAATGGTCTGTAGGTATTGTAAGATTCTCTTTCAGTTGGGCTATCTTCTGTTTGCAATGTTGGTATAACCAAGTAATTATGTTGTGGTTTTAGATTAGTGGATATAGATTTTTGAAGATAGTCAGGGAATTTATAAGTTGGCATGTTTTGTAATATCCTAGAATAAAGTATTGCTTACTGATTGGGTCCAAGTTAGCCTGCACAAAGGTTGTATCCTAACGTCTCTTAAGTTAACTCAGGGACCCTTACATCCTCTTTGGGTTGGTTAAAACTTTGTTTATTGACTATTGCAATATCAAACGTACTATTTTTATGTTTTATTTTATAACTTTAGTCCTATAAGATATCACTTGTATTGGATACTGTGCAGGATACGATGTTTATATATCTACTCGTAATTATTTTATTCATGTTGATAAGTTGTACAAGCACATTCATGTGTGCATTATTGTAAGTAGTGTTGTAAGTATGGTATTTGTACGTTACGCGACCAACCAACTAGTAATTAAACTTCTAAAACTGCTATTCTTCACTTTAAAAACAAAAGTTCACGCTTATACCCAAAAGTGTGGCAGCTGGTTGCCATTCTAAAAGGGCTAAGATTGTACTTCAGCGAGTGAGAGTTTTCTCATGTAGTAGTTTAAAGTTACACTGTCAAAATAAGGCATGTACACTAAAACAGAGTACATAGTCCGTAACTTATGTACGGAACTCTTCAAGTTAGTTTGCACCTCTTGCAGAGAGATGTAGCACCAGATGTGTGTTTTAATACGTAGTGCCGATATAGGTTTTTGAGAGTGTGACTTCACCGGTAATATGTAAGTTCATACCGTTAAAAGATAACCTTAGCATTATTCTTTTTATGGTGAAAAGTCATCCATTTAGGCATACATGTTTAATATTATATAACACTTTTTTAATTTAGTTGTTTAATAGTTTAAATAACAGGAGGGTTTTAGTGTCAGTCTAGTGACCTCAGAGCCTCCGGTTTTTACCTTACGAGAAGATGAGTTTTGAATTGTATGTGCGAATTGGTCTGTCGGGATGTCCTAAGCTGATAATTTTAATTTACTTAGAATAAAAAAACTACTCCTTACTATTGTTATTTAAATCGACATACTGTGCCGTTTTTTCTTGAACAAACAATTAATGAATCTAAGCTCTTCAAAACTTATCCTTAGACCATTGAAGAACAAAAACCAGTTTACTGAATTTCATTACTGCCATTTAGGATAATTCAGGCATCAATCGAAAAATTTAATTTTTTTCTAGGGCCGAACTTGACTGCATAACCAATAATTAGTACGTTAAATACGAGGATTTTGTTTCGTTTTATGACGTTTCCTTGATTTTCAACTTTCCAAATTATATTCGCCAAAATTAGTATGAACTGCTAACCATGGTCTGATTAAGTTAAGTATCAAACCTGTAATTAAGTGACTTTTTATTTTTACATTATCTGGTAATTTAAGGTAATTTGACTTTCCACAATGGCACACTGAGAATGTGCAACTCACAGACAAAGGCTTGATTGCCTAACGAGTGGCGAAGGCAGAAAGGTCATTCGAAACCCTTAACATTTACTCCACCGCAGACCTTTACCGAACCAAGATATTTATCTTGTTCCTTTTTACTCCACTACAACAAAAGGAAGGAGTAAAAGGAGGAGTATCCATTATTTTACTACATTTATTCAGTTTATTAACAGTAAAACCAATACAATCTTCATTTAATAAACTATAAATAAATTGTTGTTATTCCGTTTTTTCTATAATAAATAAATCAGCATCAGATCCCGAATGCAATCTTATATTTTAGAGCTGAGAAAGGCTGTAAACAAAATATACAGAACGTCGTCCGATGTTAAATCATTTAGCTAATTCGAAGTAAATAAAATGTGGACAAAATCCTATTATGTTACATGATTTTAAAATTTAATTTGATATTTTAATAAATTCCAAATTATAATGTTTTGAGTTTTATTATGTTTAACATTGATGAAGTATCATCTTCATTACACCAAGTATTATTTAGAAATTGTAATTCATTATTTCCTCTCAATTGTACGTTATACAATCTGGTGCTTCATTTTGCTTTGAGTGGCTCAATAACATTTACAAATTGACCAAAACAAAACAATAAC
The DNA here is from genome assembly GCA_963675035.1 of Allygus modestus. Lineage (NCBI taxonomy): Eukaryota > Metazoa > Arthropoda > Insecta > Hemiptera > Cicadellidae > Allygus > Allygus modestus. Next base: position 191,245,475 of record OY776111.1, on the reverse strand, counting down.
AAGTACAGTTTAGCAGATAACCAGAATATTCAAGTCTAATGGTGCACTCTGTGATAAAGTCATCATAAAATAATTAGAACTCATGTGCCTCTTTATATTCTTGAAAAATAAGAAAAAGAATGATCGATTTTGGGGTTTTTGACTGTACTAACTTAGAAACTGTATGGGTCTTTTATTGTCCTATAAATGTGTTTTTTTACAATGATGTTTTTGAAATAAGCTTACTTTTAGCGAATTTTCCCTACAGGGAAGAAGCTATTATCGTAGATCTAGGCCCGGAACCATGATAACTTTTCGTTTTGAGGTCCCCAGATGCCAAAAACACCATTCGTTCAAAACTGTATGTATATGTGTCCGTGAGCACGATCACTCTCGTAAAAATAATCCAATTTTGACAAAATGTTGTATAAACGTCTAAAGTAGCATTTATGGCTTTAAGTTCGAAAACCAGACAGATTGACCTATCCAAAGGGGTATTTTGGGGGTTTTGTACCCCAAAAATGGTTTTTTTTCAGTTTTTTACATATAATTTTTGAAAAAGTCAGATTTTAGTTTTTTCCATTGGAATTATCTTAAAAATACGCACAATTTGGCGTTTTAATCATTACTCTATGTCAAATGGTTACAGAGATATTGAAAGTGCTAAACACAGTACGTTGTCCAATGATATTCTTATGGAGAATAAGACAAATTGTATATCCCGCTTATTTATCAACTTATCCTAATGAAGCTTGGTATATTGCTTCATATCGTTGTGGTCTATTGATATTTGCACTAAAAAACACTTTTTGGCCGATTGTTCCCGTTGCAGCAAACCTGCGTACTCAGCTCCCATGTTATTCCTATGGAGAAAAAGGAACGTGTTATCTCCCTTAATTATGAACATAAATTAATAGAATTTGGTATGTAGCTTTACATTCTTGAGTTATATTGATATTTGTATAAAACCCCATTTTTTGTGTTCCTTGCTTCAGCAACCCTGCATACTCAGCCACCATGTTATTCTTATGGAGAATAATTAAAATGGCATATATCGTTTATTTATGAATGTATATTGATGAAACTTGGTATGTGGACTTATGTGGTATTAAGATACATATATATGCATTGGAAATCTGATGAGTACGCAGGTTTGCTGCTACGGGGCTATTTATATTACTATTAAACCCGTGTGAAATCAAACAATTTATTTTTGTTATGCATCAGCTGGTTGAGGAGGAATGTAAATTACATATGAAATAAGTTTTCTAATTTATTTATAGAAATAAATATATTTCAATATATTTTTTTTAATAACGATCTATCAAGCTTTGAAAGGGACGTTTCAATATTCTAAATGGATTTTGGGGCATATGATTTGTCTCCAAAAAAAAAACGATTGGAGTTTTTTGCCCAAAGACTCTTTCACAGTACATATTGAAAATTAATATACTTTTTATAATCCATAAAAACAGCTTAACAATTAAAAATTTGGCAATCTGATTTATCTATCTACTGTTATTTGTTGCATAAATCGAGTAGTAGATACAGTACATTAACAATGCATTCTTATGTAAAATAAATGCAACAGAACATCTCGCTTATTTCTGGCTTACACAATTTTGCGCCAAGTTGTCTAAAGGAAAACTATTTTTGAGTCCTTGATTTGGATACTTTAAGAGCGTTTGGGTGGGGCTTTACCGCTTTATTGAACTTTACACAGTAAATTTATAAAGCTTATTCATTTGATTTATTTTTTCTACCACCATTAAAATCCGCTTAAGAAAGACAAACGATTTAGTATTTTATCCTTTTGCTCTACGCCAGTTGGTTGACTTTTGTTTTGGACAGAATACAATTTGGCACAGAGTTACATTTTTATGTTCCTTAAAGATATTGATTTTAATCACATTAGATTATCCTCCTAGGACCGGGGGGGGGGGGTGAAAATAACGCACAAAACTATTTTTTGGATCCTAGATCCCCCATTCCGTTGACACAAAGAGCATAATTAACTTATTTTCTATGTAATTCACCATTACATTTAACAGAAAGTGTAAGTACTTAAGATTTTCATTTTATTATAAATTACAAACTCAAGTATCGGCTCGAATTTTCCTTTAACAGAAATCTTACTATCCAATATTTTTTAAATCCATTATGTAATTTGTAAACATTTAACACGAGGCAAAGTTACTTACCCATTAGTCCACAGTTAATTTGTAAATTTAATTTCATGAAAATTACCAGGTCTTACGTATGACCGTTATTATTTTGAAGGGGTTTCCTCTTTGTTTACGAACTGCCAACCAGGAACACAGCGGTGACAAGTAGGTCAGGCAGTCCGACGTAACTTATTACCATTGCCGTTCACTTATTAATCTCGGTTTTTGCGATGTTTTGACGCGCTGCGGGAGGGGGTGTGTTCCTCCCCCCGTCAATACAGGCCAGCTCACGTGACAATACACAATCAATGGGCCTGTCACCAATGAGCCCCATCGCACGCCTGCCCCCAAATATACTAATTGTTGCTCTATATTCGACATGAGTCTTGTGCTAGTGTAGACAGAGTGTCGTCCAGCTCGGATATCTCGCCCAGGTAAGGTTTCAACCGATTATTTGAATATTTATAACTCTCCTAAAAGTAGGTCAAGTCTCTCTGGTGGTGATCGGGAGCTGTAACTGCGCAGAAGTTCTCAGTTGAAGAGGGCTTATAGCCGTGACTCGTCCTGACCCACATCTTTGTTTAATCACATTAGTTTTTAATACCTGACATAATCTGTTTTAGCTTAAGCTTTTAAGTTATTACGGAAGTATAGTTACTTATTTGAATTACCTGAGTAGGGGTGCCGGTGATATAGCAGGCCAATCAGAAGGCAGCATTTTGGTCACGTGACATTAGGCCCCGCCCCCAAGATGGCGGCGCCCATGTTTCCCGCCAAAATTTCCCGCCAGATTTTCCCGCCAAAATTTCCCGCCAGATTTTCCCGCCAAATTCCCTAACCTCACTTTTCTCCCTCCAGTGTTGCCAACCTATGGTTATTATATGCAGTATTATATATATATATATATATATATATATATATATATGCTCTATGCTATTATACCCTATAGGGCTACCAACCTAGCGGAGCTAAATAAGGTAAGTAAAAAGTCAGTTTGTTATACAATAAGTTTAATATAAAAAAAGAATATATAATAAGAACAAGTTAAAAAACAAAGAGTATATAAAAATTTAATAATATAAAAAGAATAATATGAAAAAAGTTAATAATAAAAAACTAATATAAATACATGATTATATATATATTATCTAGCGGTCCACCTCGGCAGCCTCTGTGTCCTCCTCCCTGAAACAAACAAAACACCGTTAGTCGTTTGAAAATCCAGTTGTAACCTGTTAAAATACAGCTCTGTGATTGGTCGGAATAAGCTCGCACCCCATTGGTCGTCTTAGGCGTTCTGATCTCTGATTGGTCCATCCATACACCTGTACCGTTGGCGGCTTACCTCGTTCACTCTGTTCCAGGCTTTTGTGGTGGTCAGAGGTCTCTGCGCTGCTCAGTTTTTTGATATTGTGGTGTAGTGATAGTATTGTGCAATCGCAGTAAGTGCTAGCTATAATTTACCGTTAGTATTTAACGCGTATCATATCTGAGACCTAACCTCAAACTTATAACATAACCCTATTTTGCGTGTATAACATATTCCACTTTATTAGTTTAATTTTCTAGCCCTAGTGTTGTATTTACTCAAGTCGAGGTTTTACATAACCTCACTTTTGAGGGTAAACATAACCCTACTTTTACGTGTATAACATAACCTCACTTTATTGTTTTGATTTTGTTTTGACTTAAGTAGTAATGGCTAGTGTTGTTGAGCCTGTCGAAGTCCTCAGTGACGAGCAGGCGTATGTAAAGAAATTCCGCTTGTACGGTACTAAAACAATTTTCAAATTTTCTAACCCTCCTCCCGATACTAGTGAGATAGATTGGCTCAGACAAGGTTTCGCCAAAATTGTGAATGAGATGAAAGGCCAAGCCCATGAAAACGATCAGCTCGGCTTTACATTGCAGAGTCTTAACCTAAAAGGTAGAGATCCGGGGTTTGTTGCTTTTCGGCCCGCTGGTGAAATTGAGGAAGACATCCTTTGGCAAATTTTTGGGGGAATAGTACAGTCAAATTCTGAATCCATCAAGTCCACGGACACTTTTAAAGTAGAATGTACCCGAGTTAATCTCCCTGTAGGTTCCGGCCGTACTGGGAGGGTAAGACCCGGTATCTTTAACAACTTTGAAGAGGAGTGTAAGGCGAGAAAAGGAATTGTTGTAATTAAAAATAAAGACAACCTGTGTCTCCCCAGGGCTTTGGTGGTGGCTATCGCTCATGTTACAAAAGACCCTCAGTACAAGTCAATTCGGCAGGATGATAAAAAAAGACAAACCGTTAGGGCTCAGGAACTTATTCGGCGGGCTAGGGTGGAGATGTCCGAGGATGGCGCTGGGATCCCTGAACTTGAAAAGTTTCAAGACTTGCTGAAAGAGTTCAAAATTACCGTGTTCAATTATGACAATAAAGGCCGGGACGTTTATTTTGAGGGGCGTGTTGAAAATCCAAAATTAAAAATTAACTTGCTTTTTCACAACGGTCATTATAACGTAATCACTAGTCTGACTGCCGCTTTCGCCTGCGTTTATTTCTGCGAAGCGTGCCACGTCCCTTACGATCACAAGGGCGAGCACAGATGTTCAAACATCTGTGCTCAGTGTCAGACCATCTCGCCTCCCTGTAAAGAGGAGCATGGGGGAATAGTTTGTCCAAAATGTAACATGACTTTGCGGAATCAGCGGTGTTTCACTGCTCACCAAGTCGATAGATGTAAAGCTGTTAAAAAGTGCCTTGACTGCAGTAAATTAATTTGGATTAGAGACAGATCCACACCCCACAAGTGCGGTGAAGTCTATTGCAAACCTTGCGGCTCCTTCCAAGATCCTAATCATAAATGTTTCATGCAGCGAGACGAGGGTAAGCCTAAACGCAAGGACTACCTATTCATTTTCTTTGACCTGGAGACTCGCCAAGACGAGTCTCTCCCCTCTGACCCCGAGCAAAAATTACATAAAGTAAACTTGTGCGTTTCTCAACAGTTTTGCTTTAATTGTATAGAGTCTAGATTTTGTATGACATGTAGAAACCGTACGAGAGTCTTCAACTCTAACCCGGTTCACCAATTCATGGAATATGTCATGGAAGTCAGGAAACAGTTCAAAAATGTCTGTGTGATCGCCCACAACGGCCAAGGCTTTGATTTTCAGTTTTTGTTAAAGTATGTGTTGGAACAAACTAAATTCACACCAGATCTGGTCATGAGGGGAACCAAAATTATTCTCATGGAAATGGACAACGTGAGGTTTGTGGACTCACTCAACTATTTCCCCATGGCCCTCGCTGCGCTCCCTAACGCCTTCGATCTGCCTCCCGAGAGAAAGAAGGGCTACTTTCCCCACTTGTTTAACACTCTGGCAAACCAAGATTATGTAGGTCCTATGCCCGACAAGCAGTACTACTGCCCGGGGTCAATGTTTGAAAAGTCCCACGAGGCCTTTGAAGAATGGTACGATGCGAGAGTGGCTGAAAACTATGTCTTTGACTTTAAAAAGGAAATCTTAGAGTACTGCATCTCTGATGTAGAGATCCTAGCTCAGGCCTGTCTTAAGTTCAGATCGATATTCCTCAAAGAGTGTAATGTCGATCCTTTCCTAGAGGCTGTAACGATCGCTAGCGCCTGCAACTTGGCCTTCCGCCGCAACTTTTTAAAACCAAACACGATCGGCCTCATCCCAAAGAACGGCTACCGTTTAGTGGATAACCAATCAGCTATCGCCATTCAGTGGCTCAGCTGGGAAGAAGAGAAGCGTGAAGTGAGGATCGAGCATGCGGGGCGGAGTAAGGAAGTAAAGATTAACGGGCTAAAAGTAGATGGGTTTGACGGGGAAAACATCTACGAGTTTCACGGGTGCTACTGGCACGGTTGCCCCAAATGCTTCCCGTACAATCGAGAGGCTCCTCTGAAGGAGGATCCCTCGGACTCGCTTCACTTGAGATACGAGAGAACCAAGTCCAAAATATCTAAGTTTAATGACTACGAAGTAGTCGAAATGTGGGAATGTGAGTTTCGAAAAGTAAAGAAAGTACAAAAGCTCACACACTTGGACTCTCTCCCCATACTAAACACACTCCCACTTGATCCTAGAAACGCTTTCTTTGGGGGCAGAACAGGCAACTCCAAGACTTACCACAAATGTGAAGGGGAAGAAACAATCCAGTATGTGGACGTGTGCTCTCTCTATCCGTATGTGTGTAAGTACGGTAAGTATCCCCTTGGTCATCCTACGATTTACGTGGGTGACAGGGAGTGCAGACAGAGAGGGCTCGGCGTAGATGGTTTGATGAAATGTAAAGTCCTGCCGCCTCGGGATCTCTACCACCCGGTACTTCCAGCCAAAATGAACAAGAAACTCATGTTTGCCCTGTGTAGGACTTGCGGGGAAACTCAAAACCAAGGGGAATGTTTTCATGAGAGTGAGGAAAGGGCGTTGGTAGGGACTTGGACTATGGATGAGGTGAGGAAGGCTGTAGAGAAAGGCTACGTTGTCCTCGACATCTACGAACTGTGGGAATATAAAATGGCAACATACGAGAAAGGGGGGCTTTTCACTGACTTTATCAATAAATTCTTGAAAATGAAGCAGGAAGCCTCAGGCTATCCTAGCTGGTGTGAGACTGAACAGGACAAAGACAAGTACATCGCGGACTACTTCACTCATGAGGGGATCAGATTAGAGAAAAACAAAATTGTTAAGAACGGGGGTTTAAGACAATTGGCTAAATTAATGTTAAATTCATTCTGGGGAAAGTTCGGGCAGAGGGAGAACCAAACCAAGGCAATGATTGTCAGAGATCCCAAAACACTCTTTGAAATGCTGACAAGTCCCGACGTACAAGTAAATCGAATTCAGACTGTTAATGAGGAGGTTGTGGTAGTTAGCTGGGAGTACCTGGAGGAAGTCGGCGAGCCCTTGAGAAATGTCAATGTAGTGATCGCTGCCTACACTACAGCACAGGCTAGGTTGAAACTCTATGAACATCTGGAGGCCTTGGGCGGTCAGGTGCTCTACTACGACACGGACAGCTGTATCTATTTCTACAGGGGAGGTTTGTATAGAGTCCCTACGGGAGATTACCTCGGGGAAATGACAGATGAATTGGTAGGTGATTACGGGCCTGGATCTTTCATCGTTGAATTCGTTTCTGGGGGGCCAAAAACTTACGCGTACCTTGTCTGGTCAACCAAAAAACAAAAACTACAAACTGTGTGCAAAATCAAGGGCCTCACCCTCAATATGAAGACTTCCGAAACGTTAAACTTTGAAGCTCTGAAAAAGATGGTCCTTAGTGAAACAGCTGAAATACTAGAAATTGAAGAGAACAGAATTAGGAGGACTAAAGACCGCGATATTGTAACTGTAAGCGAAACTAAAGTTTTCAAAATTACTGGACCAAAGAGGAAGTTTGAGGGAGAGTACGACACCCTGCCTTACGGCTACAAAATTCAAAGACTTGAGTAAAACAACACCGGAAGTTTAAGGGGGGGCGTTTCGCCCCCCCTAACCCGTAATGAGTCATACTTTCCCCTTCCGCGGATCGCTCTACCTCGGTCACTTTTGCCGCTGCTCCTGCCGAGGTAAGACGTGTCCTTACGTTGCTCTGATCTGTACTATTGCACAATACTTGATATAAAATGTCTCACTTAACTTCTTATATATTTAATAACCAGGCCGTTGCTGTCCTGTTTGACAGAGAAAATAATCCTTGGTTCAAAGCAAAAGATGTTGCTCAAATCCTAAACTATCAAGATACAAAGCACGCAATCCGTACCCATGTAAGAGAAAAACACCGCAAAAATTTACTGGAAGTACGAGGGGGCGAAACGCCCCCCCTAACCCATAATGAGAAACATACAATCTTTCTTAGCGAGCCAGGTCTTTATTCGCTAATTTTAAAATCCAAATTGCCCATTGCTGAGAAATTCCAAGACTGGGTTTTTGAAGAAGTCCTGCCTTCCATTAGAAAGTATGGAATGTATAAAATCCAACAAAAAAATAATGAGTTGTTACAATCACTTACAAAATCACTGGAAATTAACCAACAGCTAGCTCAAATTAACTCAGAATTTAAAACTGCAAACGACATAATGTGTAAAGAAAACCAGTCACTGAATGAGTTGTTGACTGAACAGGTACCGAAGGTTGCTGTGATGTCAGACGACGATGGACTTAAACATGTTTTATGTGTCCTTATTAAAGAAACCCTTCTGGAGCTGTACGGAGTCTGCGAGTACAAATGTATTCGCATACAAAAAAGAAAATTTAACGAAGCTCTCATTAAAGCCAAAAATGAAGGTTTCGTACCTTGTTTCATCAAGTCTCCTGTTCCTAATGGGATTAATGTACTTAACAAAGCAAAAGAAGTAATGCAGAGTTATGGTATGCACTTTGACTCTGCATACAACAACATCCTAACTTCTCACAATTTTGTAAATATAGTTGAGCATGTCTTGGACAATGCATAAGTTCCCACTGTATGTATGTGTGTGTGTGTATGAAGGTCACTGGCGTGGGTGACGAAAAGCCCCGTAAACCTGAATGTGATGAAGGGTTTAGTAGATTGAGGCGCCTGGCTAACACCCAGGCTACTCCTTCGAACGGTCTATGTATGAATGAGGGGTCTTACAGACCTCGGGTGAATGAAGGACTTTGTAAATCGTGTAGTCTAGACTACTCCTTGAGTCCGTACGGTGGGGACTTGTAAAATTAAAAAGTAAAATACAAAAAGAAAAACGGGGGAGGCAGTTAGTTTACTTTCGGAAGGCCTCCACGGGCCATGGCGGTGGAGGAGCCATGGTTTATCTTTTAAAAAATACTCTATCCTTTGTTTGCTAAAAAGGGAGAGGGCATTAGTTCGTACTGAGCGTCAACCAGGTAATCTGGATTGGCTCACGCACGGAATAATGTTTAACCTGGGTGCACATGCACGGGTGGTCTCAAACCCCACTCAAGCAAACAGATACTTACTTATTCCGAGTATAGGGGGTTCATCACGGCGTACACCGGGTTTCTAGGCGGTAGCGGTGGTGGCTCTAAAGCTCGTGGCTCTATCTCGGAGTAGATGTCCTCTACCACTCTACGAAAGACAACCCTAGGTGTCGGAGCAGGGGGTGGCTTCTTCTTCTGACAGGACACTACATACCCGAAGCACACCAGTAAGCAGGACATTTTGATCAGTACTGACCGAGCGTTACTGCGGTGAGGGTTATCAAGCAGGACGCTGAGGTTTTGATAACGAATATGGCGTGGTGCCTGATAAGCTCTTTAGCGGACAAATTATTTGTCTTTGCTATATTTGTTACGAGCCTTGTATTTATTTATATAATGAGAATCACCGATGTTAGTATAAAACTAGTGTCCTCAGAATAATCGTATCATTAGTAAAATGGACGGTAAGACAGCTATAGCTGAGGAGCTGCACAGACCTGCCAGGAGAAACTATTCCAGGCGTAAAGTCACCCTTAAGGGTTTAAGGGACCTTTATCAGGCTGATCTCGTTGAAATGAAGCCTTATGCGAAAACTAACAAAGGCTACAAATATATTCTTACCATGATTAACTGTTTGTCAAAACTAGCTTTTGCCGTACCTCTAAAAGACAAGTCAGGGCCAGAAGTGGCAAGGGCACTCGCTCCTATCTTAGCTAAATATAAAATGAAAAACTTTCACACAGACCAAGGTACCGACTTTTTCAATAAACATGTAAACGCGTTAATGAAGAAATACAAAATCAACCATTACCACACATTTTCCGAACTTAAGGCTAGTATAGTAGAAAGACTGAACAGAACGATAAAGACAAAAATGTACAAGTTATTTACTGCCAGAGGTAGTTATGAGTGGGTAAGTCTATTGCCAGAAATCATAAAATCTTACAACAACACGAAGCACAGGACTATAGGTATGAAACCCAAGGATGTGAGACAGAAACATGTCAAAGACATTCTAAATAAAATAAATAAAGTTAAAAAACCCAAACATAAAATCCTTAAACAAAAATTAAAACTAGGTGATAGTGTTAGAATCAGTAAAGCTAAAAGAGTGTTTAAAAAAGGCTATTTGCCAAATTGGACAAATGAGACGTTTACAGTATATGCGATTAAACCAACAAGACCAGTAACATACATATTACAAGACAACAGAGGGGAAATACTTAAAGGTGGGTTTTATGCAGAAGAAATTAGCAAGTCAAAAACCGGTGACATTTATTTAGTTGAAAGAGTTTTAAAAAGGAAAGGAGACAGACTCTTTGTACGCTGGAAGGGGTATGATAGCAGCCATGACAGTTGGATTGACTCCAAGGACTTGGTGTGATAACGATTGATCGCTTCATCCGCTCGGTATGTGCTTATCAAGACCACGTCCGGGAAGTATATATCATCTGTAATCAGTAGTGAGTAATCAGTCAGGATGCGGGTTGAGAAGCAGGAAGTCGAGCTTCCCGTTCAAAACTTTGACCAATATATCGGGTCGGGCATGGTTAAAAAGAATAAACACGGTATTTTATTACCTGATTCAATTCGCTGTATTATATGCGGACCAAGTTCCTCTGGGAAGACCAACGTTTTATTTAATTTATTGTTTGACCCAAACGGTTTAAGATTTGAAAATGTCTATGTTTTTTCAAAGTCCCTCCATCAGCCAAAGTATGAATTTCTAAAGAAGGTAATGCCTAAGGAGGTCGGTTATTTCGCGTATGATGACAACAGTCTAGTTGTACACCCAAACGAAGCTAAACCAAACTCTATAATGATCTTTGACGATATTTCCTGCGAAAAACATGACAATATACGCAGTTATTTCACTATGGGTAGACATCAAAATATAGATACATTTTATTTAGGGCAAACATACAGTGCTATACCCAAGCAACTGGTGAGGGACAACTGTAACTTTGTTATTTTATTCAAACAGGACGAAAGGAACCTAAGACATGTGTACAACGATCATGTCACTACCGACATGTCCTTTGACAAATTTAAAGAGTTGTGCGCTCGGGCTTGGCGAGATAACTTTGGATTCCTTGTGATTGACAAGACTCTAGACCCTTATAAGGGAAGGTACAGAGTAGGGATGGACAGTTTTATAACAGAAGTGTAATGGTACGCATCTACACGTACAACGATTTAAGAGGCTTTAACGCTAAACTCCATAATGTCAAGTCAAACTTGTGCTCTTTTTATTACAAGGACAAGAAGAAATTCTGTGGAAACTACTGCAGTAAGAAACCCCCTCATGGGTACCAGCTTAACAAAAGATGCTGGAGACATAAAAAACTAAAAAGATCCGCTGTGATACCGCCTGTAGTTTTATTAATTATATCTGCGAGTGAGAGAACCTATAACCGAGATACATGGCTTAGTTTTATGAACAAATGCGAAGAAAAAAACGTACCTTTGGAACTTGTAATATATCACGAAGATATGTACAACTGTACCGTGCGAGACCCACAAAATATGATATCTAGATTCAGGCCGTTCCCCGAGTTCTTTGGGCAAGTTTTGCCTTTACGTAACCTGCACGGAAGTGTTAATTTTACACAAATCTGTAATGAAATGCTGCAATACGGATGTAAGATCCCATTTGCTTCACGGTGTATACTTCTGACAGAACGCAGTATTCCTATAAGATCACCGATGACAGTCTATAAAAAAGCTTCAAGCTTAAAATGTCACATCGATATTAGTTATAATATCGGATACACGAACGTACCTCCTAGTGTCCCTAGATACAACAGGAATAAACCGTTTAACGGTGTTAATAATTTATGCCAGGGATTGTATACTACAGAGTTTCTCAAACTGGCCCTGCCCACACTACCAGTACAGTGCGAGAGATTCGGTATAAGTCTAAACAATGGCGTGTACAGTGTAACAAACAGAGTGTTATTTGACCAGTGGAGAGCGTTCACAGGCGCGAACCCGAGCGAATTCTGGCTTTTAAATTCTTATTTACTGGAACACCTCAACGAACCTAGGCCTATGGCGTTACTCAGACGATTCATGCAAAACACAATTGAAAGTGATAAATACACCGTAGCAGAAATACCTCAATGGAGAGACGGGTGGAAACGTACTTTTGTATTCAGGAGTTTTACCGGTCGTTATGTGATTCCCCGGTTCGATGCTAGAGAACAGAGGTACTACAGAGGTATGGACTTTAGCGCTGGTGTTTCACTGTTGGATATTATCGAGTTCATACGGAGGCATAAGAGGCGTGCCTTGTTTTTCAGGCAAGTCGAAATGCCTTAAATCTAGATGCGCTGGTTGAAATCTATCATTTATGACTATGAAGCGGAGCAGTAAACAGCAACTGACAAACCGGCTCATAGAGCTGCGTAATGCTATTAAACGGAAATATAAAATGTTTAAGGAAGGATCCGAGGAAAGTGATATTTTGCTTGAGAAGCAGTATAAACCAATTATTCAAGAACTTAGAAAAACGACAACAAACACAGCCGACATAAAAACTGAACCCGAAACCTTTAAAGAAGAGCCAATGGAATACGATACGACAGATGATGATGAAGGAGAAGCTGAATTTATTCCGCAGAGTGTATCAACACCTGAAACCAGCGGGTTAAAGCAAATTGTATCGACCCCTTCGGGACTGGAAACAGCGTCTCAATATATGGAAAGTCAGTTTAGTAACCCCATGACGGTGAGGTATATGACACTACTTTTAAAAGATGCTAGCGGTAAGGTCCGAGTTATTGATCATGACTACGGCCCTAGATACGAAGGCAGTACGTTAATGATGGGAGACAAGGTGTTAGACTTTGACAACGATGGAACTATTCTAATAAACAACACAAGATATAGACCTACCGAAGGTTTGTATGAGCTCATATTTAAGAGAACCCCTGACGAAGATATATACAATAAAGACGATCTTAATACCTATAAGAGTATTATTATCGCCACCAACGCTCACAAGAGAGGCTACAAATTCCACAATCAAATTAGAAGGGACAACAATCTAAAGTACAGAAGAATTATAAAAGATTTGTTCCCGGTTAAAGCGGGCAAAGGTTTAGCGTGGAAGAATGCACGATCTCGTGATATAATACATTGGGATGACGCCAATGAATTAGTGGATCGGTTGCGACACATTGCCATGTCAACAGAGACTGGAAACAGAGTCCATGGCAGTGAAATACTGAGTATCGTGGAGGAACTAAGGGAGGCTGGTTACATAAAAGGAGCTGGTAACAGTAGATTTAAAGCATTATTAAAATGACCATTGACAAGTTCGGACGTAGTAGCCGGAAATCCCGAGGTGAGGCCGTCAAGGGCCCCAAGGGAGAGGGTTTCAATTTAACGCCCCAGGGTGACTATGATATGCAAAATAAACGGTTATGTAAATTGGCTACACCGTTACAGCCACTCGACGCTGCTACAAAGAATTATGTTGACCATAAATCTATACCTTCTGACTTTCAGAGGTTCAATATGCAAAACAGAAGATTATGGAGTGTAGCTGACCCTGTAGATTCCTCGGACGCAGTAAACTTGGGCACACTAAAAAAACTGAGTATGACTATCTCCAACGATAAATATGACGCTAATAATAAACAAATAACTAATTTAGCTCTACCAACAGACCCCAGCGATGCAGTTACCAAGTCGTACGTGGAAAAAGAGATATTGCCTATAACCACTAATCTCGCTAATCAACAGCTTGACTTAACCGGTCTCAAGACCAGACTGTCAAAATGCGAAGGTCTAATAACTACTAATAAAGATTTTCACGAGAAACGGTTGAGGAAATTCGGTACCATGGTCTTTAATTATATTAACAGAAAACAAACTGGGAGGTCTGCCATTCTACCCACGCCGGGTGAAAACGATTACTTAGACTGGGAAGTTTTGTTTGCTGACGGGTTAGAAGGTGGTGAAGAGCCTAAAGAAGACGTCAAACCACTTCCGCCTGATACTTATGATCTCTTTATGACTGAAGAGGGACTGAGTGGAGCTTCTTTTGATACAAATTAAAGAGAATTTTCGTCTTGAACCAACGGGGATATTTAATAATACTGTTCTTTTCCCCAATCTCCTCAGGACAGAAGCTGAATATATAATGTCACTTAAACCGGGAAATACCGATTAGTCTACTCCGAACCGTCGAGGATGTTGGTTCTCTTACTGTTTATGCTACCTCTTGCCTCGTGCAACAAGTCAATAGAGTATCTTACATATTACGGCTATCTGGAAAAAAACGCTTTTACAGAGGACATTACTTCTGCAGTAAAACAATTTCAAGAGAATTTTCGTCTTGAGCCAACGGGGTTTTTTGACAATGATACCTTAGCGCTTATGAGCACTCCTCGGTGTGGCTATAAAGACAATATATTACCCTTCTCAGCTCTACCCAATAGAAAGTGGAATAAATCAGTAATAACTTGGTACCAATACGGAACACCACAGTACCCCAACTTAATTCAAAAAGCTTTCGATGTATGGGCCAAACATGCAAACTTAACTTTTAAAAAAGATATAAATAACCCCACTATAATTATATCCTTCTCAACTAATAGACAGCATATATTTTATTCTAGACGGGAGACTTGTCCATATGACTTTGATGGCCCCGGCTACCTCCTAGCTCACGCCTATTTACCTCATATGGGGTATAACCAAACGGACATACACTTTGATTCGGAAGAAAACTGGGATTTCACTATGAATTTACCACGATATGGAAACATTTCATTTTTTCAAACATTAGTACATGAAATTGGTCACGCCCTAGGCCTGGACCATTCAGGCGACGATAAATCAGTAATGTTCCCTTTCCATAGGAGTCCAATGGGGATTGTGGACATGAACGAATACGAGCTAAGCAAAGATGACCAACGCGCTATGGAGTTTCTATACGGCAGGCCCACTAAGACATTTGCAACCATTCCAAACTATACACCACCCACTACCATGACAACAACTACAACAACAACCGCTACCACACCAAGCAGTACAACACCTGAGACACCACCCGAGATAACTGAAAAACGCGATATATGCGAGTTAAAAGGTCAAATTGATAAGTACGTTATTGTAAACAAGAGGATATTTGCTTTCTTTAGAGACTACGTATGGATTATAAGTTTGGACCCTGCAGACAGGACTCCTGAGGATTTAACAAGGCCAAGGAGAATCTCTCACTGGCTTAACTTTTTACCGCGAAACTTTACTGAAATATCTGCCATCTACCAGAGACCTAACAGGGAAATTGCCCTTTTTGTTGGCAATGATGTATACTTATTTAGATACCCTTCACTGTCTTTGGTAACAAAGAGTAGTACTGACACCATAGCCGGTAGACAGGTATATAAAGTTAATTCGGCCTTTGCCACTAACACGGGGAAGAGTTACATGGTTATTAACGGCTGGTATCTGATTGAAATTAACGAGTGCGACTTTACTGGCACTTTTATGGGAATGGTTTCGTCTACACTGTACGGGGTTCCTGCTCACAGTCGCGGTGCATTTAGATATATAAATGGCATGATTTATATTACAACTGACAGTGGTGTGTTGGAGTACAACGAGTTCACAAACGCTGTGTCTCGTACGGTGCCTGACATTTTTGAAGTTTTGAAAATTCCGTGTATACGTGAGACTCTACTGAATAGACTGTACGAGGTGATTAAATACTTACAATAAAATGGCAAAGACTAGAAGGAAACCTCTCAGACGCAAGCTAGCGGTTGTGCGAGGCGGAGGTATTGTTTCATCTGTTCTTAATAAGGCCATAGACTTACTACCTGTCGAATTACATATCCCTGGTTATCAGTATTGCGGACCTGGCACGAAGTTAAAAGAGAGATTGGCTAGAGGTGACAAAGGAATAAACGGGCTAGACGCGGCCTGTAAGGTCCACGACATAGCATACTCCCGGTATTCCGACAGCGAGCGGCGAAGGCAAGCTGACAAAGAGTTGGCGGAACGCGCCTGGCAGAGATTCAAGTCTAGTAACGCCAGTGTTGGTGAGAAATCCGCTGCTTGGGCAGTCACAACAGCCATGAAAGCAAAAACAAAATTGGGAGGAGGTCGTAAGAAGAAACGCCCTGCTAAACGTCCGAAGGGTAGAGGGTTGTATCTTAGGCCCTATAGAAAGGAAGGCGCCGGCTGTAAAAGAAAGAAAAGGGGAGGCCGCAAGAAAAAAAAAGCATCTCAATACCAATAAAGCCACTTACAAATTACGATTTGATCAAATACGCGAGGTTATTGAAAATTCCTAATTTCAGAGGGGTTTATATGAGGAACAGTCTACCGAAAACCCCGAGAAAATGTGAATCTGCTATAGTTAACTTGGACAGTACAACCGGTCCAGGCACGCACTGGGTATGTTACAGGAAGATTGATAAAAAGGCCTATTATTATGACAGTTTTGGAAACCTAAGACCACCACCGGAAATTTCTAAGTACTTGGGTGAATGTGAGATGTACTATAACTACGAGAGACAACAGAATTTTGACTCAGTTGTTTGTGGACATTTGTGTTTAAAGTTTCTCTGTAGTAATGTTCTGTCTAACAGGGGTAACTAGTGTTCTATCCCACGAGCTAGCGTTTCCTATTGATGTTAGCGAGGGTACATGGGAACTTGGTTTAATTGAACTGACCACTTATAACTCTATACCGAACATTGAAAAAAACATAAATGATACGTTTTACTACGGTGATGATAAAAGTATTACGATCCCTGAAGGGTCTTACGAAATTGAGGACATTGAAAAGTATATACAGTCGCAACTACCAAAAGAAGTACAATTTACTTTGAAACCTAATAAT
Source organism: Allygus modestus (assembly GCA_963675035.1). Lineage (NCBI taxonomy): Eukaryota > Metazoa > Arthropoda > Insecta > Hemiptera > Cicadellidae > Allygus > Allygus modestus. The sequence continues at coordinate 191,228,540 of OY776111.1, read as the reverse complement.
AACACTTTAAAAGCTACGATATGTTGTTCTGAGAAAATTGACTTTACTAAAGAACATTCATTGGGAACACTCTTGGGCTACAAAAAACAAATATACGGGGCTAAAGATGAACATGTATCGGAACTGCCTGTAGATATAATAAAAGTTAACTCCATAAGGGTGGAATGTAATGTCACACGCGGGTCATACTTGAATGGGGTTGAGGGCCATGTCATACACGAGTTCTACCCGGCTGAACCACCGGGCTATAAAATAATGGAATTACCGAGGAATGTCATTTATTTACCCGTGATCAGCCAGAGGATCAACAACTTGACAGTGTCTCTAAAAGACCAGGACGGTAATCTTGTTAACTTTCGCGGAGAAAGAATTTCTGTTAGACTAAATCTTAGACGCAGTAATGGGGCTACTATTTAGGCATATACCAGGAGGGCAGCAAGTCAGTAGTGTTCAGAAAGCCAAGGAGTTAACTTGTAAAAGCATAACGTTTCTTCGCTCTCTCGGTTTTAAAGTAATAAGGAATGGCGCTATTAGCGATAGACAACCAGGCAGAGTATGCTGACTTGATAACAGGGATGGAGTTGCACTCACATCAGCCGTATGCAAGTACAACTTACAATAATAACGATGAAATAAGAATACCGATATTACAGCAGGACATAATAACCGCGCCTTTTGAAAGTTTTATTGTGATACACGGCAAGACCAACGCCACAAAGGCCGACGGGACTCCTCAGGATGTTTCCTTTATTAATAATGCTATATCTTTCTTGTTTGAAGAAATCCGCTACGAGATTTGTGGCAAGGAAATTGACAGGACAAAAAATGTCGGTATAACTACTACTTTAAAACATATTCTATCTATTCGCGAGGAGGAGAAAAATACTTTAAAGAATGCCTGTTGGAACGGTCCTGGTAGTACTGAAAAAGTGACAGATTTTGTATATTCAATCCCTCTAAAACTCTTGCTAGGTTTCGCTGAAGACTACAGACGAGTGCTGGTAAATGTTAAACAGGAACTGATACTCTTACGTTCGGCTACAGATACAAACGCTGTAAAATTGATGGAGGCCGGGACTTTAACATTAACAATTGACAAAATCTACTGGCGAATACCTCACATAACAGTGAACGACGCTCAGAAGTTAAAATTGTACAAGTTTATTGAGAAAGACCCCGCAATACATGTTCCCTTCCGTCAGTGGGAAATGATTGAATACCCGAACCTGCCGAGTACAGACACGTTATCTTGGACACTTAAAACATCTAACCAAACAGAAAAACCTCGGTATATTGTTCTAGCCTTTCAGACAGGCAGAAAGAATGACTTAACAAAGGACATGTCACGGTTCGACGCCAGTGATTTGCTTGATGTTAAACTGTATTTAAACTCAAATTTCTACCCGTATGACAACCTTCGCGGGAACACTTGCCTGTTTTATGATATGTATGCGAACTTTCAAAACTCTTATTACGGTAGAATCGGCTCACCGATATTAAACTTTGATGATTTTAAAACAAAGTGTCCTCTGTATGTAATTGACTGTTCAAAGCAGGACGATACTATTAAGACCGGTCCCGTAGATGTAAGGCTTGAGATTCAAACTAAAACAGCAATCCCGGCTAATACTTGGGCGTACTGTCTCATAATTCACGACTGTCACTACACATACACACCGATCACGGGAGATGTCAGGAAAATATCGAGTTAGTTTCCCCAGCCCGGTAGTTACAAAAATATACAGTTTGCCCGCTGAAGATAGAAAATCAGATTGGGAACAGTTAGCAAGGGATAGGGCCAGGTTTTTGAGACGTATCAAATTAACAGAAGAGAAAATCTCCAATGTAATTTCTAAACAGTGGACCCTCCGGGTCCAACACTTGGAATGTATGTACAAGGGGGGCGATTCGCCCCCCTTGGGGTTGGGTGGGGAAGGGGTAAAAGATACATCTAATTTTCAGAGTGTTAGTCTCCTGCTAGCACTCAGCGAGTAAACATGGGCGAGTGGGTTATTATTCAGTTTTATAACGCCGATAATATTTTAATAGGTACAGCAAAAATGGATTGTTACAAGATATACTGTGAGAAGGAAATATCTGATATTCCTGAGGGTACAGCCACCGTAGTTGTTAAACTCAGAGACGATGGAGACTTTAGCAGTGATGATGATGAGGAGGGTATAGATGTTGTGGGTTAAGAGATTTTGTTAGTCTGAGGTGAGCAGTCAGTGAGTAAACATGGGTTACTACGGTTGGATTAAAATTGAATATTACTACAAGAAGGTTTTGATGAAAACAGATTACGTAGACAGTTACAAGTTTGCTAGTGTTGAAAAGGAGTTTAAATTAATGCGCGGGATCGATAGCATTATAGTTAAATGGCGTACAGATTTTGACAACAGTGAATCCTCAGAATCCTCTTCAGATCCTGAGGAGAAGGAGGGTGGAGGGGAGGGGGTAGATGAGGTTGGGTGTGGACGTTTATTAACGGGGCGTACCGATTAGTAACAGAGATGCCATCGGCCGAGACGGAGGTGAGTACGGGAGCTATACCCATCCCTAAGGGGAAAGAGCCTATAAATTTAATGACCGGAGTATTTCTAAAGTCAGTCCACTTCTTGGACCCTGAACTCACCAAGTGCGTAGTATCGGGTATTTTTAAAAACAGGGACAACAGCCTCGGAGTATTAATTAAGGGGAGGAAAGGTGTTGTGTTTTGGTCTTACGATTCTTACTGTCAGCTGGTTGACAGGTTCAATGAAATTACTTTAGCTTTTGAAGGCAAGTATCAATGCTTTGTAAAGACCGATACGGGAGCTGATATTAAAGTTAACAGTATTTTTGGTCAGCAGTACGCTTGTGTCTCTGACGGAGAACACTCCTTGGCTCTCAATCGACACGAGTGGAATCAGCTTGTAATTAACATTCCTTTGATCGGTCGCTCTCTATTAGAATTGTTTTATTTGGAGGATATTATTAAAGTTTTTATTGATCAGGTTTTATCGGACGCTGAAGCTTGTACAGAACAATTACCGCCTCAAGTAGCTGACCGTCTTTTTAGCGAAGTCTCATTATGGAAGCTGTAGTCGAGTTTCACGGGTTCAAAGACAATAATAATAAATTTATTATAAAGGAGTTTGCTATAGTCGGAAAGTCTTACAGAACTCAGCTGGTATTCCGGCCTCCTTACTGTTTTAATTTTTTGAATAGCAAGATGAAAAGAACAGCCCGCTGGCTGACTCGTCACTTTCACCATATAAAGTGGGATGAAGGTGAGGTACATTACAGCGAAGAGCTTTTGCGCTCACTGTGTAAACCCTTCGAGGTCATACACACAAAAGGCCTGGAGAAGGCTCAATTCCTTCGGGCATTTCATTCTAATGTTAAAGAAATAAATGAAAGTTTGTATATAGATGATGATGATTTTACAGTAGCTTGCATTATACATAAAAATAAAAACGAAACTTGCGCCTTGAGGTCCGCACAGTACTACGCTCGAAAAATATTTTCGAGTGGGGCCTAATAAAAATAAGGCCCGGCAGTCGCTCACCCAAGGCAGGGCTAAACCCTTTGTAAGTCCAGGGGTGTGGGGAGGTTGGCCTAAAAAACTGTGAAACCGTTTGTTGTAATCCTCCGACTGTCAGGGAAATGCGAATTAAAAGGCGCAACAAAAAAAAAATAAAAATGAAAACCAAATAAAAAAAATATAAAAGTAAAATTCTCTGTCTATTTTCTAGGCTAAACTGAACGGACACAGTCTTAGTAAATAGCCTAGAAACAGAGAACAAAAAATATTTATCGGAGGCAGCATTTTTGTAATGGAGTGGCTGCCACGAATCACTGCGTTGGTTGGGGCAGTGGTTAAAAACAGTGAGAATAGGCCTACTGGGGATACTCACTTTAATAAAAAACGCGCCGAGACCCTACCCCCTGGGTGGTGTGGAAATATGGGTCATACAAATACTTAACTTGGACTCTAAAAACCGAATAAAAATAATAACATACCTTATAAGACGTATTCCGTCCATCCAGAACGGAAACACATTCCGCACGTGGGGCAGGAATACCATACTGCCCACTCAACCACCAGCCATGAGAAAAGCTGGGGATGGAGGCAGTAATGGAACCTGATCTCCAGGTGTGGATAGATCAGTACCCGGCTGCTCCGACAGCATACACCCCCCAAGTACAACGGCCATAAGTAGCTGGAATAGACCGAGAACTCTATACACAACGGCTCCATGACTGTAACTGAAGCGGCGAGTGTGGCTCGCGCCCTAATCGCTATCACTTCCTGTGATAGCGCGGATGACTAGTGTAGCAAGCAATGCTAGACCCGTTTTTGAAAACAAGTTTCCACCACTGTCTAACGCTTGCTACCCTGTTCAAAAATAAGAACAATAATTAATATAATTACTTACTGAACGGCATCGTGCTCACAGGACTCGATAGGTGGATGGTTTCCCCACTCCTCTGGGGACAGCTCCTCGCACCTACAACATATGTCGTAGCCTACCCCAGAAGGGGTAAACCACAACATATTACATGAGGTCAGCTTGCCGCAGGCCTCGCAGTGGCTGTAATGGAGGTGCTCCATGGTGAGATGCGAATGAGTGAATGCATGTGTCGCAGCGGTTTCACGCCTGCGCGGTACTGATAAGAGTTTCCTCTGATTAGAACTTCAAGCGTTTCAAATGGATAATAAAATAGAAAACTAAAACGTGAGTAAAAATCATAATAGCTTATGATGATTGAGAGGCTAAATCATAGCCGCTAATAACAGGGTCCAGAAGCTCGTTAAAACAAAGTACCGCTCAAGATGATTGAGCGGCCGAAAATTACCATCGATTACGAGCCGGCCCAGACGCTCGTTAAATCCAAGTATCGCTCAAGGTGATTGAGCTCACGAAAATTACAGTCTATTTGTCTAATGGTTACACTGTGTGTTGTAAAATATTGTACTTACTATATTACGCAGGAACATCTGCTAACGGCTCTGCTAATTTCAAAGTCGCATATATCGCAGAGCCGCATCCTCTCCTGCGGTATAAAATCCGTGTAGCCACAGGTCTCTCTTGCCTCCTTCGACCTGTATGGAGGTATGTTGCCTCCACTCAGGATGATGGCTTCCTAAAACATTTGTTATAAAAACATAAATTACAATGCAACAACCCTTTTTAACAGTGTACTTAATTTAAGTGTACTTAATTTAAGTGTACTTACAAGAGTGCAGAAGACACACGAGACCAAGTCGTCTTCAAACTCGAACCAAAAACTCTCGAGGGTTTTACAACACCTTTTATGCTCATTAACGAGTTGAAGGCGCGTAGGTTGTGGTAACGGTAAGTTTAAAATTTGGTCTAAGCGCGGGTTATTAGCGCAGACGGCCTCCAGACAAATCTGTACGAGAGACGAGGCCATCGCGTACTGCCTGATGATTCAGCTCAAGGAGATAGGGAAAGCTACTGTGATAAGGTCCCTGGTGACTAAGGTTGCGGGTGGGGATAGAGTATAAATATGAGCGTTTGCTGTCTCTCGATTACAGTATTCCATGCATTCTGTAGTAATGTTCCGTCTACTGATTATTGTGACGATTCTTCGCTTGTCCTTTGGGGACAGTGACGGCGAGAACCCACCACTTCAACCCGGGGTATGTAGTTAATTCAGTGTTGTTAATTTAGTCACTGCTGCTAATTAAATAGTTTCTTAAATGTAACGTTTTGTTAATTTATTTACAGGGTCCCAGACCTTCGAGCCCTGACATTTTTGCCGATGAAGACTCTGATGTAAGTGTATAGAGTAATTAATTCCAACATTTTAAAATTAATATTATTACGTTTTCTTATAGTAATGTAATTTTTTATATTTTCAGAGTGATTCGACTGACTTAGATCAACCTCTTAACGGATATCGGCGGCGGACCCGAGCGACAAATATACGAATAACTGAGATAATGGCTAGTGTAAGTATTTTTAATAATTGTGAAAATTTAATAATTTTTAATAATGTAAATAATTAATTTAGTCGACTTACTACCGTCCTTATAATAATATTTTTGTTTTAGTGGGGAACTGATTGTCTATTTGACGAGTATAGCCGGAGCGACACAGGTGATGTGTTCTTCATAAATCGGCACAGGGACATCCTCTCATACTCCATGCCCGATGGAGATACTGACATGACCCTGGCGCCTCTTGAAGGGTTTCACCCGATACATTGGGTAAGTAAAATAACAAAAGTGTAAAATTGATCACTTGCTTATATATTCTGCTGAAATATATTTATATTCTTTTTGTTTTTTTTAAGGATGATGCTTACGATCGCTTATCGGATTGGAGACTATTTTCAAGCCCTACCGTGGAGACTGGAGCATATATCTATGAGGAGACCTGTGTAGTCGACGGTATTTTATGGATACGTTCTTCTTGGATGGTTAGTAGTTTTTTAGGATTATATATAACATTAGATTAAGAATTGAGGTAATGGCGTGGCTTGTACTTATCGTTTTTAATTTTCAGAGGGGTATTGAACGCGTTCCGTGGGGCTATGAAATGGACCTACGGTCACTACCCACTTGCTGTAGAACGCGCAATGGAACCCGGTATGCGAGAGAGAATTCCGAATCCCTCCGCGATGCTGTGCAGCTCAGACAGCTCCAAGCTCTTGTGGTAAGATATCGATCGAATAAACGTTTTAAAAGCCGGTAATACTTTGAAGAATCTAATAATTGTCTGTTTTTCAGCCAGCGTATGTCATGGAGGATGACATTCATTTCATGAATGATGAGGAGGACATCCTCATTTATGAAGAGAATCCTGCCCCATCAGCTCCTAGAGGATTTCGCCGAGTTAGCTTTGTAAGTAACGTAGTATAATATAATAATAACTAACGTACATTACTAGACTGTTTTATTCTTACTTACTGATTTAAACGTTTACAGGCGAGTGTTGAAACCCGTTTGAGGGAGATGGAGGCGCTTGCGTGGCCTTCGAGGCAGTCCCGTGTGTACGTCCTCACTGAATCTACCTACTGGGCCAGGGATCGCTGGACTTTAATTCAGTTGAGGGTACGTAGGTCAATTTGCTAACGAACTTTCACTTTCTCACCAGGGTACAGATACTTACTCACAAATCTTTTGCAGAGGGAAGACCAGCCGCTAGAAAGGTGTACCCTCGGGGCTCGTCGGGTTTGTGCTGGCGTATATTACGTCCACCGACAAGCCACGGGACTTCGTACGCGTCTAGGGGTAATTATATTATTATTCTGTTTTTTTAAATTTATATAAATCATGTTTCAAAATTAAATAGTAATTTTTTGTTTTCAGACAGTAACAGTCGGTTTTCTTTATTTTAGCTTGAAGACGATTTACTAGGGCTGAGGATGTCACGTCATCCAATAACGAGTGCAAACACCTCCGCGGGGCCTTCCAGGAGAGTTGAACCTGTGGTAAGTTGAATACAACCCTTAGGGCTATTGTTTTTTAATGAGTATATGCAATTAACCAGTGTATTGTGTTCCAGCGTGTGTATGATGATCCGTCGCAGGCACAGGGGGCCGAGAACCTGCCTCCACCTAGCCCACCACCGCTGCCACCACAGCCCGAGAACCCGCCTGCACCACAGCCCGAGAACTCGCCTCCACTTAGCCCACCACCGCTGCCACCACAGCCCGAGAACCCGCCTGCACCACAGCTCGAGAACCTGCCTCCACCTAGTCCACCACCGCTGCCACCACAGCCCGAGAATCCGCCGCCACCACCACCACAGCAGCCCTGTCCCCACTGCCGTCGTGAGGAAAGGCTGCATGAGCTGAGGCATGACGCTTTTGGGATGGTGAGCATATAATAATAATAACTTAATGTGATTTATAAATTAAACTGTGTTTATGATTTCAGGGTTTATATAAGTATATTTTATGATTTTAAGACTTGTTTATGATTTCAGATCGAGGCACGACAGGAGGGTGTTGACCGTGCGTCTTGGCGGGCTGTATGCCACCTTACCACCGCTAGGTCAGAGCTCCGGGAGGTTCTCCACCTGTCCGAGACCGTCCTGGTGAATGCAACCCGTCAGGAGATGCTGGAAGTCGCCCCAGTCGTCTGGACCGAGATCCAGACTACGCTGGAGCGCATCCTCACTCAGACGGGGAGCCATATGGACCAGGAAATCTTCCGGGGACGTCCACCGCCTGCTACAGAACCTCCTAGGGCCCTGATGTGCAGGGTCTGCCTTGATACGCTCCCTACGGTGGTGTTGTCGCCGTGTCAACACACCCTCTGTCCCGCGTGTGCAGTTCGCCTCCACGTGTGCCCGTTCTGCCGCTCAACAGTCGTCGGCCGCAAGCGGATTTTCTTTGACGGCTAGTTTTTTATATTAATAACTTTTTATATATATTCTTTTTATATTATTAAATTTTTATATACTCTTTGTTTTTTAACTTGTTCTTATTATATATTGTTTTTATATTATTACTCTTTTTATATACTCTTTGTTTTTTAACTTGTTCTTATTATATATTGTTTTTATATTATTACTCTTTTTATATACTCTTTGTTTTTTAACTTGTTCTTATTATATATTGTTTTTATATTATTACTCTTTTTATATACTCTTTGTTTTTTAACTTGTTCTTATTATATATTCTTTTTTTATATTAAACTTATTGTATAACAAACTGACTTTTTACTTACCTTATTTAGCTCCGCTAGGTTGGTAGCCCTATAGGGTATAATAGCATAGAGCATATATATATATATATATATATATATATATAATACTGCATATAATAACCATAGGTTGGCAACACTGGAGGGAGAAAAGTGAGGTTAGGGAATTTGGCGGGAAAATCTGGCGGGAAATTTTGGCGGGAAAATCTGGCGGGAAATTTTGGCGGGAAACATGGGCGCCGCCATCTTGGGGGCGGGGCCTAATGTCACGTGACCAAAATGCTGCCTTCTGATTGGCCTGCTATATCACCGGCACCCCTACTTACCTGTTATGAAATCTTAAACAATGCTTCTTCTAATGATCTGAATGTGCTTTTGGATTAAATCTAAAGTTCTAAAAGTTAAATATTTGTATTTTATCATTGCACAGTAAATTTCATCTTACTTACTTTCATCTATTCATAAGTAATAGTTTGTAAATGCAAAAGCCGATCCTGTATACGCTCCTGAACATACTGGAGAGTTTACACAATACGTATACCAGCAAAGTTGTACTCACGTCCTTGAATGTTTGTTATTTCCAAGGAAAAATAAACTATAACCAAAATCTGGTCATTTTATGCAGACAAAATTTGAAATGATAGATTCTTAACCAAGCGTGTAATACAATGTGTATGTTTATAGTATGTTAGTAAATAAAATAATTAAGTGACTCCCATAAAACCTCAAAGCAGAGGTCAGTTTCTCAGATCATCAGTTTGATTTTGACTTCAGGTTTCAGAGTGTTCATATTTTTTGTTTAAGTCACAGTGCCTTTCGATAGTTATTGTTTAAAGAAGTGACAATGATATAACAGTAATTGTAAAGTGATGTTACTGTATTTTATTTGGGGAACACAAACATTCAATTATGTATTTAGTGAGAGTAAGTGATAACTCCCCAATATAATATACTACTACGGTACTTTAAATTGTAGATGCAACACAAAAGCTAAAACTCCTCAAAAACCTGTGCAATGTTTTTCTTAATATATGATTATTAATATAATTTGTCCACTCTTTTACTTTATTATTGCAATCGAGGAGTTAGAAACCAATTAAATCTTAGATTTTGCGGTAAAATCATCTTGGTTAAGTTTCAAGTAAGCAAATAATGGGTCAGCTATTTATATTTCCTTGAGAAAGTTATGTCCAGTATATGTATTTCATAAATTATGTAACATCAAAATATTATTTCAATTAACAAACTTTTCTACCCTTCATAAACATATCTGTGACATAAAATCTCGGTATAACATATATATTGTGTTTGACCCTAAATAAGACATTTGCTGTCTCCAAAGTACTTTTTTATAGTAAAAGAAGAACTTTGAATTTATAAAACGTTAGGAAATTCTAAGTTGGATCTATTTAATTTAATTTAAGGTATTTAAGAATTCCTATATTGTGTTATGGCATGATGAATATGCATGATGTTCTATTGTAACTGTCCAATGGGTATTCCAATCATTTTAATTATTCACAATTTACATCTAAAAACATAAAATTTCAAATTTTAATTAGTTTTTAAAGGTAAATATTGTTTACAAAATTCATTATACCCAGAGGGCAAACTCCCTGATAATAAATTTCTCTTCGTCTTCGATTCATATTGTTTCATTTTCCTTTACTTACCTCTCCTATTTGTAACTTATTAAATAATAATGGTATGTGGCGAAAAAAGAATGGTTGTTTTTAGATTCAAACTGCGCATGACTAAATATGTATGATGACAGTACAACCCTGCTCTTGGATGTTAATTCAATTATTAACAAAAATACCAATCAGCTGTTTGTGAGAAAATTGTAATACAATCTTCCATATTGATCTCGATTGAATTACTGTTCTATCAAAAGTTTAGTAACTTCAAAGATTTCAACTAGACTGATATACATTAGAAACGTACATCAAATGTACATAAAATTAGTGCAGATTTAAGAAGTGTAATACTTTATTAAGGTAGCATAGATTATATATATATTTCTTTAATGGTTGTTATGCGTGTATAAATTATAAACTACTGTGTACTTTCAAGTGTAAATGGATAATAGAGTTCTTAGTACGCTGCTCTTTAAAATGTAAATTCAAGTTACTTACAAATTAAAGTTACTAAAAAGGTTCATTATTTCAAAAGTGAAAATATTATCACCATGTTCTTTTAGTGCACTTGAGATCTTCAAAAAACACCAGATATGTTGGTATGGATGGCATGAAAAGTCTACACGGTACTTTAAAAGGCACTTTTACAACAAATAAATAGACAGAGGAGGAATCCAATGTTTTCTTAGCTTCGAAACCTGTAATCGCCTCTAATCACACTCCCGTAATTGCTGCACTCAACAAGTAATGAGTGCTTTAATTCTCATAACACTACGGTGCACCAGACAAAACTATTTATGTTAGACCTAACCTTTCCTCTCTAACATATTTGTTTTTAAATACTCATTTGGGAAAAAGGATTCAATGATATATTGCTGCAGCCTAGTCAAAAGGTTCATACTGTTTACATAGTGGTGAACACAAATAAACATAAACAGCTAGTGCTTGTTTTGAAGGTGCAGTAGTCTTGTTTGAGAGAGCTAGGTAAGGTATCCAAACAGATTATCAAGTGTTCATCGGTTTTTAATCTCCTAACTGTATTATTTTACGCTCAATTATTATTATTCGTTTGGAAAATCATTACACTTTTCTTTTAGTGAACAAGACGCCGATGACACCATGATCTGATGATCCAACTAATTTAGGCATATCCAACGTAAAATACGTTCGTGTTAGTATTTGTTTTACGGTTTTATCTAATTTAAAAAGTTCACCTGATTTTATTAATAGTTGTAGTAAGCTTCACAAACATGCAGTTTTTAACGTTACTTTAGTTTTTTTATGGCCCACAAGGAGGAAGAAAAATATTTTACATAAACGTATTCACCTGAATTTAAAGGTCGTTCATTAGAGAACGTATTGTCTTCAGGCGTAGGCGATATATATCCAGTTGTAACTATCTTATTACCATGCCAAAACAAAACGGACCTTGAATTGACAGTTCTTTCGGATATAACGGCATTTTAAATTTTTTGAAATACCACCAGTTAAATAAACGACAGACCGGCTGCCATATTTGGCTCCGTTAGATGTCGGGTTTGCGGTACTGTGGCCTAATAGATAAGACCTTTAAATTGGTGTGTTCAGTAGCTTAACCCATCTTTACATAAACGTATTCACCTGAATTTAAAGGTCGTTCATTAGAGAACGTATTGTCTTCAGGCGTAGGCGATATATATCCAGTTGTAACTATCTTATTACCATGCCAAAACAAAACGGACCTTGAATTGACAGTTCTTTCGGATATAACGGCATTTTAAATTTTTTGAAATACCACCAGTTAAATAAACGACAGACCGGCTGCCATATTTGGCTCCGTTAGATGTCGGGTTTGCGGTACTGTGGCCTAATAGATAAGACCTTTAAATTGGTGTGTTCTGTAGTTTAACCCATCTTTACATAAACGTATTCACCTGAATTTAAAGGTCGTTCATTAGAGAACGTATTGTCTTCAGGCGTAGGCGATATATATCCAGTTGTAACTATCTTATTTACAATGCCAAAACAAAACGGACCTTGAATTGACAGTTCTTTCGGATATAACGGCATTTTAAATTTTTTGAAATACCACCAGTTAAATAAACGACAGACCGGCTGCCATATTTGGCTCCGTTAGATGTCGGGTTTGCGGTACTGTGGCCTAATAGATAAGACCTTTAAATTGGTGTATTCTGTAGCTTAACCCATCTTTTATGAAAGATTTTCTTACTTCTTGTGAGCTCGTCAAAGATTTGAGAGAAAAGTGTACAATTTATTTTTAAGAATACTATTACTATTATTAAAATCATGCAAGTTGTTGCCATTATCCATTATGCCATTTTCATGAAATTACCAAAAGACCTACCGGTACTCTTTACTACAATAGTTTACAAATTATTATTTTTTTTAGAAATGTTCAAGCCTGGCCTACATTAACACTGTCATTAACTGATTATCTGGGAACATTCAGACTGGTAAATATGACTAAGAAAGAAAAGCCTACAGAATCTGTTTTATTTTTTGCTTTATCGCAACTCCACTTTATCCACTTTGGAGTTTATGCACCGTGTTTGGTTTAGTGAGATAAATTCTAAAAGTAAGTACACGATAGTTAAAATAGGTTATGTGCAACATACGGATGAGCTATTAAACTCACTCTACTAAAGCATCAAACGACTTTGTTAAAGGATGAAAACAGATTCAAGAGGGCGCTTAACGCTCACGAAACAGTTGGCGTTTCTACCTGCTGCCCCCGTAAGGCCAATCTGAACTTTCAGAGCTCGCCCCTTCTCAACAGATTATCCAATATCGTTAATTTATGGCTCATATTAACAAAACATATAGCAACAAACATTACATACATATAGCATAAAACATGGTGTATTATGGCAACAAACATATAGTTAGTTCAATGAACAAAATTTGGATATTACAAATAATAATTGTTTAAAATAATTACACAAATTAAATATTTATGATTTTTTATGGGAGCACTATTAGTGATAACATAATTCTGATAAAATCTTAATTATAATCTATAACAACGTCTTAACACCACAGCAAGTGCCAAAAATGCATAGGTGGTCTTACCCGAATGCTTTCGGTCTCTGTTTGCGCCTGGAAATGGGTCTTAGGGAAAACAGCTGTTTTAAAATTGCCTGCTAGACGCCTTGTGGGGACACACTCTCGAACTGGGGCAGCAAAGGGCAGCAGTGATATTTTACAGACGTTTTAGTTATACATTATATAACATAATTAAGTTTCGTCTTACAAAATAATTTAAATTGTAAAAATGCATACACATTTACTTTGACCTCTAATTAAGTGAGATTTATATTATTTATATATGATTTTATACTCTGGTTGAGTGAGTATAAAAGTCATAACATCCCCCTAAATAAAGTCTCCCTCCCATTTTATAGGGGAGGGAAGTTTCTTTTTACTCCCCTACACATAGTATGCAGAGATGCAGAGATGGGTATTGTTTTCGTCAACATTTTAGAATTTGAGTTATCGATGGAATTATTCCCTGAACCCAAACAAGTGATTTTTTGAGGTGATGTCTTCCTATCTGTTACAAACCTAGATACCACACCAATGGGCTTATTTTGACCAAGTTTGTTATATAATATATCGGGTGTCCCATAAATGTAGGGCTCCTCATTTTTGAACGACTGTACATTTTCAAAAACCCTTTGGTAAATGTTACTAAAATATGCCAAAGTACTCTTTTAGGTGGTTACAGGCTTCAAACCTCAACCGTAAATAGGGGTTGCTGGGATATATTTTACTTTTCACCACTAACAAGTTGCATATAATTTTAGTAGTGGCAAACCCACAAAATGACATCACTTTCGGCACTATTTTCCCATGTTATTCTTATGGGGTTCAGTTTTTGCACACTTGCCCAAACCCGGCCTACACAAATTTCCCTGTTGGCCTATACTAATGTCCGACCCTTGCCTATATTAAATACAATTTTCCAATCCCAATCCGTCCCCTATATTTTTTAAAATTAATTGTCAAAGTCTAAAAACTAACTTTGGTGTTTATGGTCCGATTTGTTTAAAATGTATATATGTCATTTGTCTACGCTAGTGTATATGTGCACACAACCTACATTTACCAAATTTACTATAACGGTCAAAAATAAAAATAAAAATTGTTTAACACTTTTTACACAATAACATGGGGTTTTTGCACACTTGCCGGCACCGGTCCCTACGCTTTCCCCTACTTTACATCCTTTACGGAAATCCACGAGTTCTGGCTACTTGGGAACCTAAGCCATTTGACATATAATAAATAACCATTCCTCCTAAATACCTTCTCAACTAAATGCATGCCTTTATATTTAGTCTTTAACAATTCTCGCTCATATAGGTAAGAAAACAACAATACTATACTTTCCGCTACCTAGTTTCCGCTGCCCCCTTTAGTGCAATCGATATTTTTTTGTTTATTTTGCTGTATCCACGCAAAAACTAACTTTTGTGTTTATGGTTCGATTTGTCTGCAATTTGGTTACTGTCCTAAGCCAATGCATAAGTAAATACCACCTATAATTTCCAAAATCAACATTACTGTCAAATTAAACAATATTTTATAAATTACTGCCAATTGCCAGCTTCTTTATTTACTTTCCTATTTGTTTATAACTTGTATATGTTATTGTTCTAGGCTATTGCATAAGTAAATACATCTTATAATTTCCAAATTTAATTTAAACAATATTTTGTAAATTACTGCCAATTGCCAACGTCTTTATTTACCGTCTGATTTGATTTATTTTTGGATATGTTCTGGCCTCCAACTATTATATGAAAAATTATATTATTTCCAAATACGATGCTTTGTATAATTTACGTATAATATACTAATGGTCCAAATTGTCTGTTATTTGTGTTACTACCCTAAGCTAATGCATAAACCACCTATAATTTCCAAATTTAATTTTAACAATACTTTGCAAATTACTGCTAAATTACAACTTATTTGTTTACTTTCCAATTTTCACATATGTTTGTAATTCGACATTTATAATTACAATAAATTATTACAAAATTCGATTTAAAATGTATATAGGACATTTTCGCAAAATAATTTGCTGTTTATTAACCAATGCAATTGAGTAATATATATATATATATATATATATATATATATATATATATATATATATATGTTGTCGGGCTTTGTTTAAATGCATATAATTATGTGCCAAGTCTTAACTTATATTTATAAATTAATATACAGTACCAAATGTCAACTTATTGACTGTTCGATGCCACAATACTATGTGTTTTGTTGTTGTACAACTGCTAATATTCATACAAAAATTAATTTTTGAACCCAATAACAACTACACACAAAACACCAACCTGTCTTTGTGCTTGTTCGAAGTAGTCTTTATTTTATCCTGCTTAGTTAAAATCTAACTTTCCACTTTCTAGCTCGTTTTCTATCCAGTGGTTGGAGACATGAAGGTTACGAATATTTTCAAACTGTACAATATACCGTTTTCTACCTCTATTCTCCACTTGTTTAATAGCACTTATTAATAATTCCGTACCATCTTCCAAATCCTCCAATCTACTACATTCATTAAATTTAATATTACCTTTAATATATTGCATTAACATTGCATTAGACATCTCTATATCTTCTTGCCAACAACATCTGTAGTATCCCACCCACTATTATGGAAACTTAAGTTTTCTATTTTTGGAAATGAATTACCGTAAAATTTTGCGGTTCCGTTAGTGCTAAAGCTTGCAAGTGGCTCGTTGGTAGGTAGGTAAACAATGTCCAATTCACCATTATGCACTGTGTATGGTAATACACTATTAATAATAATACACTAGTCTTATTTATCTCTATAAACACAGTTTTACAGAAACCTTTAACATAGTATACACCTCTTTCTCTGCCAATACCCCCACATAGGTAAACTTGTTTTTATTGTTTACTACAAATGCATATAATATGTAATGTCCATTATGCTCTAGATCCTCCCAACGTCGCAGGAAGTAATATTTTAATTTATGCTCTCTTTTCCCTTATTTCTTGTTCTTTAGCCAATTGTGCTTTGTATTCCTCTTTAACCGCAACAGTCTTTCCACATATTCCAATTTACGCTTATTGGTGTCTATGTATTCTAAATCCAATTTCCCCTTTTTGGAACACCTCTCTAAGAAAGGCTTGGAAAATGGTTCTACTTCTTTAATAGTGTATCGGTATATTTTATTTTTAATATTAGTCCGACTTCTTAAAATATAGGGAGAAAGGTGAATTATAGGGATGGAAGGTATTTGACCTTCCACTAAGCCTAATCCTTCTAAATTTATGTGTTTAGGTATAGTGGAGAAAGGCGTATTTGATTTTGTAAAACATGTGGCCCCAGATTTTATGTAATACTTATGCTTTACACTTATAGTATTAGCGAATTTCCCCTATAGGGAATTAGCGAATTTCCCCTATAGGGAAGAAGCTATTACCGTAGGTCTCATGGTAAGACTTAAGCCCGAGACCATGATAACTTTTTGTTTTGAGGTCCCCAGATGTCCAAAACACTATTCGTTCAAAATATGTATATATATATCTATATATATATATATATATATATATATATATATATATATATATATATATATATATCTATATATGTGTCCGTGAATGCGATAACTTGAGTAAAAAACGTCCGATTTCGATGAAATTTGGCTCAAATGTGTAAACTGACATTTATGACTTTAAGTTCGAAAACCAGAAAAATCGGACTATGAGAAGGGGGGTTTATGGGGGTTTTAAATTTCCCAAAAATCAGTTTTTTGCATTTTTTACCCTAAAATTTTTAAAACACTTAATTTAGGTTTAGACTATGTTATAGAGCTTAAAAAAACAAATAATATGGTATTTTGAATTATTAACCTAGGTTAAGTGGTTGCGGAAAAAATCCAAAAAACATGCTCATAAAATCTCCCATGTTAATCTTATGGGAAAAAGGTTTTTGGCTTTTTCTCAGTTAATTTTACTTTAAACTTCACATTTTCTTTTACCAATCACTTCAGCTCCACAAAACAATCATTTTGGTGTTTAAATTGTGATTCTACGTCAAACCGTTGCAGAGATATTCAAAGTGCTAAACACAGTACGTTGTCCAATGTTATCGTTATGGAGAATAAATAAAATTTGATATCTTGATTATTTATGAATGTATATTGATGAAATTTGGTATGTGGCTTCATGTTGTACTGGTATATTGATAATTGCACAAAAAATAAATGTTTTGTTGATTGTCCCCGTAGCAGCTAACCTGCATACTCAGCCCTAATGTTATTCTTATGGAGAATAAGTAAAGTTTTATATCTCCCTTAATTATGAACATAAATTAATAAAACATGGTAAGTAGCTTCACCTGGTTCAGTTACATTGATAATTGCATAAAAACTCATTTCTTATCTTCCTCGTTGCAGCAAACCTGCGTACTCAGTCCTAATGTTATTCTTATGGCGAATAAATAAAATGTAATAAATCACTTATTTATGAATGTATTTTTGTCAAACTTGGTGAGTGGCTTTATGTACTAGTGAGAAACATATCAATGCATTGGAAATTCGCTGAGTACGCAGGTTTGCTGCGACGGGGGGTATCTGGATATTCTCCTATTACCTCCACATAGTTAGTTTGCAAACAGTTAAAGCTAAATGCCGATAGAGCATACCTTATTAACTTCTCCCTTTGTGTACTATCTTCCGGCAGTTGTAGTTGTGCTCCAGTTATCTTCTTTGTATTACTATTACCTCAATGTACGTATTGTAACAAATCGTTAAACACCAGACAAGAACTGTTTTGTAACTGATTAGCAACTTTCGTCCACATCTTATGCAGGGGTACAGTATACAATGGAGTATTCTGGAAGTACCTTTCGTTGTCTTCTATTAGGCTTAAACAATCTCTTAAAGGTTCAAACTCTTTACCAAGTCCTCTACAATAGTTATAGATTGTTGCCTCTAACCTTGTTATTCCATTCTCTAGCTAGTTTAGACGAAAATTTTTCTTTTAATCTCGCATCTGGACAGTTTACAAAGTTTATTATATGGTTTCCTATTGTTTTAAATACTCCAGGGCTTGTAATCTGACATACAAATTTATTATAAATTTTTACACTGCTATTTACATTAAACCAAGTTAAACAGTCTTTACTAATATAGTAGTTATTATCTACAATAACGTTATGACCATCCTTGTACTCCCCTTGGTAGCAAAACACCACCAATAATATTTGCTAGTAACATTTACCAAAGATTGTTTGAAAATTTACAGCCCTTCAAAAATTAAGAGAGGGTTCCTTAAGGGAACACCCGTTTTACTAATCCACTGCATTCCCAGCAGTTTTCTTTTCGAAATTTTTATTTTTAAGGACAATTATCTCCCAAAAACTTAAAAAATGAATCTAAATTTCTCAAAAACTGTTCTTAAGATTAATTTCAGATTTGTTGGTTTATGGTGCTTTAATTTAATGTAAAGTAACACCACCTGAATTTCTGGAAACATTTGGTTTCAGAAATTAAAGGACTTAAAAGGTTCCAAAAATACGGTTTTATTTTCAGAAGTCGGGTGCATCGATAGACCCCGATTTAAATCTGAGTTATCTTTACTACATTACAAAATTAGATGTTGTACTAATTTCAAAGGTCTGATCGGTATTAGCCAATTATATTTTTTCGCAAAAATATATAAATTTTGTAGAGTGTAAATTAATGTTCGTAAATGTTGGGAATATACACGATTTACAGGCAAGAGGCTGATAATCGTAAGTCTAAACAAAACTATATACATTGACAGTTTAGAGCTGAAAAAACTTGATTCAAGAGTATTTATTACAGATATGAGGATTTAGTGTATACCGATTTTAAATTTAACAAATCAACTAAAAGTAAAATGTACTGTTTTACGATCATCCGAAGAAATTTGGAAAATTGAGTGAAACCATAAAAATATTTTTCCCACATGCCTTGTTGTTGCTATAGAACACTTCAGATTGATCTTTACTTTCATTAGATATTCATCATATTTTCTATATTCTTGTATGCGTTTATGTATACACCCCCAAAAATGGGGTATGATGTATTGGACCCTGTTATTGTATATATGAAGTATATTCATATAACTATTTAATATTTAATAATTCATATAATATTTAACAATTAAACTTTATGGTAAAAGATAATTTATGTTCTTTTGATGTTTTCTTCGTCATTTTGATAGCTGGTTGTTGTTTTGTTATTTATGTTTAGTCATTGAAACGTTCATATTTCAAGGTTTGAATCAAAAATAACCTGTCACTTTGAACAAATCCATAGGTCTAGTGTAGTGAACATACATATATATATATATGCTGATGAAACTGTAGTCTGACAATTCTTTCCTACAACAATGATAAATGTTGCCACAGGCAAGAAATGTATAGGTAATAGTGTAACAACCAATTCGTTAGGACCACAAAACCGTGGCGATTACTCGCAAAACATGTTGCGCCTACAGTACAATCAAGGCAAAACATGAGCAGCACCTATATTGCCTAACGCGCCGCCGCCAAGTCTAAGCTTAGTCTAAGTCAAGTCTAAGATTTTTCACAAGTCTACGTTGTTAATTGTATGTGTACTTTTGTAATCCTTTGAAAGTATTCTGGTAACTAGAGTAAAATGATAAAAATCGTAACATTAAGATAAATTTATTAATGAGAATATAAACTATATTCTTATTGTTTTGTTCTTATTTTAATAATTTTTGAAAATTCACGATTAAAACAAATGCATGATCTATTTAAGTCTATTTATGTCATTCCTAAACCACTTGCGACAACTATGAATTCAAAACCCAATCGGAAATATTTCCAAGCCTTTTCTGTAGAAGTAAAATAACTTCAATGAACAGAGAATAATAATATCCTGTACGATGAATAGTGAAATCTCTCAGATTATTTACAACACCAAAGACCAATTACATGGTAATTTTATTATTCATTTATACGAATAAAAACGTTATCTATACAATTTGGCAGAAGATTGGGCCTTTTTATCTATGACTTGTTATTTTAAAGATTGTTTTCGTAAACGCTTTATCGTTTTTAAACTATAATTTTTGCGCTAATGCTCTTGGAGCCAGGAATATATTCTATTTTCTGTCTGTAACCCTGCTTGAAACCCCAATAATGATCTTTCAATCATAGTCTATTTAATAGATTAAAACTGGCAAGTTAAAAAAATAAATAAAAAATAGCAAACTTAAGTTATTAGATTATATTATTATCATTTTAAAAGAGGACATAAATACGAATATACGTTTAAAATGAGGATACGAGAACATCGTTATTCACTCACAGCTCGCTGCGCAGCGCCGCGCCATGACGTACAGGCAATACAGGTGCAGCTTGTGTTTTGCCTTGGCTGTTCAGTAGGCGCAACGTGTCCAGCAATTATAGCATCTCATTATGGTTATTGCCAAGGTGAAAACTGCAGTCTGACTTTAAAGTTTAGGCTACAAGCTATATTTTTCGACGAAAAATGTTTTCAATACAGTTACTGCATAAGCTGTCAACTGCTAAATAGTATAATAATATAACGGGTGGCCGTTTTATCACGAACAAAATTATGCTTGCTACACGTTAAATTACGGTGTACACATACGAAATATTCTTTAATATTTAGGAAATTTTGTATGAAACTTAAATGGTACTTTTTCACAACCGATAAACCTTGTATTTTCTATTTGTTCACTTTTAAGGGGTCTCGGGATTGAAACTTTTAGGAAAAACACTTATTTTTTTTGCTCCGATTTTCATTAAATGTAATACCTCCGTGTCGCAGCAAACCTGCGTACTCAGCGAATTTCCAATGCATTTCTTTGTTTCTTACTACTACATAAAGCCACTTACCAAGTTTATTAACAATACATTTATAAATAAGTTATAAATAGAATTTGATGTATTCTCCATAAGAATAACATTAAAGGCTGAGTACGCAGGTTTGCTGCAACAAGGGTAATGGGGTTTTTGTGAAATTATCAACATAACTTAACCAGATGAAGATACAAACCAATTTGCATTAATTTATGTTCATAATTAAGCGAAATATAAAACTGTACTAATTCTCCATTCGAATAAAATTAGTTCTGATTATATTGACGCTACGGGGACAATCAACAACAATTTACTGTTTTGTTCAAATATCAATATACCAGTACTAGGTGAAGCCACATACCAAGATTCGTCAATATACATTCATAAATAATCGATATATCAATAAGGATAACATTGGACAACGTACTGTGTTTAGCACTTTAAATATATTTGGAACGGCTGGACGTAGAATCACAATTTAATCACCAAAATGATTTTTTTGTAGAGCTGAACTGATTGGTTAAAACAAATGTGAAGTTTTCGGTAAAATTAACTGAGGAAAAGATGAAAACCTTTTTCCCATAAGATTAACATGGGACATTTTATAAACTCGGTTTTCGAATTTTCCCGCAACCACTGAACCTCCTTTAATGATTCAAAATACTATATTATTTGTTTTTTAAGCTATATTACAATGGTGAAATCCCAAATTGAGCGTTAAAAAAAGTTTAGCGAAAAATGGAAAAAACTATTTTTGGAAAATTTAAAACCCACATAAACCCCGCTTCCCATGGTTTGATTTGTCTGGTTTTCGAACTTAAAGTCATGAATGTCACTTTACACATTTGAGCCACATTTAATCGAAATCAGAAGTTTTTTACTCAAGTTCTATAAAGAAATACTAGGTATATGCATTCATTGTGGTGAGGCATCATATAAGATCCATGATAAATTTCAGCTACTTATCTATTACAGATCATTTCGTATGGGTATGCCGTAATGTAACGTGTAAAATCCTATTTTTCATCATAAAATGACCAATGATTAATTTCCTAATAATCCAATACATTATATCCGATAAGTTACTGTCCCAGACTAAGGTACGAGCATGTAAACATTCCTAATAGTTGTTGTCTAAATCTACCTTACAGAAAACTTAAAATTAATTTTATAAAATAATAAAATCAATATTTTACTGTAAGAAAATTGTATATTAAGACTTTACAATCTTTAATACTCAACCAATTTACCGAGTATAACGAATGCGAATTTGGTATATAAATATCCGTAGGGAACATGTTGCTCAAACTTGGGCAAAATCTTGAGTTTCGTTAGGTTACAACATTTAGTAACAATTAGTGACCCGTAAAAATGTTAGCTCTTGATCAAGTACTTTATGAAATCGCCCTTGGACATTATTACTTAGGCTAAGTATCGCTTCACTCGATCACATCCATAGGCTTTGCTCACAATGTCTTAAGCTCAGCAGTTGACTTTGTTATTTCGACTGTTGATTTCCACTGGGTTTGATTCTATTTGCTAAGTTCAATACTTTTATGATAAGTCAATTTTCTAGCAAGTATCAACTCCCTTTGTACTAGATGTACAAATATCTTCCGACAAAGCGTGTCCTCTTTTTATCACTAGTTCTGAACATACTCATTCTTCCAAGGCCCTTCTCTCATGAACCCCTTCCGTTTATTATTTTTTCGCGCCGTCAGTTGATTTTAGATATAAGCTGAACAATCGTCTGGTGGCTTTAAATTACAACCACATAGTACTAAAGATTATTCTCCCACCCTTTCTAAATAAACTGTGTTGTAGGTGCAGTATTTTTAAAATTCATATTTTACATGTAATAGTTGTTCCAGTTATAGCGTGAGTATTACACAAAAAGTAACTAACAATACTTACTAATTACTAAATATAAATAACTACCAATTCTCAGCTAAGCTCCCGGCAAGTGGCTCGGCATTACTCGTCTGCATAGCTGGCCGTGGCTGGGCAGTCATAGTCTTCCAGCTACCTAGTGCTTATTTTTATAAACATATAACAAGTGTGAAAGCGTATGGTTATGAGTTTGGGAGCAGAGGTTGGCAGTAATTTGATAGATAAATGATAACATCAAACATTTTATAATTTTACTTTAACATTTTCTACAAATAACAAAGTAACAAATTGTATGGTTAAATATGGCTCTAAAACAAGCCAAAAATTGTAACTCTTCCTTCAATTAGTTTTTAAAGAGTAATTTTCTTGATTATAACATAAACATCTGTTTTAAATATCAAATGAAAACTAAAAACTATGGCCATATGAGGAATTGCAGTTTACTTTAATTCCACAGATATGGCTTACCCACACCTTGACCCATTATATTCTATAACCATCCGTTCAAACCAAAATACTGTCTAACTAAAACAAGGACGGCACAAATATAGTTTATAAATCTAGTTTCTTCGGCGCTCGGATTTTGTACTGCGAGCGACGCACAAACACCCGAGTTCCAAACGACATAGTTTTCATAGTTGGGAGAAATCGTGGTGTATATATTTGGTTTATCAATTGGGCCACGATCATGATGAGGGTTTTTTATTTGATTTTGGTTCTTAAAAATTCAGCTTGAGCTTAGGTCTTGAAGTTAACTATTATTATATATGATTTTGCAAAGTTTTTCCCACCTCATTGCTTATTTATTAGATGATGTGAATAAATAAATCAAGTTCAACCCTTAAGTAATTCCCAAATAGTTAACGGGACTCAATATCTTCCTTGAAATCCTATTTCATTTATCTGCTCGGACACATTTTCACCAACCATAAATGTTCTACCCCTGTTTGCTACTTCGCTTATTTTGTTTCTCTTCTTGTGATACTTCCAAATGGAGTTTGTGTAAACTAAACCGATTACTAGGTTTGAATGCGTTAAGAACATTTCGCTGGTGATATTATAGTGACAGAATGTGGGAGTTTTCTACAAACAACTATTTGATGTAGGATGCAGGACATTATACGTCAGATGGTGTCTGCCAAAGCACTCGAAATAGAGCTCCTTTTCCACCACTGCAACATTGGTCATGCAGATGTTGCAGCGTATATATATTGTTTTTGCTTATTTCAAAATAAGTTTTTAATCATGGTCTACGGTTTGTATTAGTTGTGCTGAGCTTTATCATTTGCACAGCACAATATCGGCAAAAAGCATAGGCAAATTAAGAACTAGCTTTTCTGCCTTTGAACCTGGCTGTATCCAAATTCACCAATGGTTGAAGGGTCAGGCAAAAAATCCAAATTCACCAACCCCCAAAACAGGTAGAAAACCCAGACCGTAAAGACATCCAAATTCACCAACTTTTGCTCAGTCGGGTTTCTGAACCCTGGGCCTTGTGTTTGTTTCCCGCATGAATTAGCACCAATACAACAAGCCTTCCCTTCCTGTCAATTTAATTTTGTGGTTTTAAGATAAGAGCCTTGTCATGAGTCTGTGTTTCTGTCTTTTTAGCCGGTAATTTTGGCTTTTTGGTTCATTTAAAAGAGTAAACTTATGCCAACGTAATATTATTATACCTATAACTAGTGAACCAAACATTCTGTGAAACTTATTTTTATAACATTTGTGATGAAACTTTTTTTAGTAATACACTTTAAATAGACAAGTTCCTTTTACTGTATCTAAGTTACGAAATTCATTAAAGTAACCTAAATAACCTAACGAAAGGAATGAGACCTAAACGAAATATGCACTCCTTAAACCTATTTCACCAATGAGTTTAGTTGTGTGTTCGGCAGCAAGCGGATTCCCGAAATTGGTGAATTAGGTTGTTTTGCCGGCCTGGATTTTCTACCTGTTTCGGGGTTGGTGAATTTGGATATCTTGACCGACCCTCAAACCGTTGGTGAATTTGGATACGGCCTTGGACCTCCTTGTGTCTGACGGGGGACTGCACTCACAATAATTTAATGACTTCGCGAAGGCGTACGGGATACGTCATGTGGTAGCAACACCAAAACATCCTATATCCAATGCATATGTAGAACGAGCTGATCAGACTTCAAACAATTATTACTGAACAAATGAACACAAACTTTAAAATGAGCCTTTTTATCTCGTTCTCATTTATTGTAACGTAATTAGTACACGATAAGTAACCATAACTTAATTTTAATAAAACATAATAAACAGCAATAACTACAAACACACATCTAGGCTCCCGGTATCTTGGTCCACCGTCCTCGTCTCCACAGCTGACAGCAATAACTACAAACACACATCTAGGCTCCCGGTATCTTGGTCCACCGTCCTCGTCTCCACAGCTGGAGACGAGCATTCATAGTCTTCCTGCTTCCTAGATCTTATTTTTATATAATAGCTCGAAATTAGCGTTGCGTCATTGTAGTCTATAACAGTGCTTGCCTTAGAACTGTGTGTTATTGCATAATAAGAACAGCTGTTTAAAAAATCAAAATCATTCTCAATGTTAATCTTAAAAGTTATGAGGACAGTTGGTATCCTCCCCTGAAGTTAGACATTTTGTAATCAAAGCAAACACAACCACATACTAAAACAGTACTAGCTCTATCGAATGAAACAAACTACTCGTAACAGTTATATTGTACAGGTAATACAAATAAAATATAGACCATCAGCTAATATGTTTACAAAATATTTTGTTACATAAATGTATATACGAACATATTTTTTGTAGTAATGTAAATTAAAGGTATTAAACTTATACCTGATTTTGTGAGGAAAGAATGTAAGAAAATTATCAGCAAGAACGCGTCTTTTCCTCTCCATGCAATTACAGGAACTGCTCTATATACCTCCGAGTGACTCAGCCATTTTACGTACATTTCTGCAAACATCCAGGTCAACTCAGAAAATTTCCCATGAATGCATGTGGCATCAGACGACTGACTCACTGACTGATTTAAAGCCACCTTTCTCTTACAACACTGTTATTATGCATGTACAACAACTTTTGTGCCCCAAAAACAAACGAAATATACATTGGACCTGATCCTAGGTCTTAGTTTGCTACCTACGATGATAGTTACGTTATCTACGATGATTTTATTTCCCCCAATCTTTTTAGTTTAATCAAAACAAAATAATAATTGTATAATGGAAAACCCATATTAAGTTATGAGTTGATTATTCTACAACTGGTTCCAGAGATATCAGGAATTTTATTTTTATAACCTAATCTTGGCAGTACGATATCCTGTGTTCTTATGAAAATGTGTTGCTGTTCTTTGTTATTTACTAATTAATTTAATTAAAACTTAAGAAAATCACCTTAAGAATAAGGATATGTCAACTTTATTCGATTGATTACAACTCATGTGATCCAAGCAACAAAGAAGAGGGTTCTGGAAAACTCCTTTTAGCAAATTTAAATATATCAGCCTCTGACTTGTTAACAAACGAATTTGTTTGGAATGGCTTAAGGGACTATAGTCTACTTCGATGATTTAACTACGAACACAACTCAATATTCCAGAATATCATGAGGGAGCTAAATGTGTAAGGTGAATCCATCCAAAACTTGCAGAAAGGTACACACGTTTTTGCTTTACAGCGTTTTCGACTTTGGGATCTTACTGTAGCATACACAAATATTTAACAAGGTTTTCTTGGAATCTTTGTCAAACATTTATTTTGTTGACGAGGCAATATAACGTCACGGATTGTAAGGAAAGTAGGGATTAAGCCCTCCCCAACGCTACAGTAACGGGTATATTTTAAATATATTATCAATTAGGTGATGTTCACGTTTTAAAATTATTAAATTTTGTTGTTGTTACATTGTGAATGAAACAAAACATAAATGAGGCTGTAGTTTAATTTTTTATCGTCCATTAGTGTAATATTTGTCAACACCAAATATCAGTTTTCTTCGCAAACCTCTATAGAAACAATCAATGAGACTATAAGAACACTCTCGTTTCACGCAAAATAAATAGTTTGATAGAGTCAAATATTTCTGGGTATTGTATTTGACAAATATTCGTTTTGTAGATTTTTGGGCTCTATTACCTCTGAAAACAATTTGTCCAAACGTGCGTAAACAAACATCTGTATTGCTATGGTATTATTAAATGCATGGCAATTTAACATTACAGGTTTAAGATAATACAGTTTTGGGTTGGGTTTATTCAACCAGGTCGTTTTAGGGTACGTGTATCCCGGAGCAGGGATAGGACCCGGGTTGGTACCGGGAATGGTAGCTTTGATCCTGGATCTGATCTTAGATCTGACCATAGCTCTGATCCTATATCTATGTTGTATACAAGCAGGGATAGTAGCATAGATGCTTTCCTGTTATTGTTATTGTCAGCTGGTTGGAAACATTTATTACAAATAAAATCATAATAAAATGAGTAGGTTTTTTAAATGTTTATTTTTTAAATAATGTTGACTAAATTGCAAGTTGAACAATGTTAAATATTTATCTTATTTGTTAATTTTTATAAGTTTATAGTTGTCAATATATAAATTTCCAAATCTAGTGATCAATATTAGCTATTTACACTAGAAAGTTTTAATAACTGATTAAAATAATTTGTTGATAGATTTTAAAATTAAATTATTAAGGTTTTCTTCTATGATGAATGTAACATTGGGCAGCTTTTATACACTATCCTTGCACCTGCGCAGGAGTTTTATTTTTCCTGCATCGATTAAACTACGAGATTTTTGCAGATCCTATATTTTGTAGTTAAACATGTAGTATTAGCAGCTTGTAATAACAACTAAGACACTTACTTACCTGCATGCATTCATGACTATAAGGCTAGTCACGCGTCCTGGACGAAGCACCAGTGAAGTGTGCCACTCGAGTCGGAGTTCGCAGGTTCGAATCCCAAGTCATCAATATAATTTTTATTTCTCGTTTTAATATTAAAGTAAATGCATAAACATTTGAACTCATTTTTCATATACCATTCAAATTTACACAAATATACTGATGAACTTAACGATTATTTTACCCTTACGGATTATATTTTAAACTAAATACGTTCGTTTTAAACTTCATAATTTTAACTAACTAACTGATATTTATCTAAAATTATTTTATTATTATTTTTTATACAAATAAGAAAAATTTAATACACTTGTCGCAGCAAACCTGCATACTCAGCAAATTTCCAATGAATATATAACACAACACATTTATCCACTAAACAGAATTCAAGAAATATATTCACAAACAAGCGATATTTAAAATATGCATTATTCACCATAAGAATAGCATTGGGGATGAGTACGCATGCTGCAACAAGGAAAACAAATTAAGTATTTTTATGCAAATATCAATAGAACTCATCTTAGTGAAGTCACATACCAAGTTTCATCCATATACATTCATAAATAAGCGATATATAACATTTTAATTATTTTCCATAAGAATAACATAGGGACCGAGTACCTAGGTTTGCTGCTACGGGAACCATAGGCGAAAAATTTTTGTTTGCAAACAACAATAACCACAACCAGATGAAGCCATATACCAAATTTCGTCAGTTTGTGATCATAAATAATCAATATGTAAAATTGTTCATTTTCTCCATAAGACAACATTAGACAACGTACTGTGTTTAGCACTTTCAATATCTCAGTAACCAATTGACGTAGAGCAATGATAAAAATACCAAATTGTTTGTTTTTTATACTGAATTCAATAATTAAAATTAAAATTATATTAAAATAAAAATTAATGTGGAAACCCCAAAAATCCCAACCCCCCAAAAAATCCCCCTTCGGATAGTGCAATTTGTCTGGTTTTCGAACTCGTTCAAATAAATGGTACTTTCCTCATTTGTGCCAAATTTAATTAATTTAATTCTTTTTTATGAGAGTTATCGTGCTTACGGACACTTATATATATGGATATATACATATACACAAATTTGAACGAATGGTGTTTTTGGCATCCGGGGACCTTTAAATGAACAGTTATCATGGTCTTGGGCTTAAGTCTTACCATGCCACCTACGGTAATAGCTTCTTCCCTATAGGGAAATTCGCTAAAAAATATAAAGTTTATTTTATTATTAACATTTATGGGTTTTAATGGTAACTAACTGAGAGTAGTTTAACTATCAATAGGAATAACAACCCCATCTCCTTTATTGAATGGTCTGGATTAGAGAATCATAGTCACTACGTAAATCATAATTACATTAAATGCAGAACTACACTGTATTTGCTGCCATTATATTTCTACAAGATAAAGGCCTAAATCTGACAAAAAGACTTACTTTGTACCAACTTTGTTTGAAATAACATACATACTTGTTCTTTTATTTCTCAATCAGTTAAATATTTAAATTTAAAATATTGCAAATTTCTCACTGTATCGTAAAGTATACTAGCCCATCCATAGCTATGTAATAATAGGTTTTGCGAAGTTCAATAAAGTTTTATATTTTTAAAATAGTTTTTTATTACTTTGACAATTTTTAACTATTTTCAAAGTCGTGATTGAATAACAAAGGTTACAATCACTTTTACAAAACCATCAAGTACATTAATGTAGCTAGTTGCTGTTTTTTTGGCTATTTTTATTTATTCTAATCAATTTATTCCTTTAAATCGGCGTATTATCTGCTCAGCTGATAAGTTTATCTAAATTTAGCAGAACCAATAGTTAAGAAGGTTCAATTCAGTTTGAATGTTAATATTGTTAATGTTATCAGTGATCATGAGCAAAGCCAAGCAGCCAACCAGCCAAGCAGCCAACCAGTTCTTAAATAAATAAGTAAGTCTGAAAGGTCTACGTCTGTTTGGTCTAAGCAATTCTTAATTTACTTAAACATTTTTATTTTTGCCCATTTTCCAATTTTATTTTCATTTAGTATAACATTACGTTAATTTGTATTCATTCCATTAGTTTAAGGCGTTTAGTAGCATTTCATTTGAGTTTTAAATTTGTTTTCACGAAACATCGATTTTAATTGTATTATTCGTAAACTTCGAATGACAAAATATATTTTTTTAATAAACCCAATAATTGTCAATATCTAGCTAGGAAAGGATCGCAGTAGCCTTGATTACAGGGATGGTTGATTCTATTCAGCGTATTTTATGGATACCAAAGTTTGTTTTAATCGTCAAAGTAGATTGGAGGAGAGTAAACAGGTAGACCAAAGAAAACCAACTAAAAACAAATGCAGCTTACAAATTCAGCCAACCATTCAACCTTAAAAATAATATACCATAATCATAAGATAAACAATTGACATAATGGTATATAATGTGTTGATTTTCCAAATAGTTATTTAGGAGAAAATAAACAACAATATTTTTTTTCTTCTCATCATTTTATATTTAGAGGGCTCCCAGAGTTGCACAGAAAGCCCACATTGTTCCATGAAATTACGAGAATGTATGCGCATAATGAAGCATTTCACTACAGCTACAATACAAATCTCAGCCTGATTCCCGGATAATATTTCCGGGTAGAATTACTTTGTGACTAACTGAGTCGTCACGCACTATCATACGGAATATTTTGTGTAATTCGCCGGGCTAAGATTACAATTACACGGCAATGAGAGTTAAAGCGGCAAAGAGTCGGCGGGACGACAATCGTTGTCATGACTACCGTTTTTCCCCCACTCTCATTGGTTCGTTCGCCCTCTACGGCGGGAATACTTTCATCGATCAACTCGCCCCTCCCAGAATCGTTCTCCCCTCGTCGGTTCGGCCCCCGCCCCTCGCCTGCTATACAATTTTCTCCCCTCCTTCTAAAGTGATTAGCTGCATTTCATTACGACTTTCCTCCCCCTCGGCAGCCATTGTGGATGTTGTTTTTTGTGCCCACAACCCTCTGCCCTGTGGCGCTCTTGCGGCCAAAACTGGAACTACTTCGACATTCGCTTTTCTACCTCCAAAGAAGGAACACGTTTATTTCCCTCTCTGGAGCAAACATATTGTTATAAACCGTTAAAGCCGTTACCTGGTTAGAGCTGCGATCAGTCTGATATGAACATTTTTACTATTATTCTCTTGAATTATTTTTGTGTATAGTTATTTTTGTATTACAAATGTGTATAATTTTTAAATTGTTCAAGTTAATGTTTACTGCAGTCCATTGGTTATCACTACAAAAACATTCGTCAACATTTAAGTTTACATTAGGTAAAATAAAAAAGGTAAGATCAGTAACATACTAAAGTAGATACTAAACTACAACCACAGCATTCTTAAATAGTATAACGTTGTAAATAAACCCATTTAACATTAGTCAGTCCCAATGTTTTTAGGTTGCTCTGTAAGCATATGCAGTTGCATATGTTTGCGTACTCTTGATGTTTTTCTAGCTAATGCTTAACTGAGTGTATTGTAACTGTACTATTCGTAATTGTTTTAAATTGAATACAAAATTTAAAGTGAGCATTATTTTGACGTCCCCACATTGTTGGCATTTGTATACTGAATAACGAACCACTACCAAAATAACTATCATAGACTGCTACATTTGTAAATCATAAAATTATTATTAGTGATGCTATTAAATGGATGTATGTTAACAGAGTTTTTGTTCAAATTTAAATTTAAAGTAGCTAATACAATGGTTGTATTATTGAAGAAACATTGATTACGCTTTCAACACGTGAGTTAACATTTACTTACCTTGATTATTCGTAAGATTGTTCGTAATTGTTTTAAAAAATGGAACGAACCGTAACCTCACTGGCACTATTCATTGACTGCAGTAACGATCGCTTAGTACAGTATTGACGATCGGAAGGGTAGATAGTCGGTACAGTGCCAAGAGTCAAGTACAGAATGATAATGAAATCCCATCAACATCCATTTCCTCGGCATTGCGAGAGGTGGCGGCAGTGGGTATGTGTATGAATATGTATGTGTTTGTGAGGAGTAAGCTATGTGTTGTCTATGTAAATTTAGAGATCTACACGAGTGCATAGGTCGAATAATGACTGGCAACTCCAAGTTGAGAACTGTTATGCCAATATTCAACAGATGGGGCATCACCGCCGAAGATTGACATTGCAGTGTCTATGTAGTTTTATACTATGGTTTAGATGTAAAATATGACCAGAACGATTACTTTTTGTTGGCTACAAATAAAACGATCAGAGTTTATAAACAAATTACTATAAATTTGTGATCTTTATTCGTTTAAAAACCAAAAACATTTTTATCTTACGGGTGATATTTTATAATCCTTAATCTGTCTGTGGTTTTAGAGTTTTGATGTATACAAATATTAACTTCTAATAACTACATTTTGCATTGTATCTTTCGTAAGTAGGAGAAAGAAAGTTCCCTAACGTAAGTTGTTGCTTAAATTTAATTTCCAATATACTTTCTTTACACATTTTTAGTTAAAATACATTTCTTCTCAATTTTAAACTTGTTATTCAATAAACCAATTCACTAAATCTCCCATTAAATGCTGTGGGCTTAATAGTTTCATAGCTTATCTCGTCATATAAGCTGTAGCATATAGCCGAATTCATGTTTATAGCACGATATCTCCTCCGATCGATTCGAACGAATGTTTCATCAATGACTCAACAACAACTACAACATTTAGTAATCTAAAAATATTTTATAAAGCCTTTGCAACGTCAATATTGTTATATTTTTAAAGTATATATTTTGTTTTAATACATACACCGACGCCATTCTATGAAGTTTTCGTTCCTAAAGCAGGGGAATTAATGATAATCATTATCCTTAATTTACAATTACGTATTACAACAACACACAGCTTATTTAGCGGAGGCCTATCGTATTCTATCTAATTTATATATATCCTGTAATTGTGATAAATACTATATGTTCTTATAGTTTCGTATGAAAATGTATCGAGAAATTCACTCAGTATAAATCTAGATGAAACCACTCGAAATATATCAAATATAACTTAAAAAAGATAGGCAAGTAATATTAAATTTATCCAAGATATTTAAACGGAAACCAACACAGACAACAACATTATTCTATTCAGACTGTATCAGGTAAAAGTAGTGAAATTCCCTACGACCCGATTCCTGTGGCTTTAATGGTTAATGATTATCTAACTGAGATTAACATTTATTTAATAAGATTACTATTTAATGTCATGACTTAGGTTTAAATAGTCTAAAGACGGAGTAGTAGTGCAATAGGTTTTAATAATAAACTTACGGACCAAATAAATCGATCAAATTTAACACATCTTTCATTACAAACTGGTTTAATATGGAAAGGTAACGGAACAAGGTGAGTGCAATTAGTAATGTAAGGAAAGGCGAATGAGTATAATATTCCCGCATAACCAGGACTGCCAGACCTACGCAGAACTATTTGAATTGAATCATTGTAATATGAAGAAACAAATTGGCCATTAAATTAGTTGCAATATTCTTGAGAATTAGAGTCCCAACAGTAGGATATTTGACAAGTACAGCAAACAGAGGCGACTCTTACCGACGGACGTTGCTTTTAGACATGTTTAGACCCACATTACCCGCATTCTTAGACCAGCTTGAATATTGAAACACTTTTTTATACTTATACAATGCAGTTTAAAACTCCCAACATTAACAAACTTGTTAACTACATTTTGAACTAGGATAATCATATTTCAGCTATAGTGCAATTTGCTTTTCTGTACCGTTAAAAAAAATCGCCTTGAGCATTTAATACCATTAATGCATATACTATTGATGGAATACTATTATAGCAAATAATAAAACAGGATATACCTTTGTTTACCTCCTTCTGTGTGTCATTGTCCTCCTAGGACTTTTACATGTCTTGGTAGGTTTTCCTGTAATCAAGAATATGTGTTAAATTTTACACACGTTTGAGGTTGTACAACATTAGATTAAAAAAGAACAACGTTTTCTGAAATCATTTCTTCAGTATCAGCAGTTTTTAATAGTTAAAAACCTTTATTTTTTATTCTAAAAATCAGTTAATAATACCTATTATTTATATACTTTCAGTTTTACTTAATGTGCACAAATGTTTTCCAAACCATGTATTATTATGTAATTATTGTAATGTTACCATTTCTAAATACATAATTCACTTTTCTAATAATTGTATGCCTAATATGGTTTCTTCTTTTTTAAACCATTTCGTATTCTGGTGATGAATTTTGGAAGTTACCAGAAGCAGCCATATAACAATATTCAAAGTAATATTGTTTAAACACTACGCTGCAAAATATACCATCACTTCATAATAAACAACCTGTTACTCCTTCATTTATTACCAAAGACGAACACCTGACAGTGTAAGACTTCCATGAGAGAATAGCGGATGGGACAACATCGCCCTCAACAAAGGCCGCCGCACTGTGGCGCTAGTGTGCGTGCGTGTGCCAATGTATGCCTCTATCACTTCCCCGTGTTTTCTCTGTTTTTGCGGCGTCGGCGTCGAGCGCAGGACCGTTCCCGACCTGCCCCAACGTCGCACATTCTTTCGTGCCACTTTTTCGCGCCAGTCTCAATCGTAGCCTCGTGTCCGTATGTCTCGCCAATTCATCTCAACATCTGAAACAATAAAATATTGTATTTCAGCTAAAACAAACAAATAGCAGTTACGCTTATATTTTAGTATTTTTAAAATATGCTGAGTATTTATACAATCTCCTATAGTAGTTCTTCTAACTTTAACAAGTGAAACTCCCGTAAGCCATTTAGTGAGAATGAAGCTGTTCAGTCAAATCGCTAACCAAAATGTAATTCTATATTTATTTAGATGACTCGAACATCTAAATCCAGATTTACACATATTTCCAATTTTACTTGTAAGTTAATCAGTTGACATTTGTGGTCGTTTATTCCTTTAATTACTTAGGTCTGTTTGTTTAGTGACTATTCGAGCTATTAAAATTATTCGTATCCGTAGTAAACAGTAACATCATCTTATACTACTAAAAGTACATTTTCGTTTCAACCACAGAACACGATGGCTACAAGAAAAGTTAAGCGTTTACTTCTTTGTTGTTTTATGTACTCTGATGGAAATATAACAGCCCTCCTTAACGACCCCTTAACATATAAAGCAAAAACAGGTTTTAAAAGGAATGTTTTTCCACGTGATACATTCTGTAATGAAATTAATTAACCAGCTGCCGTGTGGCTGACAGCCCATATTGACATATTCCGCGACGTTCCATACAAAGGTTCTTGTCTTACGCAGCGCCACAAAGGCTTGTACCGCAGCCCTCGCCTCGCCTCGCCTTGCCTTGCCTGTATCGATCTATGTTCGTCCTCTTCTTGAATAACTTCCCCTCCGGCTTCGTCTTACCCCCTACCCCACCTCTGTCATCCTTCTCTCCACCGTGCCTTGTTCTCCTTTATCTCTCAGGCCTAAATTAATTAATGTAGGAACCAATCTGACACGCACCAACTCCTGCCTCAGCTCACGACGCGGCAAGCAACAGTATAACCGTCAAGTCAATGTCATATCGGCTTTGTCAATTATTAGGTTAACAAATCTCAGAAAACATCATCATTCGAGCGTTATGAGGTTCCGCCTTTTAATTTTGTAATAAGGAAATATCTAAGCTAGAACTACTTTGAATAATCTAGCGAAGCACTATTATGTTGTAGCACATTGTGTTTCAATACAGAACTTTACTCGAAATCCAATTAAATAATTTGAGATTTTTAAAATTTTTATAGAAGAGTAAATTTGTTCATTTGATTTATTATTTTAAGTACGCCTTAAATGTAAAAACACAAGATTGTTTTTGTATGTAAATTGAGCCAGACAATCAAATATATTGGCTGTAAGTAAGTAAGTACAGGATTGGTACATTATTATACCATTTAGCATTATTTCAGGACTATATTAACGATATGACGGCGATTCGTTCCCAGGGCCTTTGATACTGATACTGATACTGAAAAACGTGGGTGGAAAGAATGCACTGCGACCTAACAATATCTTTTACGTCCCCGCTTCTGAGCTCTTAGTTCCTTCCTAGAGCTCCTCCTCCAACCCTAACTCCTTGAAGAAGTTAAGAAGCTGGGAGGGGGTACTAAAAGGGGAGCATCCCAGTGCCTTTAAAATACCCTCAAAGTTTCTCCAGAGCAAGTGTGCAATCTTAAAAAGTAATCGCCCCGTATGCCTTAGTTATAAGGAATAATAATTTCTCAAGACCACAGAAACTTGCCTGTTTACACAATTCTACCTGCTTATATACATATTTGTTTACATATTAATCATCTCTGTAAAACCATGCTTATTATAAATAATGGAATCAATGTAAATTTTAAGTTGATATCAAATATAACATGTTCAACAAAATAATAAATATACCTATATCTCTCAAAGATTATTCATCTTGTATTCAAATCAAGTTGTTCGGTTTATTATTTACAAAACTTGTTCTTATTTTTGAACTCTTAATGCTCCTGGAGTACTAAAACGTCTACTGCCTACATTATTCAAAGACACAGAAATGTTAATCGACAGTTTTTACCAATATAAAAGCTGCATTATAATCTTTAATAGTTTTTAATGCAATTTCTGTTTTTAATAGTTTATAAATCATTAACCCAAGGTAATTTGCACTAAAATTTGTATTACTAAACGCATACCTTAAACTTTTACAGCATCTAACAATTTGTTTATATTAAAGCAAAATGTAGTATAAAATAAAACGTCCTGAGAGATAGTTGGCAATATTCGGATGTATAAATCTTGGAAACTTGAACGATATCTTACTGGCTTATTGACTAAACTGTTTTTATTCTTCTCAAGCAAACACCATAATTTGTAATGTACTGCAAAACTGTAAACTGTAAACTGTAAACTGCAAAACTGATGTTTTCAATTAAGTTCGTGTGGTAGTTTTTATGAGTATAAACTAAATCAAGATTAGGCTAAGGTCCAGACCAAGTAGGTTAAATTAGTATCAGGGTAAATATTATCTTAACTACGGTTTTGAATTAATCTCTTTAAAACCGCATATATACCTTATATGAGGTATTTTTTACTTCTGAGATCAATAAGCATTTGCATTTATCTTTAGGAAGGAGGCAGGTTGTTTAACAATACATTCCTTGTTGTATCACCCAAAATATGTAGATAATATCTCCTTATTACTCTCTCGATTCGATTATGGGTAAAAATACTAAAACCTAAGCACTGAAACGATAAGTTTGATTCAATATCTCTTTTTAACAACAAAAAAGGACATTTCATTGCAATGAATAATTATTACCTACTTTGTGACATAAGAATGTTTGAAGTTACAAAAACTTGTGTTTATTATTTAAACTGAACTAAACGCACTGTAAGGAAATTGAAGTCACTTTGGACTTAATTCTATGAGTATATACACCATGTGGTGCGTTTGACAAAGGCATAAAGCGACTATCTCCAAGCAGTTTGTGAATATGTTATGATCCTAGGCAAACATTCTTATTTGTATTATTTTCTTTTAAGTTTCAACTTTCCCATTTTACTTGTTACCCTAAAATTGTTTTTATCCTAATTCAAAGCTAAACTTAAGTTTTATTTTAACATTTATTTCGAATAAATTTCATGTTACATACCATTTTTTTGCACTGTCTAACCTTGAAAAGAATATACCTAAAAAATAGAATCCACCCTTTTTTACATCATTTATGAAAGTAAAACTTCCTGGATTTTGCTGTCATAAAAATAACTTCTTATGTGAACAAACAAGTACGAAATGATGTCACAAAATTAAGAAACAAAGCCTCGTGAATGTTATTACGTAAACACATTTCTGTGTGCGTTGACTTAACGCTTTTACCATTCTAAAACATAAATTTTCCTAAAATAGTTTTAGATAACAAAGTTTACACTTTAAAAAATGATATATTTATTTTCTGGCTCAGGGAATTTTTAGCCTGTTTTACTACGCTTTTCACTACGTTTTCTCCTTGAATCACGTTACTTCAGAATTGTTGACATGGTAATACAGAAATGTACTCCATGTCGTATAAATCACTTAGTCGGTAATTGTTTAAACCTGGACACATTGGAAAAGACATTCATTGTCCTCAAGGCCCCGGCGGGTAGGTGCCCAAGGAGGGGGTGCAAGAATACTTTCTTCCTTAGCGCGGCCGAGGGGAGGAGCGCGTGCGTCGTTGCCCAGCAACCGGCCCCTGGTTACAGACAAGAAAAGTCCCAAGTTCTTACAACTAAGACGCCGTATCGACCAGCCGGCCGGGCTCCGGGACTGGTCATAATTAACGCCGCTATCTTGCTGCAAAACCGGCCACAAGAACTCGTCCTGATTAATTTCGGCCCCACGTAATCTGGCCAGCAGATATATCACGGAACCTTCCGCAGCAAGAACACGTGGTATCTCGTCGTCGCTATTGGTGTTTACTGCTGCAACAATAGTCTTAACAACCAGGAAACGAGGTAGTTACGATGACGTTAGAGAAATAGATTTTTAGTATGAAATTAGAAAACAAGATTTGACAGAACTCGCACGGTAATACTTGTGCTAATATCGTTTAGCTGAACTTTGTAATATATTTAGACTTTCATCACTTTAATTGGTAATCATATTTAATTTTAACGCAAGTACCTAAGTTAAAATTACAACACCATTCCATCGACTCTAGCCTCTATCCTCTAGCAATAACAACTGGACCGAGTTTAATCGTTTTTGTTTCTAGTTCTTATATTTGCCTGTAGATGCACATTCGGTAAAAGAAAACAAATATTTTTTGAATTTTATTTCTACTGATTTTGTTTCTATTGAAAATTATTTTGTATCATGAGTTATTACTCAAATAAAGTCCGCACCAGTCATAGTGTACAGTCGAGTTTATCCAGTATGAAGTTTAAACATTTTTTCTTACGTACCCTAAAAGGATAGTAAGGAAAATATAGATAGTTCATAATATTTATGTTATTTTCTAATATTATTTGTTGAAATAAGTAAATGTGCTGTCAGGTTTATTGAATAATTTACAAATTATGTTTTAGTAGTATTATTATTGTGGAATTTATTATGAGTTTCTTACATGTATGCAGCCCGGTAGTGGTTTCAGTTAATTATGATAGGTTGGTGGCAAACCTTTGTTTTTTTTGTATTATTCAAATCAGTTTATAACGACTATAACGTACTTTAAAAATGTCTCATAGATAACACTCGTTTAGTATATACTAAGAACTATAAGCTGGATAGTTAATAAGCCTATACAATATAACCTAAAATCTTATCATCACAATGAAAGTATATTCTAGTAAAGGGAACATCTAAATCAATGTGTAATGTGTTAGCTAATAATGTTAATCAAATTCTTTATTTATCGTTAGAGTTTATTGGTTTATACATATCATTTTTAGTGTTTAAAGCCGACCGATATGCAATGTTCAAACAATTATAATGATAAACAACAAATCCATTGTAATAATGAGTTTTAAAAATTCAAACTTACTAGGTTTAATATATTGTAGACGTACGTCAACATGAATAAGTGTACTGTGCAAAGACGCGTTTTGCGTTATATTGTCCAAGCATTACAATTCAGAGCTATAAATACGTTCCATACTTTCATCAAAGGAGGTCCTCAACATGACCAAGTACCACAATAAGCATTGCTTTGAGATACGACGTTTATATTTTAATGAATGACGTTAACTAATATTTAAATTTAATACTACTTGTTATTAAAAACTTGTTTGAATGTCATGGTGATACAATAAAGTTAATAGAATATAATGTAGTTAACACTTGTTTGTACGATTTAACTGGAAATTCATGATTTCTTTTAAACTGTTGTCAATGCCAGCTTTAAATCCTTTCAACATTTAGTAAAATACAAAAGGGAAAATTTTAGATTTAAGTTTAATCTGTAGTCGTAAAATAATGTCGTTCTAAAACGTATTTAAAAATGCCAGTAATAAAAGCGGCCTTAACTTAAATCGTTTGAATAAGTAACAATCTTGTAAGGCTCGGCCTTGCCTGCTAAACTAAACATTGTATTATTGACACACGATGTATACTACATATCCTTATGTTTACAGACCTGTTTCCAGCTGATGGTTAACACCATATGATTGTCATGTTCTTTAAAAACAAACTTAGGATGAAAATTATAAAATAAAAATAAAATAATTCGTCGGTGTCGGCTGCTACATTTTTTGAAAACTAAAACTAAATTTGTAAAACAAGGAAATTCTAAATTTAAATTAAGGATTCGACAATCCCTGCTACTCAAAATTACCTTACTTAAAAAAAAGCATTAAATCCCATCAACTGGTTGTCTCAGAACCTTACCGGAGAAAACACCAGTTTTTTTTAATATAGGGTGATTACTATTTATATACGTCAATAATATTTAAGTCATACAACTACGGAAAATAATGCCACGATACAACCTGATCCGAAGCGGAGGCGACACGGCACGCAACAGTGTGCGGTACAGTGAGAGGACGGGGAGGTCGGGCGACACTGGAACTGGTCCAGCGGGCAGCATCTCGCGACCAACAGGTCCTGGACCAGGGGCGGCATCTCGGGGTCATGGGAAGCTGAGGGTCTCGCCTCCGCCACCGGACTGGTCTGCAACACGACTGTCTCTGTACGCCTGGCTACGACTGGTTCAAAGCCGTTGTTCAACGCTATTGTCTTCTAGGAAAATAGTTGAAACATCCATAATCTTTCGGAGGGTAGCAACTGGTT
This sequence comes from Allygus modestus, assembly GCA_963675035.1. Lineage (NCBI taxonomy): Eukaryota > Metazoa > Arthropoda > Insecta > Hemiptera > Cicadellidae > Allygus > Allygus modestus. The sequence goes on along the minus strand of OY776111.1, from coordinate 191,187,705 downwards.
TCAGTATTACGTTTATCCGACTATTTTGTCTCGTGTTCTTCTGTTTACTTTGTTAATCATAGTAAAATATAAGCGACTTATTTATCATAATGTAATTCGTTTACATTTAATCATAGTTTAATAAAATGATTCCCGAGTCTGTATTGTTTTGTTTTTTAGTATAGTATGTTTTTAGGCAAAAAAATTAAATGACCGACTCCAGTTTTTACAACATTATTTTTTAAATAATGTGTATAAACAATTAGTTCGTTATCTTTTGTTGTAATGGGGATTAACACAAACTATTAGATTTACTAAAGTGTTATGCGATATAAGTAACTTCGGCTTAGAAGAATTTATGTAATTGTTGCCTTTATTGTTGAGGTCCTATTTGTTGTAAATTAGTTAAGTTAAAAATCCCTGGTGTTTTAGTTTGGGTTTCGTTCTATAACCTTTTGTGAGTGGATCATTATTACTTTTTATATACGCGAAAGCAACAATTTTCAAAGCGAAATGATATTCTGAGGTTTTCATTATTTTGCTAAAAGACCTTTTATACGCAAGATATCTTTTCCGTCGCAACTAAAATTATATTTTGTCGAACATTATAAGACACCCTACCCTTTACATTATAAAATGTGTCTTAACTCCGAAAGTAGGCAATAACATAGTGAAGGATCGACATAGTGGGCCGTAAGCCTCCGCTGAGCTGAGATATTGCATATCTGAAGGCGCGGTGAGTGATTACTGCGGGAATTGTATCCTTGATTGCAACCTAATAATACCAATCCGATCCTGTGATGAGAGAGTAATTGACGTCCTCAGGACCAAGGCCTCCTCTGGGCATTCTGCCTCTGACAGCTTGTCTACCTCGGCTTACGTGCTTTATCTCCATCTAAAAGATTTGTGTACGAGTTTGATTTGTTAGATGTCAAGTAAAACAATTAAACAAATTTGGAATGCTAATTATTTTGGTTTTTATTATTCAAATACTTCTTAGAATATGTATAATTTTTATCAAGCAGCCAATATTACAAAGTTATATAGAGAAGGTGGAAAATAAGTGTGCAGTATCAAGTAAATGTATCATTAAATTAAATATATAAGATTATAAATTAAATTTGACCCCTTAAACTAACCCTATTGCTTGTGGCTTTTGCAGTATAACCTACAAGTATGAATTTTAGTGTTCACAAAGAGCAATCATTCATTATATGTCCGCTCCAAAATCGCTCTTTGGATCAATGGTGACATTAAAATAAAATAATTGAATTATCATTTATGACACCTGACATGACAACTGTGCAACATGCGGACGAGAGCGACACACACTCTTTACGTGGAAGTCCATGCTTCTAACTTCCATTTCAGGGCCAAGATTGAATTGGTGGCATGGCTTTATTTAAGTTTAATTAACTAGTATTGTAGTTGATCTTGGTTGAGGGGTTTGGGATTAGGGCGTTGGGTGTTGGGCACCTCGCTTGCCTCATGGTTAGCGTTTTGGACTTCGGTTCAAGGGGTCAAGGGTTCGATTCCGGGTAGTTCACAAATAGTTGAGGGCTCTGGACCTCTTTATCTTAAAAAAGAGTTTATATTATCTCTTACAAGAAATCCTTTGGCGTTGACATCAACAGCGTTTTTATTGGGGCGACAATGAACCAATGCTTTTCAAATAACTTCTAATAAAATAATAAAGTACAAATACTTTAATAAATACTTTAGTATTTTAGCTATAGTTGTATTTTTTCTGAATATAAATTTATATTCATGTTTATATTTATTTATATGTATTATTTATATTTATATATAAATTTATATTTGTTCCACGTCAGATATTTGACGTAGAAGTGTTTAAAATTAGTAAATTACAATAGCAGACATTAACTTACCTAAACAAGTCATCCAAAGTACTTCTAAAATTAGTTATTCTATGTAAACAAAATATCACTCTACTTTTTTAACTTTTGTAAAGGTCTAATGATCTTAATTGTTTAAAATATTTTAAACACAATCACTCTTTTATTTTTGTTTATTTTAAAGTGATGTATATCCTCCGCCTTCCAAACTATATTCTTTTTATAAGTCACTTCGGCACGTTGAAGTTTTAATATAAAGTGGGCATATAATCATCTTGATCAAGCTTACAACTTTAATAATTCCCCGTCACAGCAAACCTGCGTACTCGGCAAATTTCCAATGCATAATATTTGTCTTAATATCACAAAAAGCCGCATACCAAGTTTCATAAAAACATATTCACATGTAAGCGAATTTAATTATTCTCCATGATAATAAAACTGGTATTGAGTACGTAGGTTTACTGAATCAAGGAACACAAATAGTTGGGTTTCTTGCAAATATAAATAGAATTTAGCTTGAGGAAGCCACATACCAAGTTTTATCAATATTCAATCATAAATAAGCGCTATATAACATTTTAGTTATTCTCCATAAAAATAACATGGGGGCTGAGTAAGCAGGTTTGCTGCAACAAGGAACAAAAAAATGTGTTTTTATGCAATTATCAATATAACTCAACCAAGTGAAGCTACATACCAAGTTTGTTAATTTATGTTCATAATTAAGGGAGTCATTACATTTTACTTATTCTCCATAAGAATAACATGGGGGCTGAGTACGCAGGTTTGCTGCTAAGGGAATAATAAAAAAAATCAATTTTTTGTGCAAATATCAATGTACTAGCACTACTTGTAGCCACATACCAAGTTTCATCGACATACATTCATAAATAATCAAGATATAAAATTTTATTTTTTCTCCATAAGGATAACATTGGACAACGTACTGTGTTTAGCACTTTGAATATCTCGGCAACTGTTTGGCGTAGGATCTCGATTTAAACACCAAATGATTTTTTTGTGGAACTGAACAGATTGGTAAAAGCAAATATGAAGTTTACATTAAAATGAACTGAGGAAAAGCCAAAAACCTTTTTCCCATAATATTAAGATGGGAGATTTTATGAGTAGGTTTTTTTATTTTCTCCGCAACCACTTAACCTAGGTTAATAATTCAAAATACTATATTATTTTTTTAAGCTCTATAACATGGTCAAAACCAAAATTAATTTTTTTTAATTTGAAGGGTGAAAAACGCAAAAAACTGAGTTTTGGAAAATTTAAAACCCCCGTAAACCCCCCTTCCCATGGCGCGATTTTTCTGGTTTTCGAACTTAAAGTCATGAATTTTATTTTACACATTTGAGCCAAATTTCATCGAAATTGGACGGTTTTTACTCAAGTTATCGCATTCACGGACAAACACACACTCACACACACACACACACACACACACACACACACACACACACACACACACACACACACACACACACACATATATATATATATATATATATATACATATATATAAATTTTTAAAAATAGTGCTTTTGTCATCTGGGGACTTCAAAACAAAAAATTATCATGGTCTCGGGCTTAAGTCTTACCATGAGACCTACGGTAACAGCTTCTTCCCTATAAGGGATTCGCTGAAATGGTCGAAACTGTAGAAACCCATCATCCAGCATTTACATATACCTATTTGTATATATATTTGCATACAGCAGTAAACAAATCTGAGCACAATATTAACAAATAATACGTCATCAGTACAAATTAGAGAAAATTTAAAACTATTTTAAAATGACAACAAGATGTTTAAAGCCGCAGTGATTAAACACCGTTACCCATCGATGTATCAAATATGTCTAAATTACCAAGTAACAAAGCAGTAGCAGTGGGGTAAGGGAGAGGAGACACGGTGATAAAGGTAGAGTCGGCAATAAGACCTGGAGCGGCGATATGATGCCGGACAGTAACGGGTAATGAAAAGCTAATGCAATCGTGTTTGATTAGAGTTAATTGCACTATTCTGTAGGACGGCCGGTCTGCCTCCCCGTCTTATACTGCCTCCCTGGCTCCGGACCTCCTCGCCTCGTGTTGACGTGTTCTTCCTCATTTATAGGGATGTTCACAAAACCACCTACTACATTTTTCCATCCATCGAAATTTTTTTTAAATTCTTAAGTTAGCTAGTCCGAATTTAGAAGTATATATGGTTAATAATGTGTACGTATCTCCTCATTATAACTTCTTAAAAACCCTATTTAGACACTTGCAGTCATTCCACAATAAGACTACATTTAATAAAGAAGGTTTTAGACTAACCATGCAATTAGCATCTAATAGTCATTGCATTAATCAGCATTGGTCATAGCGATTCAGGATGCTGGATAATGCTTAGCTGCGTTTTACTATAAATCCACCTCGCGTATGAATTTTATAAGTAGTTAATTAATAAACACGATTGTGGTAAAGTTAGCTAATAGTTGTTCTATGATATCAATTACGATTGTGTATACTACATTTATTTTGCAATAACACTTGCAATAATAAGCGTATCTATATCAAACCATACTACATAGATTAATCTTATACGAATTTAGTGTAGTTAATCCCTAGCCAACTATACCTAGCTCAGTAATTTACAACACGTGGCATTTCCTCAATCAAGGATTTCCTTCATAAAAGTCCGTCCTGCATTTACGCCGCTTCCCCTCTTCCACCCCAAAAGTCCAATCACATGTACGGCCCCGTGAAATGACCAACCTAAACAACGACGTCTGTATGTGTGTGTGCGTTCGTGTGTATGGGTGTGCTCAGTGATGGGCCGGCGAGGAGACGTCGCCCTATAAACCCCACAGTCTTGCTGCACAACGACGCCATTAAGGAATTAATTCGCCCAGACAACTAAGGCCACTCTTCATTAGACCGTTGGAACAGTAGCCACGAAGCCGACGCCAACGCCAATGTCGCGTCGCAGTCATTGCCTTTGTTTAATTATGTACACTGATTTTGTCAAATCAGGTCGAAATATTTTCACTTAGATACTCTAATATGACAAATTTTTGTTTTGAAACTGTAATATTAAATTTTAAGTGTTTCTTAATTTGTCACTGAAAGATAATGATGATTTGCACTAACACGACTAGCTGCTTTAAGTCTCGCCTTCTAAGATTCCAATTGATTTTTTTCTAAGGTTGTTTTTTTCTTCTTTTACAGAAGCTTCTTTTTAAATTGTTTTTATTCTAAAAGTGTTCATATTATAAATGGTCAACGGTGTTTGAATTGGTCGTATATTTTTCCTTGTTTCTTATTACAATTTTTAAACACTTTAAAAGATATAGTTTTTAAATCGAATTAAATATATATATATTGATGGTTTATTATATCGTGTTTGAACCAAAATGCAAAATGAAATAAAATTGTCCCACGCTCATTATGACATGATCATGTTGATCACATTTTATAAAGGTTTTCTTTCTTATAATTAAGAAAAATTCAGTTTACAATATCCACTCAATTGTTTTCAATTAATTCATAAATCTCGGTAAAATAGCATGGACTAATATAATAAACATTGTTCATATGGATGAAGTAATTGATTGAAGCGTTGAAATAAGAATCTTACATACATCTTTCACTAGATTACCCAAAAAAACTATCATGGATGAAAATTAATAAATGTTTTAATGTTTAAATTTATATTACTTTTGAATAATATGTTGAACTAAACCCAAAAACATAACTGTACAACCGAGTCTAATGGAATTGTAATGTATTAGAATAAATTAACACGTTACAATTGTGAGAGTATTGTAAAGAAATATCAGTTTTAGGACTCTTAGTACTTTATCTATGAAAATATGCAATAAATAATGTTATCTTTAGATGGGGCGATTGTTTTATGTCTTTGTTATTATCCGCTTAGTTCTTTCCATAGTGGTATTATGTCCTGAATTTCCGATTTAGTTAGCAATGAATAGTTTTCGTAAAGGTGAATCTATCCGCCTCTTTTATTAAAATTCTAAGCCTTACAGTGTATAAAGTAGGTGCACCTACTAGCATTGAAACATATACAAGCGCCTACTAGGAATTTACCTTTATTAGTTTGCAAATTAAAGTTAGCGAAGCGACAACTTTCAAAGGATAACGAGATAAGGAAAACCGGTCCGGGTGTTTTATTATTTCCGGAGCCGAGAAATGTATCCACCAGAGCGGTGGAGGAGGGGGGCAAAAGTGTATTAGATTTGTAAAGCGGATGAATCGGGTGCCGGGTAACCTCTAAGTAATTAAAATAGGTGTGGCAGTGAGCAAATACTGGCCACTATTAATCTCACCACCGGCCATGGTGCCTCCGTGCAAACACCAAACACCCGTCCGCACACGCTCGTACGGCTCCGTGTCTTGTACGTCAACTCAAGTCTTGCAACATAGGAAATTAGTGTTAAAACCCGTCGACGATTCAGTACATTTTTCGCATCCCATGTTTGATTCCTCAGTCATTAAGAATTGTGCAAGTGTATCCACATGTAATGTATCAATAAATTAATACAATATGGTATAGGAAACATAGCGAATCGTCTTCTTTTTGGATGTAACTTATTACTCCAAAAAGGCTAAAGCCAATTACCTAACATACCACACCTATTTGTGGTGTTGGCTTAAGTAATTTATCCACCTATAATACTCTTCTTTTTTTTATTTTAAATGTAAGTTGGTAATAATGTTTCAATTTTGTTTGTTGGTTTTATTTTCAAACAGTCCACGCTGGAAATGCTAATGATAACCCCTTATTGATATGCTCTTATAAAACCGTACGATCTTGGACAGAGGTAATTTTAAAACAAATTTATCAGGAATTTCTAAAGAAAATAATGAAAAAGTGGTCATACCAAATAATCAAACATATTTAAATAGTCTAACCGTGATTTATTGCTCTTTCACGGCTAAAAAAGTACAAATGTTAATGTGACTTTATTTACATTTATGTCTGAATTAATTAATGCTAAGGCCCCGAATCATATATAATACAAATACTTGTCCTGGAAGTCATTAAGAGTTAGAGTCTAGATGATATGCGAAACGCGGTCGTTTAAAATTCTGTCACGTCCAGGGGAGACTCAATAAGTGGGAGGAATTCAGAAAAGACTGCATTAAACTGGTCATTTCAGTTGCTAACGGAGCTTCGCTGAGTAATGAGGCTGTTTGTAATCATCAAATTTCAACAAAATTGTATGTTATTTTTTCTGCAATAAATAATTAATATAAATTCCTCCCCTATAATTTGGTGAAGATTTAAATGGTTTATTGAGAAGTATTTTACACCGATATATAATTTATGAAGTGATTTATTGCATTATGAAGTGGTTATCTTATGGTTCATTTGATTTTTCACAAGCCCAAAATGTATTTTGTTATAAAAGTAATATTTATGTAAAAGGATTTTTGTCTCATAAATATTAAATAAATGACATAAATTTTCCAAGAAATGAGTCCTAGTCCTCAGATGACACTTTTGGAAATGGTTCGCTTTATTTATTGTGGTTTATGAGTCTGTTATATTTTCCTCTTAGACTTTCTGAATCAAGGTGCAGTTCTACCTTAATTTGACTATGCTTTAGGGTAAATGAGACATTGAAGTTTTCAAACAATGAGTTTTTAGTGATATTCACAGGTCGTGTTGTACTTTTGAATACACATTTTTGGCTGTTCTAACGGGAATAGTTGAGTATTCGTCTCTCTTCACATACAAGTTTAACGATAATTTCCCAAAATTAATCAAATTATATAAACAATGCTAAAAGTAAAATGTAAAATATAATTAAATCAATAATAATATAATAATTAAAATTTAATACTCTGGTTTATTCTAGTCTCAAAAGGTTGTTGGTGTTGGACTATTTATCTCTTGTACCAATAGAGAAGTAATTAAACCTATAATGACACTCGTGTCTTGTGAGGAGGAGTTTTCTTAAAGTTTAAGTATAAAAAATATAGTTTACATTTTATTTTAAACAAGGGAATTTGTCAAAACCTTTTCACTTCACACAGTAATTTTAAAATAAAACTTGTATCTATAGTTGTATATTATATATATCAGTATTTATTGATATTTATTAGACTTAAATTTGTTTTTAAAAACCAAATTATAAATCATAAACAACAAAGTATGTATATACAGTTGACCGCACCTGGCGGGCAATTCAGTGCTGGAGGGAGAGCGGGAGCCCAGGGCAGTTGCGGTCAACAGGGTGTCTCGGTTCTTCTTACACGACACCATTTGCATATCTGAGTCAATGTGTGACCGCATATGAATGAGGAAAAGGAGTTGATTAGGGCGAACGCAAGTAGCAACGGAACGCCCCTGAGAGCATGAGTGTGCGAGTGTGTGCGTGTGCGAGTGTGCGAAGTTGTGTGTAGCGGTGAACACCTAGGCCGCTGGGACCAGCTAATGACCTAGTCTAATGAACTACGCTTTATTAAATGGATAGCTTATGCTACACCACAGAGAAAATTGTCGTTTAAGAATTGCTCAATTATATTAATCATAAACTGAATTTAATTATATTTTACATTTTACTTTTAGCATTGTTTATATAATTTGATTAATTTTGGGAAATTATCGTTAAACTTATGTGAAGAGAGACGAATACTCAACTATTCCCGTTAGAACAGCCAAAAATGTGTATTCAAAAGTACAACACGACCTGTGAATATCACTAAAAACTCACTGTTTGAAAACTTCAATGTCTCATTTACCCTAAAGCATAGTCAAATTAAGGTATAACTGCACCTTGATTCAGAAAGTCTAAGAAGAAAATATAATAGACTCATCTATTTCAGAAAAATATAATATTTAAAACACAACGTTTAAGTCACATGAGGCTGTTAATATCGTGTTTCGTACTGTGTTACTAAAATACCATCAAAAACGTGTATTTTTAGAAATTATATCTATTATTTGATCAGTGTTACCAACGCAGAGAGGAGAGCAGTAGAGGGTGAATTTTTATAAACCAGCCATCCAAAGAACGAGGGGAGAGAATTTTCATATTACCTTACAAGTAAGCAGCCTTAGCCTTAGTAAGGTAATGGCAGCGTCGTTACTGGTCAACAGAATGTCCTTGTGAAGTAAGGAAACAGTTTAATGGGGTGGCAGAAAGACGTGCTTTTAAAGGTAAGAGCGGCGGATTTGGTGGCAAAGCAGCTCCATGAGATAGCAGTTGAGCGTGCCTGTGGTGAGGATATAGCAGAGTTGTCGACAAAGGTGTTATATGTGGCTTGTAAAATGGAGAAGTAGTCGAGTTTCCACAAAAGCAGTTTCGTGAGGAGGCTGTAAAACGTGCTTGTGAAGCGAAGAAGTATGGAGTTGCCAACAAAGCAGTTTAAACAGCGATGAACACCGAGTGGTTGAGTCCAAGTTGTCGAGAGTTAGACTGGTGATAAATGGCTGCTGGAGTGGAACTGACAGCCAATTTATGTGGCAGCGGACTCGCTCTAACTGAACGTGATGGAAGGACACCGGAAATAAGGTTCAGGATGTTGAATAGTGCAGTCCTTCAAGTGTTGGGGACACACCAATTCCTAGGTCAAATTACAATATTTTATTTTGGGTTTTTTTCTTTACCAGTGTCCAAGCTGTATTATTTATTTTTTTACTAAAACCGTTTCTTTTGCAAAAGCTTATCTTATTAAGCTACTGCATCTATCAACTGTCTAGTCATCGCGTAAATGACAATGTCCGGTCCATCTATATTTTCTTAAATATAACGTGTAGCTAAAGACTTTTAATAAAAGACATGCTGACTCTCAAGAACAAGAAAATTAAAGAACAAGAACAAGAAAGGTTTAAAGAGATATGGGATTAAATCGACAAAGACCTATTTTGTAAAGACGGGTATATTTTGTGTATATCTTTTATTTAAAATATGAAACGTAGTAAATATCTTAAATTTGTCAAGTTTTAATGCAAAAACTATAAAACATACCATGCCTGTTTTGTAATACGTTCTACTTTAGATGCCTGCAAATAAGTAATCATTAGGTTTTCTAACAGTAATCTTACTTAGGAATAAATCATATAATAGCTAAAATTGTTCAGCAGTGTAACGTAGGATACTTCAATCAAACTTCGCTCCCGCTTCTACGCGGCATTATTGGACGTGAGCATTCAAGTTGTTTTGTAGCCATTACTATTATTAAACAACTAGTAATGACGCCCGCTATCACGACCGCAGGAAATAATCAGCTGTTTCAGGAACAAAGCTTGTAGAAATAGAAATCCACAGCTGATTACTCTCGGCTCCGCTAATATTTATGCTAAAATGGCATAAAAACATAAAACTTTAAGCTACCGTAACTCAAACAAGATTGCTTTTTAATAAAAACAAACGACATGTGCAGCTTCCCCGACCTCGATTACCCCTAACAAATATATTTTCGTAGCTTGGGATTTTCTTTGTAGCCATTACAGCTCGAGAAACAGCCGCGGACGGACGGACGCACGGAGCAAATGAAATAGTATTGATTGGAAACTTCATGGTTGAGAAATCAAATAAATCCTAGTCAACCATATTTATTACAAACAAATAACAGGTCCCAAACTTATATAGAAAACATATTTTCGTACAACGTCGTTACAACTATGACATTTATTGCTGCTGTTTTCGATTGTAATAACAAATTGTCTAATAATATTTAGAATTTTGCAGATTTTAACCAACTGCTGTACATAGATTTCGTAATTAGTTTTGCAATTTCATTGGGTTTCACAACTAAGTACTGCAAAATACCGCTGCTCTAAAATGGAATTTCAGGACAAGAAAATTCAATTAACGACAGTCAAGACGTGTGGAGGGGAGAGATAAGGAAATGAAGCCCTGGATTAAGAAAGGGGAGTGTCCGCCCCGACTAAGACTAATAGTTGATGAGCAATACAATGATAAATGAAGCGTGCGTTTTAGGAGGGTCCTCGCTCCTTTGAAGGGTCCATGTTAGAGGCAATCCTTCTTCCACGCAGCTTGCGCTTTTGAAATGTTTTCTCTAAAATTACACCTGCCCTTTTTACCCATTTGTTTTTTACTCCATATTTACTTTACCTTGATTGTAATCATAAATATAATACACAATTATTTCTTTGAAACTCTCCTACAATTACTGTATGTGATACAGTTTTCATTACTGAACCGTACAACCTCAGTAATCTTCTACTCGGACGACTATTTTAAAGATAAATTATATCAAATTAAAATAGTTCGTACAAACAATATCTTCAACTATTTATTATTTTACTCTTAAAATAGAAATATTCTCATTCAAACACATTCAAACTACGTTTTTCCTTCTTGCTTGCTCTTTTGTGTATATATAGTTTTATTTTCAATAGTTTTTTGAGAAAATATTCTTCATCTTCCCCTTCAGTTAAACTTGTAGCTTTCTCTTTAAGCAACTGAACTTAAATACACAAGAAATATTATTTTAAGTATTTCAAAAATAATATATGATCCGTAGGTATAAAGTCTATTATTATTTTATTAAAATTAAAGTGATTTGATACAATTTTGTATTACAACAAAAATTATAAAACACAAGTAAAATAATTGTTATCACGATAGAACATCAAGATTGTTAATTACTACTTACTCTAAACGAGGACTGCATGAGGTTTCGTAGGTGTAGTAATTCGTATCATAATAGCCATTGAAATCTTTTACTGTAATACATCATTTAGATTTTCAAATTTATCTTTATTTTAGATTATATAAATAGTTAATTTCCCATTTTCATTTACAGTAATGGTACAGAATATTAACAAAGTATAATTAGCTGAACTAATATGTAATGCAAATTACCCTTTAGAACAACCTTATTTCTCATTATTTTATTTCAATAGCACATAACACCAGCTATATCTCAAAATGTTTGCAATAAAATTGATATCATCGTTAACTATGGTCATATATTCATGAAGGACCATTAATAATGAGTCTAGTGTATTACGTCAGGAGACAGTATTGTTGTATGTGTGCGGAACATAGGGTTTATACTGGCATCATCAAGTCTACAATAGATTATACTGCATTAGCGGACATCACTTAGTCTTGCCTCAAGCGAGTGTTGCATCATGCATCAGTGCATGTGTTTAATGCAGTTCATCGCGCCTCGACACATGCCGAACACTTGTGTTGCATCATGCATCATTACTTGTGTTTACTGCAGTTCATCGCGCTTCGACACATGCCGAACACTTGTGTTGCATCATGCATCAGTGCATGTGTTTATTGCAGTTCATCGCGCCTCGACACATGCCGAACACTTGTGTTGCATCATGCATCAGTGCAGGTGTTTACTGCAGTTCATCGCACCTCGACACATGCCGAACACTTGTGTTGCATCATGCATCAGTAGTAGTGTGGGTTTGCGGGTTTTGCGCCGGAAGTGACGTCATCCGGTCACGTGACCGGAAGTGCTGAGTCATGAAAGATGTTATCTGGGGCTGAGCCAGTGACGTAGGCGGTTTTGTGACGAAATGAGTTAAAGTTCAAAGTTCAAGGTCACGGGGAGGTAATTTTAAAAAAGTACTACCTCGCACGCGTAAAATCCGATTGTGATTCGATAGTTTTAATTCGATAAAATATCGAATGAAAATTATCGAATGAAGCAATCGAATGATACGAGTGCGAGGTAGTACTAATACAAATATTACTTTATTTTATTTACAATAATTCATATTACAAATATTACTTTATTTACAATAATTCATGTTTACAATAGTTCCCCGTTGTTGGTTGTCATCGATGTTGTTGATCCGGACGAGTTGCGGCCTCGCCAGATGAATAGAGTCATAATGAATACACCTAATTTTGATGGACATTTCAACAGAGAGCTCGATGTACACCGGTCGAGAGCCGGAGGTGTACTGACTACTCGCTAGCTAGCGTTTTGGTATCAAACAAAATGGTGGGGGTAAAAGTGTGGTGGGGCGGAGCAGATGGCGGACGGCAGATGGCAGGCGACAGATGGTAGGCGGTAGGTGGCAAGTGCGCGGCAGATGGTTGCTACTACATCCACCATCATTAGTCAAACCCTATTAGGGATGACATTATTGCTTCTGCATCAGTAGATATTGTGCTAGAAACTTCATGTACTTGTATTTCATCATTTGTATTGTCAGCTTGCTCAATATTAAAAGAAGAACATGTGGAAGAAACAGTAGTGCCTTGTATTTGCGAATCCATGTGAACTATGCAAGAGCCGCAGGTATACTGAAGTGATACAAGCATGTAGGATAGACACTCGCCTTTACCCCCCACCACACCAGTTTCCCCCACCAAGTTTTCACATCGCACAATAACTACGGGACATGCATTAGTTAGGGTCTAGCTCTGACTCTGTGAGGATCGGAGCTCCGTAACTGAACACATTAACAATTCTTGCTCGACACTGTTTTTACGCAATCATAACAGTCACTGTGATCTAATTTATTGCATGTACTCATATGATGCATCTTGCGTAGCAGACAACTTGCTAAGAATGTTTCAGCCTGGAGTATTCTACGGCGAAATCGCTCACAATCCACTAACAGCGTAGACCTTCTATCTTCACAGTCGGAGAAGTAGAAGGTGGTGGCAGGCGGACTGTTGAAGGACACCTTCGTCATATTTCTGTAAAACTGTGACATCTTTAGAATAACACAAACTCTATAGGTAGATGTTAATCCTGCAAGAGCTAAAAGTATAATGATATAGCGCTAGCGTGTATGATACCCACCCGACCTACCCGCACAACAACGTTATCTCGTTATACTTTAAACTATAAATATCTTGTCGTAGTTTAATCCATAAACAAAGTATTTATTAATGTCAGGCCTTGAAAGTGTTGTTTTCGCGCTGTTTCTTCCCTAATCTCAGTCGGATCTGAATTATATTCGCACCATCTTGTTCGTCTGATTAACCCGCGTAATTTGAGTACCCACTCGCTATACTTTAACCCAATAATAAAGAAGCTATTAGTATGTAACCTTGAAAACATTGGTTTTTTCGCTATTTCTGCTATACCGTTGGGATCTTAATTCTGTTTGCACCATCTTGTTCGTCTGATTAACCCGCGTAATTTGAGTACCCACTCGCTATACTTTAACCCAATATTAAAGAAGCTATTAGTATGTAACCTTGAAAACATTGGTTTTTTCGCTATTTCTGCTATACCGTTGGTCCGATCTGAATTCTGTTTGCACCATCTTGTTCGTCTGATCAATTCGCGTAATTTGAGTACCCACATGACATACTTTGGACAAACTTTGTAGTTTTTTCGCTTCTGCTACTATACCCTTGGCCGGATCAAAATTCTGTTTGCACCTCCTTGTTCGTCTGATCAATTCGCGTAATTTGAGTACCCACATGACATACTTTGGAAAAACTTTGTACCCCCCCCCCAACATGGGTCATGTTCAAGGTCAAGGTCAAGTTCAAGGACTTTGGGACTTAGAAAATTTCACAAAGTGGGCTGCACAAACAAACTCTCCTGCCTATGTACAGGCCAAGTCCCTAACTTGAAATGCTTAGGGTGGTCCTGAAAAGGACCGTTTGCGTGCTGAAGGTTGGTCGGGATAAGGATCAGTTCAAACTTTATTCTTCAAAACCCACTTTACCCTCCCATCTTTTCTGGTTAAGAATAACTCCTGTGTATCAGGTATCAGAGGAGGTGGCGGTGGGAGAGACTGCGGCAGACGCACCTCGATGTAGTGGATGGTGTGTTGAAACAGGAACACGTGGTCCCCGTTGGTTGCCACATATTTATACTCCGTCATCCGCTTCAGATTTCGAAACTCGACCTTGGAGACTTCAAACGGCGTCACCAAGTCGTTCAGCCCCATCACCCTTGTCCGTTGCATCACCTCATCGACAGTCGGTGTTGGAGACGAAGGTTGAGCCGCCGATGTAGAAGGCCGAGGCTGAGCCGATGTAGAAGGTCGAGGCTGAGTCGAGGGTCGTTGTTCAAAATACAGCGGATGACCATGGAGATTCCGTTTGAGAGACTTCAAAGTTGAAGGTCTCTTAAACCCGCTCCTTCTTTCCGTCGACCTCTTCAAAGATTCCTTTAAGCACTGGAGTTTTTCAGGAGTCAGAGGAGAAGACATGGTGTAAATAGGATGGAAAAGAAAATGGATAAGATAGAGTTGGATAGAGCACGTGTGTACTGGTTGCAATCCAAAGCCGGAATGAGGCGGCTGGCAGAGTGAAGCAGGTCGTAAAGTGAAACCTTGCCCTATCCATATATGGGTAGAAAGCTGAGGACTGGTTTAGAACCGCCCCCCCCCCGGACGGACCCCCCCCCCCCGCGACGGACCCCCCCCCCCCGCGACGGACCCCCCCCCCCCCGACGGAACCCCCCCCCCCCTTTTGGGTCATGTTCAAGGTCAAGGTCAAGGTCGAGGGAAAAATGTTCTTGGAAGTGCGGGATAAAATCACGCAACGAAGCAGGGTTATCCCTTATCCCGCTTTCCCCTTAATATCCCGATTTCCCATTCTCCGTCTATATAACCCGAGATTTCGAGCGTCTCTTCGCAGTAGCCTGCCGCCCGTTGCGATGAACGTCCCACTGGGTTGCAGTGCCTGCTGCAGCGTAGGTCTGTTAAGTGTGCGTTGGGCCCGACGCGCAATTAAGAGATCCGCGCCCTTGCATGTTTAGTTAGTTTGTTTAAGCATGTTAGATAACGCTTGTAGTTTGCTGCTAGTTAAATATATTTAAGGGGATCTTGGTCAGGGGATTATTGTACTTCGGTTCGTAGTATTCTGAAGCCTACACAGTGATGAACGTCCTTGCGGTTTCAGAGTGCACGACTGTTGTAAACTGACCATATTTTGATGCTTTATAATAACATTGTAGATGGAATGTGTTTCCTTAACATTTAATGTTTTGTAGTTTGCTTAACACTTAATGCTTTTATCTTCAACGTGTCCTTGACCTAGATTAGGACTTAGAAAATATTCAAGAAACATTCAATGTACACAACCACGTTTTAGCACAAAATTTATGGAAGGGGAAATTTAATATATACTGCAACAGCGTGGTAAAAATCATCATATCGCTATGGAAGCTGTAGGTGTAAACACTTGGCTTGTTCCTTCCGAGCTTGCTATTTCAGAAGCCTTTCTGTCCATCCTTACTTATGAGTTTCGAGGCATTAAATTAAAAGTAAAAATAGAGCTGAGACCGTTGCATAGAAATGATATGCATTGTATTTTGGTGGAATGGGAATCGCCCTCCGGCATTAATCTTTTCCATTTTATCAAAAGATCGTGCAAGGAGTTTTGCGTAAAACGGATAACAGTCTCCCTTGTTTAAACGTAGTACAGATTTCTTCCAAAGTAAAATAGCAAAGGTAACACCTTTGCTATTTTACAAAATATTTTAACGTGTCCTTGACCCAGTTACCGGACTTGGAGCAATTCAAAGTGTGCTATACAGCGTTAGAACAAACTACTGTCGAAGCCCCCCCCCCCTCCCCCGATATATTCCTATAAAAGCGGGAGCAGCCCGCAGAGGGTTCGCAGTCGCAGGCCGACAGCCTAGCTAGCTGTTTGCCCGCGCTGTCCGCAATAGTATCTCTAGTATAGAGTTGGTACCACTATATATTAGAGATGCTACCTTAGCTTAAGGCATGTCTGTGTATTATTAAGCATGTTAGAATAACGCTTGTAGTTTGCTGCTAGTAAATGTAGTTAGTTTAACTGTAGTTAGTTTGGTGTTGGTTTTAAAGTGTTTTTGAAGTGTTTTTATTTACTAATGAAATATGTACTTTTCTTTCACGCTCCCATTCAAAAAGGTATGGCACGAAAACCGACCTTATGTCTTTAAATATCTCAGGAGGGATTATGTTTCTCAAATAAACACCTTTCCTAACCCCTTACAAAAAGGTATGGCACGAAAACCGACCTTAAGTCATTACGGCGCGCAAACCGGATGACTTTACCTATCTTAACCCTTACTCACGAGAAACAGATTCAGTCAGTTTGCTTATTTTTGGTTAAATTTAAGGGGACCTTGGTCAGGTAATTATTGTACTTCGGTTCGTAAAACTCTGACGCCTACACAGTGATGAACGTCCTTGCGGTTTCAGAGTGCGCGACTGTTGTTAACTGACCATTTTGCTTATCTTGGAGGATACATCATCGGGGAAATAAACTTAAGGGGACCTTGGTCAGGTATTATTGTACTTCGGTTCGTAGTATTCTGACGCCTACACAGTGATGAACGTCCTTGCGGTTTCAGAGTGCGCGACTGTTGTTAACTGACTATATCGTTTGTGTGTTGGGTGAATAATTTTTTCGGGGGAGAGGTTAGTGTTCCGTTATCAGGTTTATTTGCCTATAATTGCGAGCTTTAAGCTAGTCCTCTTCTCCTAATACAGAGCGGGGAATAGAGCAGTTTGTGGTCCAAGTGAGAATCACTTACTGCTCTATTCCCCGTTTTGGCAACATGTTCAGATGACCTTGACCCACTTCGGGACTTAGAAAATTTTCGTTTAGTAAAACATTACAACAATATTCCTTCCCTAACCTCTAAAGCCCCCCCCCCTCTACAACTGGGTATAAAAGGAGGGTTTTCACCAGTGGTAAAATCATTCTGCTGCTTACACATCACGAGTACAGTTCAGTTCCCGAGATGTCTGACCGTAGGAAGCAACTTTTGCCGAGGAAGGTTGAGCACTCTTCACCTGCTCCGTCATCTGCTCCGCCAGCTCCTTCCATCCTTCGGCAGGCGTTAATATTATCATGCATTGTTCCTGAGGAGCCTGCACCACGACCGCAACCACTTCAAGAAAACCTCGTTGCTCCCCCGTCCGCTTCTTCATCTTCTTCATCTTCTTCATCGTCTTCGTCGTCTTCATCTTCTTCGGCTACTTCTCGCTCACCTTCTCCATCACCGAGGAAGGATGAGCAAACAACTGCACCATCTTTGGCTTCACCAGCTCCTTCGCTTCTTCAGCAGGCGCTGGCAAGCATTCTTCCACCTTCTACACCAGGCTCTTCAACACCATCTGCAAGTCTACATTCTTCTTCTCCTACCAAACCTTCTACACCTTCTGTAAGTGTCCTTTCCCGTCCTTCAGTGATCTGTATTAACAACGAATCTCCTTCAGAGAAATTTCAACAATTAAAAACCTTGAGAAGGCAGTCTATACTTCCTGCACCAAGATGCAGCTACAGTTTTAAAAAAGGTGCAAGGAAAGGGGAACGTTGTGCTAAGTCTTGTGTTTTAAATGAAGAAGTATGCAGATCACATTTAAAACAAAATCACAAGGGCACCGTTTCTCTTTCTACACCCCATCCAGCAGTGAGACCAACCAAAATTCGAATTAATAGGCTTTGTAGAAATAAACGATACTTTTTTGTTAAATCAAAGGGCTTTGCAAAGGTGGTGGTTCAATGTGAAGGTAAATTGTACTATGTAGAGTTGCCTAGAGGCATGGACCTCCACGTCAAAGAACTTACCAAACAGAACTATTTAATTCGAAATGATACAGGTTTCAGTGTGTGGAAAACATTTAAAATAAAAAAAGATTAAAAAGTGTATTCCAAATTAAAAATAGTCTTTTCCAAATTAAAAAAAAAAGTGTGGACAACCTATTTACAATTTGTAGCATATGCTGCAGAGTGTAAATAGGTTGTCCACACCTTTTTTTTACAATGCTACAACGACCTTGACCTAAATAACGGACTTAGATATATTGTACTAAGTCAAAGATAAAACTTAAATGGAAAAAGGAGAAATATTATATTAAAGACATTATTCAACAGTAAAGAGGGGAGGGGGTAAGCGGGTATTTAAGCGAGAGATTCGGAATATAATTATTAGTTGTATCGTCATGAGCGTCAACAGCAACACATGGGGAAAGGAAATTAGCGAAGAGGAGTTGTACGCGATTGTTGAGGCTGCTGAAATGACTGAGGTTTATAAAATTAATAAGGTTGCAGAAAATGGTGCTCAGTCTCAACCGCAACAAACTACATCACCGATGCAGTCAACAACGCAACAACCAAGACCCTATCATGTTATCCTGGAGGAGTACAATGAGGCGATGAGGTACGCCTTTACTAAGTGGTGTGGTCAACCGCGTTCTCCTGAACAATGGGAGGAGCATGATGCAGACTTTCGCCTGGTTGCAGACTTAGAACTTGAGCTTCAAAGAACAAAGGCTGCTCAATAGTGAGAAGAGTTATTGTTTACTTTAAAATACAGAGCGGGGAATAGATCAGTTTGCGGTCCAAGTGAGAACCACTTACTGCTCTATTCCCCGTTCTGGCAACTGGTGTAAATGACCTTGGGACTTAGAAAATATTCGTTTGATAAAAAATAATGAAAGATCTTCTTATTTCTCACAACAATATCTTTTCCTAACCCCCACCACTACCTAAACTAAGTATAAAGGAGGTTCTACATCGCTGGTAAAAATTAGTACTCTGCTGAAAATGAATGCATCCACTACTTCTATCTCTGCAGCAACTATAATAGTTAGCAGACGGGTCGAAAACATTGATCAGGTGCTTGCTGTAAGGAGATTACTGCTACGGTATCTTGATATAGAGGTTAGTTGTCAATTGTACATGTGGAGACCAACAGGTGAAGTTTATAGTAGTGAAAATGAAGCATTTGAAACAAACTACAGTAGAAAGTTATATAAAATCTTTGGTAATATGGTAAGGTTAGTCGATAAAGGATGGAACATTAATATAACATTTTATATTGTTCCAAACCTGTAATTAAAGCAAAAAAAAAAAACAAAAAAAAAAAAACGATGGGTATATAAGCCCGATGTTACAGAGACAATTATCACTTTGGTTCTGAATTGCGTCAAGAGAGCACCTACCATGGTATACCTCCACTATATTGACTCTACTGCTAAAGCGGATACTTTTATCCAGCGTGTTTACCAACTGTTAACGGAGTACCAACATGTTCAGGTCAAAGGATTGGGTATTCGTGGAACAGAAGAAGTAAAAATAGATGTAAAACCAATCCCTTTGAAGAAAAAAATTGTCCAATTATTACAAGAAGGCTACACACTGTGCCTTTATTACACAACCTCATAAACTAAATAAAACGCCAAAGGGGGGGGGAATACAGAACGGGGAATAAATCAGTTTGAGGTTTGAATAAGAATCTCTTACTGCTCTATTCCCCGTTCTGGTAATAGGATAAGGTGACCTTGACCCACTTACAGGACTTAATCATTTGTGTTACAATAATACCTCTTCCCTATCACTTTTCCCTACCACTTGCACTTTCAACACTTACCCCCACCACCACCGAAATCATGTATAAAAGGTGGTTTCGTATTAGTGGTAAATCAGTCTGCTACTTGGAATCATGTCGCCCAGAGATAACATTTTCCCTTCTAAGAAGACTATACTAGAATTGATTGAAAATATTCCATTAAATTTAAACGAAGATGAAGACGATGATGATTCAGAGATGGAAGGTGAACTATTTAGTGATCTTGAACTATTTAGTGGCTTTGAACTACTGAGTGAGTTTGCTAGCAGTGAACCATATCTTGGAGAGATGGAGCTGTTGGAGCTGTTGACTGACGACGAAGATGTCGATAATAATGAACCGGAATTTCATCATCAGTTGCTTTGCTTGGAGGAAATGGACCTTGTTGATAGTGAAACCCCTCCAAGCAGTATTAATATCGATGATGTAGTTCTAGATCCAGTCACAGGGAACTTTTGTGTTCGTCGTCGCTTATTTAGTGATATGAGCTCATCATCATCATTATCATCGGAAGAATCTGAATAAGTTTTTGTTGTCTTCAAATAGTTTACTTTAAATACAAAGCGGGGAATAGATCAGTTTGTGGTTATAGTGAGAATCACTTACTGCTCTATTCCCCGTTTTGGTAATATCGTTGTATGACCTTGACCCATTTACATGATTAAAAAAGTGGGGTAACTTATACATTTAATGGTGGGGGAACGTCTATTTAAAGACGATGCAACAGTGTATATTTATCATATAGACATGATGAACCCACCAGGAAACTCCGTTTGCTACAGCTTTCCCCTCATCGATATCGATGATGTGATAAAATTTACATCTCATTGAATATGTTAAAGATGAATCTACAACTGAAGATCCCTATTGTTTTATGAAATTTTTAGTTGATCAAGATGCAATGTGTACAATCCAACTTCACATCCGAGTTTAAAATTTATCAAATGTTTCTGTTGGAGAAAATTGTCTTAGTTAAATACAGAGCGGGGAATAGATCAGTTTATGGTTTAATATAAAATCATTTACTGCTCTATTCCCCGTTTTGGTAAATTTGTTCAATGACCTTGACCTAAATACAGAAATTTGTAGCCTCCAGCTACAATAGTAAATATAAAATGCAAAAAAAAAAAAAAAAAAAAAAAAAAAAAAAAAAAAAAAAATAGTAAACTTAACGTAATACGTACCCCCATTACTTTTGCTAGGGTATAAATAGAGGGGTATTTGCAGTGTTGTTCATTATTGCCTTGACCCTTGTGGAGATCGCACCTACATTATGCATCGCTGCGATATTTGCAAGTCTTCATTTAAGGATGAATTTATTTTAATGATACATAAAGAACTGAAACATAACAAAAACCAAAATGAAGAATATGAAGAAGAAGAATTGAAAGAAATAGATCAAATGTTAGCTCAACACCAAAATTCCAGACCTAGTGTTATTCAATATGCACCATCAACATCGCCTTCTACCTCTGCTATGTCTACACTTCACCGTCCTTCAACATCATCATCATCTGCATCGACTTCTACGCCTGTTCTGTCTACACTTCATCATCCTTCAACATCATCAGCTGCATCGACTTCTACGCATGCTCTGTCTACACTTCACCGTCCTTCAGCATCAACAGCAGTAAATGTAGAACTACATGCCCGAGCACTTCCGGATAATGTAGTAACCCACTTCAAAATTGACAATGCAAAATTACAACTCGAAGAGTTTTTAAATAACGCAAAAGGATTGGTAAGCAACACTTTGCAAAATGAATTAAAAAGATTAAATTTTATTAAATTTGGACTATTAATGGATGCTTTATTTACAAACATTCAAAATGAAACTTCACCGAGAGGGTTTTTAACAAAAAACCGAACTATTATGTTTTCGTCAGATATTGATTCAATCGTATCTGAATGTTTTGAAGAGCTAATGACTAAAATACAAGAACATGAAGGAAGAGGCTCTGGATGGAATTTGTTAAGCATCACAGGGCTAGACTTAAGAGTACACAAACACGGCTATGGAATTCGAGGAAGTAGCTACATTCCTCTACCAACAAAGATTAGAAATACCTTATCCTGCGTCAACGTACAAAATCAAGATACTGAGTGTTTTAAATATGCTATGTTGGCCAAATATGTAACAATTCATCCGGAAAGACCAAGTCACTATTATGAAGAAGTACAACATAGATATAATTTCCAAGGGATGACTTACCCTGTTGCTATAACAGACGTTTCAAAATTTGAAAAACAAAATCCTTCAGCTTCTGTCAACCTCTTCGGATTGGATTCGACAAACAATTTGTACCCCTTGCGTATAACACCAAATGAGCGCAGAGATCATACCGATTTGTTATTAATTACTAAAGGTGATATTTCACACTTTGTGTATATCAAAAAATTTGAAAGTCTTGTTTCTAATCAATTATCTAAGCATAAAAGAAAGATGACAATTTGCAAAAGATGTTTTTGTCACGTGAACAAAGAACTAAGAAGGGGAGGGTCTGATTGGTTAGTAGAACACCAGCGGTTATGTAATGGAAACTATGAAGTAAGAATTAAATTGCCGCATCCTAGCAGAGCGCAGATAAAATTTGACAAAGTAATAAAACAATACCGTGTACCTGTTGTTGTTTACGCTGATTTCGAGTCTTCTTTACATCCGCTTGAACAACAAGAAGAGGACGTTACAAGAAGAAGCAAATACCAACTTCATTCACCAAACAGTTATTGCATACTAATTAAATCCACGTTGACTGAAGACCATCTTCAAAAATATAGACTATCATCTTCTCCAAAGATTTATCGCGGTGAAGAAGCAGCCAAATACTTTGTCGATGATTTGTATGACATAGCTGCAAAGGTAGAAGAACTGTATGGAACAAAGGTACCCATGTCACCTATGGAAGAAGAAGAACTTCAACATTATGATTCAACAACAACGTGTTATTTGTGTAATAACACCTTTACACTGGATAACGTTAAAGTTCGTGACCATGATCATCTTACGGGAGCGTACAGAGGTGCAGCCTGTAACGCTTGCAACTTGAACTACAAACTACCATATTTTATCCCCGTAGTTCTGCACAATCTGAGTGGTTATGATTCGCACTTCATAATCCCCGAACTAGGAAGAGATAATGGAGCAATAGACGTTTTGGCTACTACAATGGAAAAATTTATAAGCTTTTCAAAAAAGGTGGGTAAAATTAAATTAAGGTTTGTTGATTCATTTAGATTTATGCCTTCAAGCCTCATGAAATTATCTGAAAATCTAAGAAGAACAGATTTGATAGAAACAAGCAAAATTGTACCCAATAGTAAAATGGATTTGGTTCTTCGAAAAGGAGTCTTCCCCTATGATTACATCGATGGACTGCATAGATTTGATGAAACATCACTACCTTCACCAGAACACTTCAAAAACAAACTTAATGATTCGGAAATATCACTTGAGGACTATCAACACGCACGTCGAGTATGGAACGAGTTAGATATGAAGACCTTAGGAGATTACTCGGACTTTTATGTCAAACTAGATGTAACTCTTCTTTGTGATGTAATGGAAGAATTCCGAAACACCTGTTTTGCTGCATACGGTTTGGACCCTCTACATTCGTATACTTCACCAGGATTAGCTTGGCAAGCCATGTTAAAAGAAACAAAATGCAAACTCCAACTTTTAACAGACATTGACATGGTTTTAATGGTTGAAGCTGGAGTAAGAGGCGGATTGACCCAAAGTGTTACCAGACATGTCAAAGCCAACAACAAATACCTACCCGATTACGATGAAACCAAACCGTCAACCTATTTAGGATATTTCGATGCAAATAACCTGTACGGATGGGCAATGTCAAACCCACTTCCTTTTGATAACTTTAAATGGATTAATCCCGACTCTATTGGCGATATTTTACAAATTCCGAAACATGGTGACACTGGATATATTTTGGATTGCGATTTTGAATACCCAGAAAATTTACATGATCTTCATTATGACCTTCCACTTCTTGCTAAAACAGAAATTTCACCAATTGGAAAACACCCCAAATTAATGATGACATTAAATAATAAACAACGCTACGTGGCTCACTTTTGGGTGGTTCAACAAGCTATCGAATTAGGACTACGTCTAACAAAAATTAATAGAGTTTTGGAATTTTCTCAATCATGCTGGTTGAAACCCTACATTGATTCAAATACCATCAGAAGAGCAGCAGCTACATCAGACTTTCAAAAAGATTTCTTTAAATTAATGAATAATGCGATATTTGGAAAAACATTGGAAAACAAAAGAAGACACAAAAATGTTAAACTTGTTACCGACGCAAAAAAATTACAGAAACTAGTACAGCAGCCAAATTTTGGAACATCTATAATTATTAATGAAAAACTTGTAGCAGTGTCCATGAAGAAGACGAGTGTGAAGATGGATCGTCCTTTGTATATAGGCATGTCAATCTTGGACATCTCAAAAACACACATGTACGATTTTCACTACAACAAAATGGTGGCGTTCTACGGAAGAGAAAATATATCTATTACATATATGGACACTGACGCTTTCATATATCGCATAGTAACATTGGACATGTATAAAGATTTGCGTACATTTATTTACAAGAACGACTTTGATTTCTCCGATTATCCAAAAGATCATCCAAACTACGACAATGACAGACACAAAAAAGTACTAGGCAAATTCAAGGATGAGGCTAATGGTGTTCTGCTTGAAGAGATTGTTGCATTGATGTCTAAACTATATTCTTTGAAACTCTATAATGAAAAAGAAGAAGAAGAAGAAAAGAAGAATAGCTATATTAAGAAAGCTAAAGGTGTAAAGAGTTTATATTTAAAGAAGAAAGTGCATTTTGAACACTACAAGCAATGCTTATTTGAGGATAACATCATTACAGCTAAATTCAACACCATCAGAAGTTTTAACCATCAGCTGTACAGCGTGACTGAAGTTAAAAAGGCGCTATCCTGTAATGACGACAAAAGACAAACACTTCCAGACAAAATCAACACATTACCATTCGGCCACTACTCCCTCAACCCTATTGACGAGTAACCTTTTCATCGTCCTAGATCCTTTATCCTTTTCCTTTCCGTAAAAAAAGGGGAAACACAGCAATGTTAAGCTGTGTTTCCCCTTTTTTTACACAAGTTTTAAATGACCTTGAACTATATGTATATATATATATATATATATATATATATATAAGCAGATTTATACCAAAGAATATTTAATACCATATCAGCTGCCTTCGTGAAACCATCATGTCAGACCTGAAGGAGAAGATTATTAATGAACTACACAAACCTGCAAGAATAAAGTTTCCAAGAAGAAATACTGTTATAAAAGGGATAAATGATCTATATCAAGCGGATCTAATTGAAATGCGACCGCATAGCAGAATAAACAAAGGATTTAAATATATACTCACAATTATTAATTGTTTTACAAAAGTTGCAGACGCTTTGCCTCTAAAGGACAAGACTGGTAAAAGCGTAACAGAAGCCATGGAAATAACCATAAAAAGAGATAAAAACAAAATTAAACATTTACAAACTGATGATGGAACAGAATACTTTAATACAAACTTTGCACAGTTAATGAATAAATATAAAATAAATCATTATTCTACAAATTCAGAGAAAAAAGCAGCTATTGTAGAAAGATTCAATAGAACCTTGAAAGGAGCACTGTATAAACAATTTTCAAAAAGAGGTTCTTACGTATGGTATGATGTTTTACCACAATTAATAAATGATTATAACAACAGGTTTCATAGAACTATTGGTATGAAACCTAACAAAGTAAATAGAAGAAATGCAAAAGATGTATTAAAACGCATAAAGAAAAATACAAAGCCTAAAGTAGAAAAAATGCAGCCAAGAAAATTTAATGTAAGTGATAAAGTACGGATTAGTAAATATAAGGGAGTGTTTACCAAAAAATACCTTCCCAATTGGACGAATGAAGTTTTTACAGTGTATAAAGTGCAACCGACTGTACCTGAAACGTATATCCTAAAAGATAACAAAGGAGATTTGTTGCAAGGTGCATTTTATGGACATGAAATGTTAAAGTCAACAGTAGGTGATGTATATCTTGTTGAAAAAGTGTTACAAAGAAAAAAGGACGCAGTTAAAGTGCGGTGGTTAGGGTTTAACAAAACTGAGGATTCATGGATACCTATAAAGGACTTGGTTTAATACAAGCAACTCATTTCATCGTTAACCTTTGAGCAGGATGGAGATTATTCACCATAAAGATCGATTCAATATTAATAACATAGATGATTTAACTGTGGATAACGTTAAAATCAACAATGGTAAACACGGTAGTTTACTTCCAAACACTGTTCGATGTATAGTAAGTGGCCCCTCAAACTGTGGAAAGACCAATGTTGTCTTTAATTTGATCACTAATCCGCAGGGATTAAGGTTTAGTAACCTATATATTTTTTCAAAGTCTCTACATCAACCAAAGTATCAATTGCTGGATAAAATCCTATCTGATGTGTCTGATGTTAATTTTTACAAATTTAACGCTAGTGATAGCATTATGCAACCAAACGAAGCGAAACCGTATTCTGTATTTATATTTGACGATGTATCTTGTGAAAATCAGGATACTATTAGAAACTACTTTGCCATGGGAAGACATAATAACATCGACAGCATATATATAGGACAAACTTATAGCAAAATCCCAAAACAACTTATCAGAGATAATGCAAATATTCTAATTGTATTCAAACAAGATGATACTAACCTAAAACATATATATAACGATCATGTGAATGCGGATATGCCATTTGAAAAGTTTAAAGAGCTTTGCGGAAAAGCATGGGCGGAAAAGTATGGATTTTTGGTTATTATGAAAGATCAAGCTATAAAAGATGGTCGTTATAGAATAGGTTTTGATAAATTCGTTTTAATACACTGATTAGCGGTATTACTGTACAAGTCGTCAAGGTGTGAAGATGGTTAACCAGGAAAAGCTATTAAAGGAAATAAAATCACTTAGTGATTCTATTAGACAAAAAAACCGAGCTTTAAAATCAGGTATAAATGAAAGAGAGCAATTTTTAGAAACAACATTCAAACCTGTTACTGAACCTTTAAAGCGATTAGCACAAAATATGGAAAGACCTTCAATTCGCTTCGAAGGAGACAAAATGCTACCAATTTCCAAATATGAAGAAGAATTTCAGAATGATGAAAGTTCTGACCAGTTACAAACATCTGAAGAAAGCGACGAGTATGAAGAAAGCGGAGATATAGGAGATTTAAGGTAAAAGAACATTGCAGGAGATACAAGTACAGAAGATACAAGTGCGGAAGATACAAGAGCAGAAGAAGAGGATATCAACCCATCCAACTTAAGCAAATTAGGCACAGATATTATGTTTAAAGGAACACTTGGAAGAAAATATACATTAAAAATGTTACATGGCACACATGCTAATCGAAATTATCATACATATGGAGCTAGAATAGAGGATAAAGGATTAATGATTGGAGATAGAAAGTTAGATATAAACGAAAATGATGATATAGTTATTGGTGATAAGAAATATAAAGGTACAACAGGTTTGTTTGAACTCATCTTTAAAAATAATCCTGGTAAATATACTAAAAAGGATTTACAATTGTTTAAAAATATACTAGAGTATACAAATGCACATAGAAAAAAATATTCCAAAGAACTACCTATTCATAGAAACAGGTCAATAAAATACACAAACATTATATCTAGTCTTTCCCCCTCGAAATCAAATAAAGCTCCAATTAAAAGAAGAGCTTTATCTTCTGCTGAATTAAATGTTTTGCATAAAAAAAGAAAAACAACTGATCCTACTACATCTGGAAGGGGATTATTAAAAAATTTGTATAAAACCAATATAATATATTACAACGATATAAATAAGTTAGTTGATCGAATGAGGTTATTACATGAAGCTATGGAAGCCGGGCACACTGGTTTAGAAAACGAATGGGTAGCTTTGGTTGATGAACTGCGAAAACGAGAAATAATTGTTCAGTAGACGTATATATATATATATATATATATATATATATATATAGTAAGAACCTAAACGATAGCGATTCAGTTACATCATGAGTGTGGACAAGTTTGGACGGTATTCCGAGTTTGGAGTAAAATCTGGATATAGTGAAAAAAGAGCTGGGTTTCCGTTAACACCTGATGGTAATTATAATTTTGAAGGAAAAGTAATTCAAAATGTTGGTGATCCGCTTTTTTCTTCTGATGCGGTTACGGTACAATACATGGATAAAAGAACCCCGATTGTACACGAAGACCATTGGAAATTTTCCGGTAAAAGGTTAAGCAATATAAAACATCCCATTTATGATGGTGAAGCAGTAAATTTAGCGACTTTAAAATTGTTAACGATTTACAAAAAGAATTAAACTGATACAAGCTATGATGTAAAAAAATTAAAATTGTCAAATGTAGGTGATTGTGAGCAGGATGGAGACGCTGTAAATAAGAAAATATTTGATATAGTACACAAGAAATGGACTACAGAATATGAAAAACATATGGAAAGGTTTGGTGCAGCTTTATTTAATTATATCCATCGGGCTTCAGGAAGAGCTGTAGCTTCAGATGTTGACAGCCACAATTATTTAGACTGGAAAAAGATACACAATCCAGAAAAACCTAATCAATTAGATAAACCGTCTGAGCCTTCTAAAGTCAAGACATTAGGAAAGGGGGATAAAGTGAATGTGATTAATGAACCAACAGAAAACGATGAAGATTATATAAGAGAAAAAAGAATTTAAATACCCATGATAAGGGATAAAGCATCAGTTATATTCGAGAGATGATACAGAGAGGATGATGGAATCCAATATTACTGCGTGGAGTTTAATATCTCAAGAGCCGAGATTTCCCCAAGGAGTGCTGACAGATGGTTTTGTTCAACGGTTTGATAGATATATGGATTGGGAACAACTTTCCATACACTACCTCTTCACAATGACTATGTTAAGAATTTATTTTCACAGAGTTAACTGGATTCATATTTTACAAAGACAACAGTTTTCAGAAAACTTCCTTGTAGAGATGACATCAAATTTTAATAACTGTTGGGAAGTAATAAGTAAATATCAAAATCTCTCTGAAAATTACATTGACAATTTTAAAGATAAACTAGACTGGAATGTGTTATTTAATTACCAACGATTGAGTGGCAAGTTTCTAAGGGAACATGACAACTATTTAGATTTTATTCATTTTACCGAAAACAACGATACCATCACCAGCGGAGAAACATTTGAAACATCTTCAATTACACCTTATTTCTATTTTTACTACTTTTATTTATTATGTCTACATTTAATTAATTAATCCATTTCTATATAATAAATGGATTTTAAACAGTATATATAATACAAGAAGCCAAGACTAATATTACATTCATTGTAAAACATTTATAGAGTGCACCTACTGACTGTAAGTTTGGCTATAAATAGTCATGCCGAGGGCTAAACGCATCAGTCATAATCGAGAGAGATTACAGAGAGGAAGGGGAATAGCATCAACAGCATTTTCTCTATTAAGTAAACCGGTTGGAGCTATAGTTAACAAGGCGATTGATTTATTACCTGTGGAATTACATTTACCTGGAGGATATCAATATTGTGGTCCTGGAACCAAATTAGAGAAACGGCTTGCTAGAGGAGATCCTGGAATAAATAAGCTTGATCAGGCTTGTAAACAGCACGATATAGCGTATTCCAAATTTGGTGATACAAAAAATAGATCAATAGCAGATAGAGCACTTTCTGAGAAAGCTTGGCAAAGAGTAAAATCTAGTGACGCGAGTATTGGTGAAAAAGCATCGTCTTTAGCAGTAACAGCAGCAATGAAAGCAAAAACTACGTTTGGAGGAGGAAAGAGAAGAAGGCGTGGGAAAAGACCCGCTAAGAAACAAGGAGGTAATATCAGAAGAAAACGTCGATCTACTAGTGGTAAAGGTAAAAAGAAACCAACAATATGGTCAATGATAAAAAAGGGAGGAGGACTATACCTAAGACCGTATCGTGTGTATTAAATAAGAAAGAGCAATTAATAATTAAAAACAAAGAATTAACCAATGAAGAACTGATTACATATGCTTCTTGTTTGAAAATCCCATTTTTTAGAGGAGTATTTATGAAAGATGAATTACCGGTTAAAATGTGGAAAAATGAGACTGGTATAGTAAATTTGGATAATAGTGAAGGATTAGGCACTCATTGGGTGTGTTACAAGAAACTTGGTGAAACGATTTATTATTTCGACAGTTTTGGAAACCTTCCACCACCGAAAGAACTTCAACAATACTTTCGTGCGGCAGAAAATGTTTTTTACAATTATACAAGAAAACAACCTGATGATACATCCATTTGCGGTCATTTATGTTTAGACTTTTTAGCTAAAAGTGTTAGTCAACTTTAAGATGTCTTCGTATACAGTGTCATTAACCGGTAACTCATGTACTTTGCGCAGTATTCTGTTTCCAGCGCTACGTTTGCAAAAAGGAAGACTATGGGAAGCCGCATTATTGGATTTAACAACATATAACTCTATTCCAAACGTTAGTGAAGGAATTAATAACAAAATACATTATTACAAGACAAAAGATAATAAAGGAAAATATTCAGCTTTGGAAGAATTCAGTTTACCAACAGGAGCTTATGAAATTGATAATATAAATGAAGTTATACAAAAACATATGGGAAAAGAAAATATAACGATAAAAGGCAATAACAATACAATGAAAGCCGAAATTACTTCTAAGTATTATATTGATTTTGGCCAAGAACGTTCAATTGGTAGTTTATTGGGGTTTTCTAAGGAAACAAAGGTATTAGAACCTAATACAACTCATTCTGGGAATAGAACTGTGACGATCATCAAAGTAAACAGCATAGACATTACATGTAACATTATACAAGGATCCTACAGAGATGGAGAAAATCGGCATATATTACACACATTCTACCCATCAGTCGCACCGGGTTTCAAGATAGTAGAAAAGCCTCAAAACCTTGTGTACCTACCGTTAAACACCAGTTTCATTTCAGACATCGTGCTGAACATAGTGGATCAAGACGGAAACCTTATTGACTTTCGAGGAGAAGCTATTACTGTAAGAATACATATAAAATCATCCGCTTAGATAATGGGGTTATCATTTAAAAAGAGAGAGCCAACCAGCAAAGAGGTCAGTAGCTCATCAGCTGTAGAAGGATTAACAAGTGACAACATTCGTTTTCTAGAAGAAATTGGATTAAAGGTCATTAACAATGGATATACTGGATATAGCGCAGGGCCCAACATTCGACGAGACCTTATGGGAAAAGGAATATCACACGCACAACCCTTACGCTTCGTCCAAATTAAACAATAACGATGAAATTAGGATTCCTATACAACAACAAGACATTTATACTCTTCCATGCGAAAGTTATTTATATATTGAAGGAAAAGTAACAAAAGCTGACGGTACTGTTGGAACCACTGTTCCGTTCATAAATAATCCTATGGCATTTTTGTTTGACGAGATTAGATATGAAATTTCAGGAGTTACAGTCGATTCAACAAAAAAGGTTGGAATTTCCAGTACATTAAAAGGATTAGCGTCTTTAACACCAAATGAGAAGAATCTGTTAGCTGTTGCAGGATGGGTTGCACCAGACAAAAGTATAATTACTCCTGACGCTTCGGGAAACTTTGATTTTTACGTACCTTTAAGATTACTTTTAGGATTTGCTGAAGATTACAGAAGAATAATAATAAATGTAAAACAAGAACTAGTTTTATTAAGGTCATCAAACGATAATGATATTATTAAAGCATCTGCTGGAACAACTGAAGCCAATTTAGACTGGAAACTAACATTAGACAAGATTGTTTGGAGAGTACCACATGTGCGACTAAATGATGAACACAGGATTACATTATTAAGAAAGTTAAAATCAGATCGAGACATTGTAATACCATTCAGAAGCTGGGAGTTTCATGAATACCCCGTTTTACCTTCAACACAACGGCATACATGGACTGTAAAAACTTCTACTCATTTGGAAAAAGCGAGATATGTAATATTTGGATTACAAACAAAGAAAAAAAGTATATTAACTGAAAATGCTGGTGAATTTGACCATTGTAAATTAACAAACTGTAAAGTGTTCCTGAATTCACAATTCTTTCCCTACGACAACTTTAATATCTCTTTTGATAAAAAAAGGTACAGTGTTTTATACGATATGTACGCTAGGTTCCAAAATTCATATTACGGCAAAACAAACACACCTCTACTATCTCCCGTACAGTTTGAATCGAAAGCTCCGATTGTTGTAATTGATTGCTCCAAACAAAACGAATCTGTAAAATCGTCTAGTGTTGATATAAAAATAGAAATGGAATTTCAAGAAAACGTACCTGCAAATACATCTGCGTATTGTTTAATTTTGCACGATAAAATTGTTACATACACACCGTTGACTGGTATCGTAAAGACGGTATTGTAAAACGTTGTACCACCACCGGCACCGCCACTGTCGCTAACCTATAAATAGCG
Organism: Allygus modestus; assembly: GCA_963675035.1. Classification (NCBI taxonomy): domain Eukaryota; kingdom Metazoa; phylum Arthropoda; class Insecta; order Hemiptera; family Cicadellidae; genus Allygus; species Allygus modestus. The sequence continues at coordinate 191,154,968 of OY776111.1, read as the reverse complement.
GAGCAACAATGCAGGTCTTCAGTTGATCGTCTATCGTCGCATGGGCAACATCTTCTACAAAATGAGTTCTCCATCTGTTGTACAAGGTGATGCAGAGGTAGCACCGTTATTGGAACGTGATAATACTAGTGAAGAAGAAATCATCAAGGAAATAACTGCATTTTTAAAGTTTGGTAAAAGAGATAGAGAGGAGGAAAGTAATGCAGACCCATCAAAGGTAGTACCAAAGAGGAAGAAGAAAGTTGAAGAAAATATTCCTCCTCACATTTTAACTGAAGTTTTTTTGCGAATCTTTTACCCCATCTCAGCATGCATCAGTAAAAGTGTATCAGTTGGATTGATGAAGTCATTGGATTATTCCCCTACAGTAATACTACACCATGGAACAAAAAAGGTTTTATTTTCGCAAAATGCTTGGGAGTCATTTTTGAAACATGTACATTTAATAGAATGTTATTTAAATAACAGTTTGTGTGGAAGGAAAACACATATTCGACTTTTGGATTGTGACAATGAAATCGATATTGTTAAACATCGTGGACAACTACAAGTGCGAATTAGAGACTTGACTCAACATGAAAATAAGATTCTACTGTCACGTGAAGAATTCTACGTTTTAAACTACGCAACAGAACCTATTACAAGGTACATGAGACAGTTGGTATTTGCAAGCGCTATTATTAAAGAATATTTGGTCGATACTTTGGAAAAACAACCTGATAGCACCATCGTGTACGGACCTGTGGATACATCTATTTTTAATAGAATACCTCATGAAGTTTGCATGTGGAGAAAGTTAAAGGATTTTGAACCACTTGTAGAAATCGCTACAGAAGCTACAGAAGAAACAACACAGGAAGAAGAAACGGAGAAACAAGAAGAAGAAGAAAACGAAACACAAGAAGAAGAAGTTAAAAAAGACTAAAGTTTGACTTAGTAAAGAAGAACACACGTGGGGTAGGCCTATTGGGGACGGTGCCCACGTTAAATATACACCAACGCGCCTGCAACTGTACGGCCTGGTATTTAACCTACCGTGGTGTGGAAAACAGTTTAGTTGATTGCTAGGTGCCATGATGAGCGGAGGGGATGAAGAAGTGAGTGTAAAGCCTTGTGTAATAGAATTTCAAGCATTTCGAAATAATGATGATAGGTTTATTATCAAGGAATTAGTAATTTTAGACTTGCTTACATTTGTAGTTTACCCATTCACGTTTGAAGCTCCTTTTTCTTTTAACAACCTTAACGCCAAAGCAAAAAGTACAAACAAATGGATAACAAACTACTTTCATCACATACATTGGTATGAAGGATTTATAAGCTACAGTAATCTGCACAGTATTATGTTTAACTTTTGCAAACAATATTCACATATATACACAAGAGGATTAGAAAAAAGGAACTGGATACAAAAGTACACGCACGGTGATGTTTTCGATATAACCATCGGTAAGGACTTTAACATTAATCTCGGTAATATTTGTGTTGCTGCAAAAGATCCTAAACACGGACAATTAAACTGCGCATTGCACAACGCATATCGTTTGGCTGCTTACTTGGAACAAACGCAGAAATGTGGTGGGGGTAGCAAAGAACCGGAATGTGGTGGGGGTAGCGGGGCCTATAAATACGAGGAGCCAACACCGCTCCGGCACGAGTATTATTCGAGACTCCGAAGAGGCAACATCACAGAAGACACCACAACCACCACTGACGAAGATGACATCACAACAGTTTCTACAAACACTGGTTGATCAATTCAACACTCATTCAAAATCCGACCTTCTGCTAACTAAAAAGTGTTCAGAACTAAAAGAACAAAAACACTACATTATTCATAACATCAAGAAAGTGGAAACCACACATGGAGAAGCAATTCTAGTTTCATTGAGCGAAGGACCTTTCTCTCCAGGAGATGAGCCGAAGTTTCAAGTATTTCTTCCAAAACGATTTGTTCAACTGCTACAAAATGAAGATTTGCGAGATATTCAACCGGGGACGTTGTATTTGGTATCACACGGTGTAAGCGGCAACAACTCGACGGAACTCACTCTGCACATCACGCATCCTTGTACATAATGTCTCTGTTTGTATTTCTAGTTATCAATGTTAAACTTAAGTTTATTGTATTGTAAGATGTTTGTTTAATAAAGAAAATAAAAAAAAAATAAAATAAAATAAAATAAAAAAAAATAAAAACAGCAACACAGCAGTATATTATTTTATATACTGCTGTGTTGCTTTTTTTTAAATTCAAATGGATGACCTTGAACTTTCATTCAGGGTTAACTTATGAAGAGGTATAAAAGAGAGGGAGCAGTGAAGTTAGTCTCAGTCTTGTCTAACACACGCTGCAGCTAACATGTCGGTGTCACCTATGAAAAATTTATTTTTCGATAACAATTTGAAGACATATTGTTGCGAGTTACAATGTTTTAAAATACCAGGCGATCAAGTTGACGGGAAAGCTTGTCGTAAGTGCAAGTGTTTCAGCTATTGCATATGTAGATGTAAAACGTATCAAATGAACCGACAAGATAAACTACAAGAATTACGCCGAAGGATTGCATTACTGTGGCGGCGAATGTAGTAGCAACCAGCTGCCACCTGCCGCCTGCCATCTGCTGTCCGCCATCTTCTCCGCCCCACCATTTTGTTTGATACCAGAACGCTAGCTAGCGAATAGTCAGTACACCTCCGGCTCTCGACTGGTGAACATCGAGTGCTCTTCACAAACGTAAAACATTGTATTAAAATGTCCATTAAAATTAGGTGTATTCATTATGACTCTATTCATCTGGCGACTTTCCAAGACCTCGAGGTTTTTAATGAAGAGTTAAGACTTCTCATTGCGTCCGGTTACGATTTATCTTTGGAACTTTACGCATCAAAAAACAACATGGACTCTGCGCAGGAATCGAAGTATATACCGTCTTTCTTCAGAAAGCGAAGTGATGGCCGCAACTCGTCCGGATCAACAACATCGATGACAACCAACAACGGGGAACTATTGTAAACATGAATTATTGTAAACATAACTTATTGTAAATAAAAATAAAGTAATATTTGTATTAGTACTACCTCGCACTCGTATCATTCGATTGCTTCATTCGATAATTTTCATTCGATATTTTATCGAATTAAAACTATCGAATCACAATCGGATTTTACGCGTGCGAGGTAGTACTTTTTTAAAATTACCTCCCCGTGACCTTGAACTTTGAACTTTAACTCATTTCGTCACAAAACCGCCTACGTCACTGGCTCAGCCCCAGATAACATCTTTCATGACTCAGCACTTCCGGTCACGTGACCGGATGACGTCACTTCCGGCGCAAAACCCGCAAACCCACACTACTATCAGTACATGTGTTTACTGCAGTTCATCGCGCCTCGACACATGCCGAACACTTGTGTTGCATCATGCATCAGTGCAGGTGTTTACTGCAGTTCATCGCACCTCGACACATGCCGAACCCTTGTGTTGCATCATGCATCAGTACATGTGTTTACTGCAGTTCATCACGCCTCGACACATGCCGAACACTTGTGTTGCATCATGCATCAGTGCAGGTGTTTACTGCAGTTCATCGCACCTCGACACATGCCGAACACTTCAGCTGGTTGGAAGAGTAATAGTTATTTTGTATGTCCTAGGAAAGGATGATCATTGTTGAATTTTGTATTTTAATATTTAATATTTTTATTTCTCATCACAATAGTTTGTAGACATAAAACCAGTTTATCAAAGAGTAAAAAGTTATTTAATTTAGGTTTCTGTAAAATGCTAAAAAATCGTTGGTTAATATTTCAAAGGAAAAATAATTGCTATACCAGTTAAAGTTGGCCAGAGGCATCTGGGTATTCAAACAATGACTTTACCGTGGAGTGAACGATTGGTAACTGGCTAATACCGACTTATTCTTAGCTCTGGTTATTTCAATAGCTCGATTGTCAATGGAAGTCAAATCATACAATTATTGAGTGACTGACATATGATTGTACTGATATCTGGACACCACCATGTTACAGTAGGGCGAGTGATGGGAGTCCATCAACCAAGAGAACTATTCCTGGCCCTTTCACCTCAAACTCTCACACTAAATATGACCCCTTGCAAACTTTATTACAAGACCATACAATTTAAAATGCTGTAAACAGTAAACGTGTTTAAAAAGTGTAATACGCTTCGATGTAAAGTGTACTGTATCTAAAATAAATTTAGAAATTGATTTAACAAGATAAGCCAGAGGAGTGTTCAGATATGTTAACATTGGGCAAAGATATTATAGTAGGAAATAGTCTCACACATCAACACATGTTCTGCATTAACAAAAAAACCTGTTCGTCTTACTAATCAATTCTCAACTCCTAACATCTTAAGAGTCACAAATGTACCATAGTCTTGTAATTGTTCTTATATGACAAAATTACGTTAAGTAGAAGACATAAATATAGATAATTGGATATCTCCGCATGGGCCGTCACGACCAACCTCGTCTTGAACAGATACAGACAAGACCACGTACAGAGGTGCGGCAGCGGGAGCGGGAGCGGGCAGCTGTAGACAATGAGTGTGTCAGAGCCAGAGCTAGGTACACAACAATAGCGGCCTTAAGTTGATAGCTTAAGTGGACCACATCTACACGAGCTTCTATACATCATCTACATCTACATCTACATCTCTACCTTGCTTACCAGGTGTTAACACGGTTCTAGGTAATAGCGTAATTGTACGAAATGAAGGGTTGCAACTTTAGGGCCGTCTGAGAGAGGGGGAGGGGTAATGTCGGCACTCCATCACCCCCCCTTCCTCCCTCGAGTCCTACCCTTAGGCCGCCATTACATCCCCCGCAGGGCTTGTCAGAACTTCCACCGACTTCTTAACCTCAACATATTAGTTATTTGCATACATAATATATCGGCGCCCTAAGGGCTTTATGTTGGAGCCCAACTTTGTACAGTTCGCCGTAATCCTGTTACATTAGCCTGTGTCCTACAGGAAACAATCGTGAGGAGTGGGAGTGGGGGGGGATGGTCCTCAATAACTGGTTGATAGAGCTAGAGGAAATGCTACTTCCTATTGCTTTACTGCGCTGATCGAAACATTACCGATGTGGCGGCTCTGGGAACTAAATTGTTGTATAATAATTAAAGGTATCATAATTATTTAAATATCTTATCGGATACTTTCTGCTACTAATTTTCTTTTTCTTTATCAAGATATATGTTAGAAATTATTCACCTCCAACCTTTTAACTTAATAGTAAAAATACATTCTCATACTGGAGTCAAGAGTTTGTATTGCAGTTAAAAATAAAAATATCACAACTTGTGTGTTAAACCCCGACTGATTATTACGTACTTTCATCACGGATTCTCAGCGCAATATTATTTGTTGGTTCTTAATTATTAATAATTTGTTTCAGACTGATAATACTGAAGTTAGATATTTATTTTGTTAATATTACCCCCTCAGTTATTATATTTAAAGCTTGTATACAGACTAAGTAAAGCTTGTAACTTAATTTGTTCACAAATTGTTACAATTTTTCAGAATCTTAATGTTTAAACGATTCTTTTTTCACTCTGTAAATTTCTGACTACCTCACAATTTCTTAGTCTGCTCGGTCTGACCTACTGATTCCAGACGTATTGTTTTTTCAAACTCCCAACGGATATGTTAACCTACAAAACCTGATTTCATAATTACAAATGGGTAGAGATTTACACTGAAAACCCCAAGATTTGACCATAAGCATTTTTACAATTGTTTTTAATCAATGTTAACTGATTTAATTTTGTAGTATTTTGTTGTTGCGGGGTCAAGACGCTTTGAATATTAACGTAAGTTAAATTGACACTATTATACCAGGGGCTTGAAAGTGGCAATCCTCAGTGAACCCTAAAAGGTTTAAGCCATATGTAAAAATACCCCCGTCGCAGCAAACCTGCGTACTCAGTGAATTTCCAATGCATAATATATGTCTTAATACCACATAAAGCCGCATACAAAGTTTCATAAAAATATATTCACATATGAGCGATATATACAATTTTAATTATTCTCCATAAGAATAACAATGGTGATGAGTACGTAGGTTTAAAAAACAAGGAACACAAATAGTTGGTTTTTATGAAAATATAAATAGAATTAAACTAGGAGAAGGCACATACCAAGTTTCATTAATATTCAATCATAAATAAGCGCTATATAACTGTTTAATTATTTTCCATAAGAATAACATGGGGGCTGAGTAAGCAGGTTTGCTGCAACAAGGAACAAAAAATGGGTTTCTATGCAAATATCAATATAACTCAACAAGGTGAAGCCACATACCAAGTTTTATTAATTTATGTTCATAATTAAGGGAGTCATTAAATTTTACTTATTCTTCTTAAAAATAACATGGGAGCTGAGTACGCAAGTTTGCTGCTACGGGGATAATCAACAACAAATAAATTGTTTGTGCAAATATCAATATACGACTACTACGTGAATCCACATACCAAGTTTCATCAATAAACATTGATAAATAATCGAGATATCAAATTTTATTGATTCTCCATAAGGATAACATTGGACAACGTACTGTGTTTACAACTTTGAATATCTCTGCAACGGTTGGGTGTAGAATCACAAATTAAAAACCGAAATGATTTTTTTGTGGAGCGGAACTGATGGGTAAAAGAAAATGTGAAGTTTAGATTAAAATGAACTGAGGAAAAGCCAAAAACCTTTTTCCCTTAAGATTACCATGAGAGATTTTATGAGTAAGTTTTTTTTATCATCTCCGCAACCACTTAACCTAGGTTAATAATTCAAAATACTATATTTTTTCAAGCTCTATAACATGGTCAAAACCAAAACTAAGTTTTATAAAACTTTTAGGGTGAAAAATGCAAAAACTGATTTTTGAAAATTTAAAACCCCCTTCCCATGGTCCGATTTTTCTGGTTTTGGAACTTAAAGTCGTGAATGCCACTTTACACATTTGAGCCAAATTTCATCGAAATCGGACATTTTTTACTCAAGTTATCGCATTCACGGGACACACACACACACACACATATATATATATATATATATATATATATATATATATAAATTTGAACGAATAGTGTTTTTGGTATCTGGAGACCTCAAAACAAAACATTATCATGGTCTTGGGATTAAGTCTTATCATGAGACCTACGGTAATAGCTTCTTCCCTATAGGGGAAATTCGCTAACAAAAAACAAAAACAATTTTAGTTTCAAGATATTTGTACCACCTTTATTTTGATAGGTTTTATATTTTATAAGGAATGCTTTCCATACGTATTCTAGCTCAGCCCAACATATATTCAGTAAACATTTCTTTCTGCATTGTTCATTTCAGCGAATTTCCCCTATAGGGAAGAAGCTATTACCGTAGGTGGCATTGTAAGACTTAAGCCCGAGACCATGATAACTTTTCGTTTTGAGGTCCCCAGATGCCAAAAACACTATTCGTTCAAATTTATATTTATGTTTATATATATATATATATGTGTGTGTGTGTGTCCGTTACCGCGATAACTTTTGAAAAAAACACCCAATTTTGATGAAATTTGGCACAAATGTGGAGAGTAGCATTTATGACTTTAAGTTCGAAAACCTGATCGATCGCACTATGGGAAGAGGGTTTTATGGGGGTTTACAATTTTCCAAAAATCTGTTTTTTGCAAATTTGCCTCCAAAATGTTAAGAACACTCAATTTTGGTTATAGCCATTTTATAGAGCTTAAAAAACAAATAATTTAGTATTTTGAATCATTAACCTAGGTTAAGCGGTTGCGGAGAAAATCCAAAAAAAACGTGTCCCATGTTAATCTTATGGGAAAAAGGTTTTTAGATTTTTCTCAGATAGTTTTACTAAAAACTTCACATTTCTGTTTATTAATGTGTTTAGCTCAACAAATCAAACATTTTGGTCTTTTAATCGTTGTTCTACGTCCAACCGTTGCAGAGATATTCAAAGTGCTAAACACAGTACGTTGTCCAATGTTATCCTTATGGAGAATAAATAAAATTCTATATCTCGATTATTTATGAATGTATATTGATGAAACTTGGTATGTGGCTTTAAATAGTTGTGGTATATTGATATTAGCACAAAAAACAAGTTTTTTGTTGATATTCCCCGTAGGAGCAAACCTGCATACTCGGCCCCATGTTATTCATATGGAGAATAAGTAAAGTTGTATATCTCCCTTAATTTATGAACCTACATTAAGAGAACTTGGTATGTAGCTTCACCTGGTTCAGTTCTATTGATAATTGCAAAAAAAAACACATTTCTTATCTTCCTCGTTGCAGCAAACCTGCGTCCTCAACCTTAATGTTATTCTTATGGAGAATAAATAAAATGCTATATATCACTTATTTATGAATGTATTTTTGTAAAACTTGGTAAATAGCTCTATGTAGTAGTGAGTCACATATATATGCATTGGAAATTCGCTGAGTACGTAGGTTTGCTGCGACGCGGATATTATCTATTGATATCTAGATACAAATTACTCTGCCTTTAAACTAGATTATTTAGGTTTTAAATCATTATGGTGGTTTGTCATGTTTGTGTGAGGCATCAATTTTAACATCAGTTAAGGCAACATATAGGCAAATAAATAATGCAAAATATACCCGCGTTATACTCATTGAAAAATCAACAAATATCATCATTAAAAGTAAAAATTATTTTAATAAGATATCAAATAACAATTTTCATTTTCTAATCAAACATAAACTATTTAATGATTACAATTACCTAAATTTCATAGTACAGGCAATACATACATACAGATAAACGTAAAATGTAATGACATTCAAATGTGACAGAAAAATTAAATCCTGAATACATTATAATTTCAATAAAATAATTACTTCTAAACTAGGTTATTATTTTTTGTAGATCGCATAGCTTTTAATTTACTTATATATAAATAATCAACTCTTGTAGCTGACCACGAGAAAATACTGGTGTTTCCTTCAAGAAATCTCCATCATAATTTTTTTTAAATAGTGGCCTTGGTAATTAATTGCAATGGGATACATTGGTAGTTTTTACAAAATCTTTTATTATGGTAAGTTGATTTCTCTTAATAAAAAATAAATAAATTAGGAGAAGAACATTAAACCCTCTTGAACTGTCACAGCGCAAATGAACCCGATTTAGTAGTCTCGAAGACGCTCCTTTATGAAACAACAGAATTCACGCACTTTGCACGACATGTCCTTAAATCAATATATTAGATATATTATAATAAATATATTATATTATATTGGAAAAAACACTTTATGGTTGCGTTCAAAACCAAAACTAAAATTATAGGATCATAATCTTACTTATAAAAAATTACATACGAATTTTTTGCTTAGTCGACTATTTTTTTGTTTTGTTTTTCATGCTCAAATCTGATATTTTAAATGCCCAATTAAAGGGACTTTCCACTTAATAATTTGAAAGGAAGAATTTCCCCTTGGACCTTAGGGCTTCACCCCTCTGGCCCTCAAAGTTCCCACTTTATTCTCAGGGAAGAAACATACGATCAGGTTTATGTCAAATGTGTTTGATGTGTTCATTCACTGAATTCAATAAACAGGTAATATAACAAAAATATTACTAACTGCAGATTGCTGTTATTCTTCTGCAGTCTGTCAATGTATGTTTACATTTTAATCCTATACTCTAATATGAGTAAGGTTCGCTTGCTTGCTTGCGACACGGATCTCAAAAACGGCTCCAACGATTTCCTTCAAATGTTCGAAATAACTAATTTCTGGGATAAAAATAAGTTCTAGACAGGCCTCATCCCTAGGAAAAATCAAATGATGAAAAAAACTAAAATTAAAAGTTAAAAAAAATAACATTGGGCTTATGGAGTTTCAAATCAAAACAAAAGAATTGTAACAGCTGTTCATAATCAACCAGATAACTGTCTAAGTAATACTCATGTTGTTTATGATTATTAACATGTGGTTTCCTGAGAGCAGAGGTTAAAAGATTTAAGATTACATATATAGAGTAGTAAAATAAATCAAAGGGGCATTGAGCTATAAATAACAACTGGAGGGACCTTAAAAATGTAGAAAAGAGGCAAATGAATAATACAAATCTGATTATCAGTAGGGGGAAGTGGTGAAATATTACTCCGAGTCGTCTAAACAAACTGACTGGCCTTCCCTCGAGCAAAGCTCGGCCCCCAGGTACTATTGTACTGAATTGCATTTTATGCCTGCAAGATCCCCACGTGGAGAGAATGGGATACTGGATGGTTCCTATCAAATCAATTGGTGTTGCCAGTACCAATGCTCTTTACCGTGAACTAACTTTAGGATGACTGTGACGGTATCAGTACAAAGTTTTGCGGTATGGTTCATATATAATCAACTATTTAATATTTCCTTTTATCCTGAAAAGATGTTAATATTACTAATATAATAGATTAGAATTTTTGTTTATATATTGCTCCATCACACACAGACATCGGTTTATGTAGAAAATAACGTACTTTGCATACATAGTTGTCATTCCAGTATTCACAATATATATATATATATATATATATATATATAATGCCTGTCTCATCTATTCATGAAGCTCTGCTGGGTTTTTAATGTGTCAAAAGCAATTAAATATAGATGACAATTGATTTTTATTCTTCAAAGATTTACAATATAGCTTTGAAGGCCTGTGGGTAAGATTTAAAATAGCGGGGATAGCGTGGCTTCTACCTACAAGGAAATTCTTATAATTTACACTTCAAACCTATAAAACGTCTTATGAATCATACAAATCGGATCTGTAGTAACATAGATCTCACTCCTCGTACAACCCTGCTGTGTATTAATATGTAGGATTTTTTATGCTTTTTAATTTCTTTTCCTAAACATATGGATAAAGTATTGTTTTCATCTAAATTATCTAATTTGAGATATCAGTAGAAATGCTTGCTTTGGTTTTCTCTGAAAATCCTGTATTTCTGCCGGACTCTCTGTATTACAGAACTAGAGACCACACCAATGGCCCGATTTTGATAAAACTTTGAACTAGTCCACAGTATCTCCAAGTATTATTTTAATCTTTTTAAATTTTTGTTTTTAAAGGAAAATCACCCCCAAAAACCGATACAAAATTTCAAAAATCCAAATATCAAAGTTCGGCTCTAACAGTTGTAATTAAAATTTGGAGGTTTATAATGATTAAGTTTATACCAAAATTACACCAACTGCTTTTATAGAAAAATTCGATGACCGGCATTATAAGGTTGGAAAGGTTTAAAAAATCAGCTCTTTGGATTTTGAGTAAAAAACATTATTGTAATTAAATGAACTTATTATCATTAAAAATACTATTAAACACTAAATATTTTAGTACCTTAAATTACTATTCTTCGGATAGTGGTTGCGGAGAACAATTAAATCTTCATTTAGTGGTAATTGCACTACATTGTCCAATGCAATTGGTGTAGGGAATACAGATTTTAATTTCTATTTTATTTATAGGCCATTTTTAAAATGTTCTTTGCAAAACTTTAAAATTTAGTTATATCCATTACGATTTCCCTTTAGAGGACCGCGACCGGTTTGTAGCATTGTGTTAAGCTATGTGAGACCTTAAATAACTATACACAATATGACCTATGCCTACCTTAAGACGTATCATAAAAGACTTCCTCTAATGAACAACCGTTAATATTCAATATGTAAGTATTGCATGTCTTAAGGTAGGTATGGTTCGTATTGTGTGTCAGTTTAAAAGTATTATTTAGCATTACACATTGCTACAAACCGGACCCCGAAGGAACGATTGGAACGGACATAACCGCAGATTAAAGGTTTGGAATCACTCTTCGAATCGAAGTTCGGCCTATACTACCATTTTTGACTCAGTGGTCCGTTTGAAGTCGGCTCTGCGGTGACGTGATCTACTAGTTAAGATCTATCTATGCTTTGAATAAGTGTTATTGTCATTCCTTGCAGACTGTCAACAAATCTGAAGAAATTTGACAGTCTCTTACTTTTGTGGAGCTTACTATGACTTAAAACCAGATGAGTTTTGTCATTAACAAAAAGAATGACTCAAACTATTTTGTTATACGAATGAACCTACACTGTACTGTAAAGTTTCACTTTCATCATTCAGCTGTTCCCTTCAAAAATAGTGAATGCTTTCCTTTATAAGATAAACGTTTTGTCTACCACATACATCTAATGAAAAAGGTTTCTTGTTATTCTTCAAGAGTGGGTAGTGGTGAATTTCAAACTTTTATAAATTTTTTACTACGGTAGGCCTTTGATTTTGAACCTAAAACATATTCCTGGCCTCCTACGAACTACAAAGTATTTATGTTTTTAATATTGTAAATGGGCCACAATTGTGTTCTGTGAAACATTTGGCATGTTTTAAAACTGGTGATGATGTCAATAAAGAAGGTTAGGTAGGTGAGGGTATAACTTTGACCTCGCTTACATTATGTTGTGTTTATTCTCTTGTAACAATCACTCGGGGTATAGCCTCCTAGTACAGTTATCCAAATTTTATAATACCTTACATCTATTTTTTTAACAAGTAAATATTGATCTTAATGACTCTAACTATACGGGTATTCGGTTTATATTCAAAATATTATTTCGGTATATATTTTAACCGCAATTAAATTTTCAACAGAACAAATTAACACACTAAATAATGTTTTGAACTATAACAACTTATTCTGTAGTCATGTTTCCGAAAATAGCTTGATCCTTGAAACCAGGATAACCCAGCCTAGGATCTAGATCAAAAGGAATGATCAACTCGCCTAAATAATGAAGACAAGAGGGAATCGGCCAGATGACGGTGCGGTACCGGCGAGACAAAGTCGGGCTGAATCTAGGGAGATAAGACGAGAGAAGCCAGCTTACTGCGCCAAGCTGTAGATTTATGGAGCAAGTATTAATTAATAGCAAGGCCGGTGTGAACAATGGGAAGCGGTGAAGAATGCATGAGCGGTGCAGCGCGGCCGTGGCTCATGGCTCATTAAAGACTCATGGCTACTTGGGAGAGGTGCATGCGAGATGAGCCACACTTCGTCGCAAAGGAGCCCCGCCTAAACGCCCACTTTTAAAATTCTCAGGTAGACCGTTCTCCACTTAAGCTAAATGTCGGCAGTAAATAAACCGTTGGATGTAAAAGCGCACTTTATTCGGCTTACAATCATTCTAATTTGTTTCCGAACTTTCGAAAACTAACAAAAACATACTAGATTTTAAAAATATCAGATAAAAATGTACTAAACAATTTTGAATTTATTTAGTTAAAAAATGTTACTGGATCAATTGAACTGATCTATTGTATGGTCAGTTCAGAATCACGTTAAAATCTGTAATATTTTTATTTTTAATGTTTGTAGTTGCATTAAAATAAATATGTAAACATAGTACTGGTGGAGGTTAAAATCGAAAGGAATGAATTCAAACAGACGTTCGGTTCGGCAAGCGATAATTCAACTAGATCTAATGAACAACAAACTAATGAACAAACCAACACACCTGCGAGTAAAGATTGGATCCCTTTATATAAAATCCCCACTGTCTCAAGGGATAGTGATAGCGGGTCACCAAGAGGTGTTCCAGCCCACGGTCGTAGTTCCAGCTTTCCTCTCACCCACTCCTGCGTCCGGCCTTGGTAATCTTAAACAAATTTTAATCTTTTACAAAATTGTCCCATCAAGCGAAGATCTAATCCTATAATTAATTGTGTCAAAACTAATCATGGTTGGATATGATCAAACTTCAACTTTTATCAGGAAATAAAGATGAGGCTTAAGGATTAATTATAAGTGATTTAGTGTGACGGAGTCTGTGACGTCAGTGGGTTATTATCATGTGTAATCGGTCAATCTGAAGACGATCCGAGGCGACGTGGAATACGTCAACCCCCCCCCCCCCCATCGTGTGTTATCTTCGGGAACGCTCATTAATCAGTGACCCATCAAAATATTAATTATTTTCCAGTTATTTCGAAGGTTAAAAATGGGAACTTTTATATATGTGTAATTTACAGAGTTTTACTATGATCATGATAAACAATTTTAATTTTAAAAAGGAAATTTACACAAACCAATCGATTAATAAAATATATTTTTATTTGCATACTAAATCTTTATTTGCAAGAAGTTAAGTAATATGGTTATTTTATCCGTGAAATTTATCGCACTCGTTTATTTTATAAAATAATTTTAATTTTTGAATTTATTTTGGACATAATGTTCATACATAAAATATATGTGACTTTTAAAAAGTCTATACTATAATAATTTTTAGACATAAGTCAAATTCTTAATAGTCTATAGCTTTTCCCTGCAGGCAATAAAATTACTTCTTAAGCTTTAAGAGGTAAGTTATTTAGTTGCAACAAACTCGAACCTTAACTTGTTACTGACCATGTTTTAATTCGTATTTTTTACACTTTAACGCTACAGGAAAGGTATTTTGTCAGGTACATTTTGTTTACATAAAAACAATATTGTTTGTTATTTGGTAATAATATTGTTTTGTGTTTAAGACGAAACGTGTTTTTGAATATTTCACCCTTACTTACTTGTATGCACTCCTGTACTACATTAAATGCTTCCGAAGAACCTTATAGGATAATATGCTACACGCACAATCCTATATTAGATGATTTCTGCGTCTCACTATATGACATGAAACCAACCAGAAAGATCTTAAACCAGTAAAAATTTACTGTTCAAAGTTCAAGTGCTAAGTGATTTATATTAATATTTTTCGCATTTCACAAATTCTTGTTACTGAAACTTGTATTATTCTTGTTTGAGTTACTTTGTAGTCATTTCAATAGGAGGTTAAAAACAGTTCTTTAGTTTTTCCTGATTTCACTTATACGGGTTCTGTGGCCGCGTACACAATATATAAACTATTCACAGACAAACACAATTTGTATGGGCAATTAGTTGGTTTGAAAATACTGTATTTATTATGGATAATAGCTGAAGAGCTGAAGTACCAGACACATATATTGGGCTATATGAATAAAATATGGATCAACTAAATGAGTGTTCCTATTTAGTATGACAGTTTGTAGTAATATAACATTATTTAGCACAACAACTTAAATGTAGCGTTGTCTTATATTGTGTTATAAAAATAATTGGTCGCTTTTGGTTTATTTTAGGCTTCTCAGAATTAAAATGTGAAGCGGTCCTATTGTATAAAATGGTTCTCATGTTCTTGTTATAATTCTTCGTAACATATTAAAGTAAATGGAAAGTTCCTAAATTGGCTCAACATTCTTGTCTGAGTAGTCTGTTGTCCTGGTAGATATTGTAGTAAGGAGCTTAGAGCGACTAATCCTGGTCAAATTAAAACACGCCCCGCGTCGACTTTATTAAACACCACAAAACACACAGATTAGATTTCAGCTCATCAAGACGGCTTAATTAATTAAGCGGCCGCAGGGAGCGACGTTGTATGCGAGCTGTGGCGACAGTCACCAGTCGCCCTGGATGTTGTCGGCGGCGAGCCGGTGTGCGGTGCGGTGCCGCGTCGATAGTCTTCCCAGAACTGGCGATATCATACCAGACTTTGATTTTATAAAATATTTTAGTGAAACCTCGGAGAAGGCAAAAGATCAATTTAATACTGAGGAACTATTCGCAACACATACGATTGATTTTGTGATCATGGACAATATGTCAATATTGCTAACTCACCTAATTTAACGAATTTTTCTCTACAATTACCATGATTTGTGTTTATTTATTTTCATAGTATTTAACTAATTCAACCTCATTCTAATGCATAGTAAGTTTTTTTTAACAAGACGGATCGGTGTACGGTGTCGGTGGATTTCCGATGCGAAAAAAAACATCAAACTACATTGTCATACCACTTTATTTTAAAAACGATTTACGGAAATTTAGATTTGTCTGATTAATTTATCCGTATACCAGAAGCTACATTTGAAACATTTTCGTAGGAACGGATCTACTTTAAGCACATGTATAAAATACAGTATACAGTTTAGAGATTTACTTTTGTTCAATTTGTCAAATACAAGATAAATGCCAATTTATCGTGGGATATTCGTTTACAATTTCCCAGAAAATATTGTTTTGTTAGATCAAAAATAATTCTAATGTTAATTGTTAACTAGGTTAGGGTAAAATTCTGCATTTTAATGCTTTAAATAAGCCATAGATGTATTCTGACAACCCATATTGAACGAAAATAGCTGCTTCTTACAACTATAGAAATAGTCAGTGTAAAGCTTTCCAAGATTTCAAACCGTTTCCGTTCCGAAGCGTTGTTAACGAACCTGTGCAGATTGCGTTAGGAGGATTGGAGTCGCAAGAAGCGTCCGGCGAGCAAGAAGCGAGAGGCCGGGGTGGATAAATTGGATTTGCGGCCAGAGGAAGTTATCTTACAACGGCTTTGTCGAAAACTCTGATATTTGTCACTGCCTTTGTCCTCGCTCCATTACGCTTGCTTTCTTCCGGCGAAACCCTAATTAGTTCTTTACTGTTGTGATTTAAGATTGGATTGTTTAGAATACATTAGCTATTGTGGTTTCGCTTCTCGAGTTCGCTCCTAAAATAGGAACAAAAATAAAATGATTTACGAGTTTCAACCTATCAGCAATCTTTTATTTTTAATTACTATTTTAGTGTGAGACATGATTATTCAACCCTTGTACAGAAAGGAGTAAAATATTTTAATAACCGTGCTAAATTATAATGCAATTTAAATAATAATAATAATAATAATTTACTCTATTGATGGGGTGAGCCCATACACATTTTTTATCTCTCCCCCAGTGAATCGGCACGGTAAAAACTGTTTAGCATGAAAGAATGTTTAAGAAAGCAACTGGCAGCAATCTGTGCAAAAACTTGTTTGAATACGGTCAAAACGGCACGCGTATCAGAGGGGATTTTTTCGAAGGGAACGTGTCATTTGTTAAAACCTGTTCTCTTTTAAGCAATTTTAAAACTCACGTCCTCTTAAACAAACACACAGTGTAACTATTTAATTAATGTAACTTATTGATAATAAACCCTATTATAGTTTGTTTATATTTTAAGTCAATTTCGTCCTCACTTTTCTTAATTTTAAATAGAATGATACGTAAAGTAAACTCTAGATTTGTTACTTCTATTACAAAAATACGTTTTTGGAGTTCAATATAGTGAGATGTTAAAGTTGTTTTATAACGAAATTGAAACAGAAGAGGAATATGTTTTTTATATAAAATGTCAACAGATTGAATAGCAATTTTAAAATAAACATTATAAATATTAGTAAGGTGATTGCAAATTAATAAAAGTATCTATCATTTATATTCCTAATGTATTAGATTTAAATTATCGAGTGATTGGTTCTATGTAATCAAACGCATTGATTACTTAACAGTCCAAACCTCAAATGACGACCACATTCACCTGTCGGCCAACTTTGCGAGTGAGTTGGGCAGCAACATTCTGAGGGTTATTGAAATTCAACATCGTCGAGGTTGGAGCAAAGGACATGTCGTCTTGCGGTCCGGGACTGCGGTTCCTAGACATAACACAAGTAATCAAATATGGAAGGGTGTTAAAACCGTGGTTGGGGGAAGGGAAGGACCGCAGCAAGGAATGCGATGGAAGGCAAGTCTTAAGGGATAGCTTGAAACAATAAGGGTGGAACTAGATCAATATTGGAGACGCCATATTGCTAACGGTCTAATGAACTTAACAAACCCTGGACATTACACTGCCGTTGTTGAGATACCATATGAGTTCCAACGCCTGCACTATACTGCTTGTTACATGTATTACCGTTATTGGTGTGATAATTGAAGAAAATATCAGCATCCGAGTATGCTGTTAAAATGTATTTTTAACTCCGATTGATCAATGTTAGACAGAATGATAACAACACTGTAAAATAAGTTTGTTTTAAAAATATGTGGTATTTTTTTATTGATGATGACAGCCAGTTGATAACAATGTTACAGAGGTTGGGGTGTGTTTTTTACAACAAAACCGACCAAATTTTACCCAACGCGCGCGTGTGTGTATATATATATATATATATATATATATATATATATACATATATATATATATATATATATATATATATAGTTAAGTGGCTAGTCAGTTGTTTTAATGATACACCAAAGAATCCATGTCTTTCCATTAAAGATCGTTTGGACTTGATTAGTAAAACAAAACACCTTACATTAGAAAATAAGGAAAATCTTGTTTCTTTTGAAGTCACATTTAAGTATGTAACAATGGCAACGGATTTAACAAATTTAAAAGATTATTTAGTGAGTTTTTTATTAAAATAATACAGAAGTAAAGGAATACCTAATTTTAATAAATCTATGTGTGAACAAAAATTGTTTCCTGTTTCGAGAAACATTTTACAAACAGTCAGGGGTGCCTAAGGAATTTTTCATAATTTTCCAAAGAAAATTTACCATATTTCCTAAGAGTATGGTTAAGATATGTAAATGATGTATTCACTGTATTTGATAATCGTCACAACTTATCAGAGTTTATTGACGATTTTAATTATTATCATAGAACTATAGAATTTACCTATGAAATTTAAAGTAATAATTCTCTTTCATTTTTTCTCCTTTAAATTATAAAAAATTAAGACTATAATAAAATAGATTATGAAATACATTTTTTTAATAAGTTAATAGATACATCCCCAACGGTTCATACGATCCTTTGAAACAAAGTTTTACAGTATCCAGTCAAAGATCCATAGTCGTGAAAATACATTTTACACCAAAACCTTGCAATAAAGAATTAACAATTATTTAAGAAATAGCAAATGTTCAATAGATTCTTGACATACTTAATAAATGCAATATTTAAAAACAAGAGAGACCAACAAGTTAAAAGGCAAAGACAAACTTTATCAGAAGTTAAGAAAATAAATAAAACAAAATACGTGAAATTCTATTCTTAGGAATATATTGGTGGGTATTATTTCTCTGTAATCCCAATTAGGAAATCAATTAACCATTGTCCAGTTGCGAGGCAAGTTCAAAAATGTTTAATAGAAACATAAACCAACTTAATTATCTATTAGGAGATCCAAAAGACAAGATTCCAGAAGAAGCAAAATTAGGCATTTATAAAATGCATTGTGATAATTATTACAAAATATACATTGGCCAAACATGAAAAAAATTAAAAACTAGATATCAAAATCTTAAGCGATAAAACATGTTTCAAATGTAAACATTCAGAAGAGTCTGCAATGGCCAAACATGCAATTGAAGAGAAATCACTCATTTAAAACAATAAAAATAAAAAAAGCAAGAACTAAGAAACTTTATGCTTAGGAAACATTACTTGTCAAAATAATATACATGAAAAGAACATCACTTTAACTCCTAATAATGACAATGGTCCTATTCAAAATTCCACTTTATTATAATCGTATATATTTACGTATCAAAAATATGTTATTAGTTTTTTCTTTTCCATCCAAATGTTAAATCAGCTGTTAGTCATTTCTTCAAACAAATCATGTTGATTAATTTACGTATCAAGGTCGGTAAACATAACCATTAAGGACCTGACGATGTTTTTTTAAGCGAAAAGCCTTGTCCCCGAAGAATAAAATTATATTACTGGTTTCATGTTTTTAATTTTTAACTTGCTTTATTTACTATAACAGTAAGAAGGGGGCTTCAAGATAGTAATGAATATTTATATGTTTGTTTTTGTTTAAATTGAATCATTTAGTCGAAAAAAGTTTATACCTATCATTTCCAATATAGGACTCATCGAAAATAACTTTATAACAGGACGATATTTTAAATAACAGTTAAAACATATTTTTCCTAAACGACAAATTTATATTTAAATAGTTTTTTTTAACACTTTCATCAGTTTTCATTATTAGGTTTAGTTATTTTCAAACAATGTTCTGACATCCTGATTAAGAAAAATTAGCAGCTAGCCTTGAGAAAATGAGAAACTTGGAAAACATTCAATTCTGTGAAGTTACGTATCTCGTATTATATTTCCTATTTCAAAGTAGCCCATATTATATACATTTTGACTGTAATCTTGGTAAATATACCTAATGTTTAAGTAAAGGGCAAATGTAGAAGCCTAATGAAGGTTTATGAAGTTTCGCAGTTGCAATCATTAGGTGGTAACTGTAACTGTAATATGGGTTAATTTTTCTTAGAATTCTCAAACAGCTAATTTCATTCCTTACACAACATTTCCGTTCTGGTAAGACATTACTCTAGTATGAAAACAATACGATTTTGAAACGGTTTGTTCCTGTATTTTATTTTGTACTAGCTGATTATACCGGTTTCACCCGGGTATAAAATGTAGTTAAAAAAGTAAATTACTAATGTCAGCTGTTGATTTTAATAACACTAAATAAATAGCAGAAAACTGTAACCGTATGGTCTCATTTGATTAAAATTGGAATTTTGGATGTCCCACGGGGAGTAGCCCTTAGAGGAAACTGAGAGTCAGGTACAACAGCGTTAACCTAAAGGAACCTACCTTGAAAATTTCATGACTTAACTCCTTGTAGTTTAGCTGTACGGCGATCCACACACAGACAAGAACTCTGCTTTATTTATATAGATTAATTGTATTGTATTTTTTGTAATAATCCAAACAGACGCGGTCACTAAATAATTTATTATAATGATGAAAAATCTTGTCAATAAAGTTTCATATAAAATATTGTATTATGTTTGATTGAATTTGTACATTATATTAGTTTTTTGTATGATTTATTTTTCCCTTAATACCTAACCTAATAAATATTAGTGAACAAATCGAATTAATGCAGTTAAAATTTAGTTCACTAATTACAGTTAGACTGGATGCAAATATCCAATAGATTTGTCCCTAACATGAGTTGTAAGACTGAGTGCCCTCAGGTGTGGTAAAAGTGTACTTGGATGAAGATTACCAAATGTATTATGTAAAGTATATGTAAAGTATTTCGATTGTGAGAATGTCGCATCTTAAGTACTGTGTTTTCGTTTCTGCACCTTTAAATCAAAAGAACATTTTTTCTAAGTTATTATGTTATTCAATCAGTCGATTTCATTATTCGGCTTGGAATCTCAATAAATAACTTGGTAATTATTGAGGTAGTTCTTTTCATAAAACAAAACTTTTCATGATTTATTTTTAAAACAGTTACACTTTTTAATCTGAAGTGTTATTTAACTATAACTTTAATTTAACTTAAGATCCCTTTTAATTTTAAATTAAATAAGCCTATACTCTCTGGTATTTGTTCCTGATATGTTTAGGCTTTTATAACCAATATTAAAAAATGTCAACGCTTAAAATATTCAAGCTTTATATAATACATTTACTGTCTGAAAATTATGAATGATGTTTTAAAAATACAATGTTTTAGTCTCTTTACGGGTAACAAAAGAAATACAGCCTTATAAAAGTAATATTTTAAAATAAGACAAATCGAGTTTATTTTTAAAAATTGTGTTTTATTTTTTATTACTCGTTTATTTAACAGTTATGTGCATATTGATTCATAGTAACCACGGTTAATGTCACGAAGTACTAGGCGCAAAGAACATTATGCAACCTCTAAAACCCTCCCTTTCTCTACGCCTAGGAAACACACATTACCGGTCAGTCTTATTTTTTGAAGTTAATAATATAGTAAAATATATAGTAAGGTAAAGTTAGCGTAGTGTAAAATCATAGAGATCAAGTATCACGTTAAAGTTCCATTCAATAAAAATAATATTAGTTATGTCGGCATTTATAATGCCACAGTACAGCCAATAGTTTATTTTATTTTCGCATATTCGTTAAGGAATAGTTGTAGCCATATTATTTAAATTTTTCAATTTATTTATATGAAGATAATGTTTTTAATGATTTTCATCAAAAAGGTGTAATGATGTTTTTAAAAGTTATAAAAAAGTACGAATATTTTAATGATGCCAAGGCAAACGAGGCTTACAGTTTTTGATAAACAAAATTACTATGGAAATTTAATGCAATGCATGGTCAATTCATGACAATGCATGCCAGTTTTCAAGTTTATTTCAAAATATTCATTTCTTCTTTTCTTATTCACTTTTGAAAACATTTCAGTGTTATTTAATTCATTTTTAAGGATTGTTGTATTGTGTCTGATAATTTATTAATTCTTATAATGGACACTAGGTTGTCCTAATATGAAACTGGTAACTCCAAATTTGCATTAATAAAGCGTTGGGCAGCGAAAAAAAATTAGCGAATGACTAGAATATGAGGAACTGTAGTTAAAATATGTCAGTTCTTTGTTAACTGCGTTTAAGATTTAGCCCCTCACGAGTTTATCATGTCATATGGTAGGTCCTTTGTTGATGGCTTTGGTAAAGCTGGTTTTGTAACTCATGATTTCGATAATGCAGTAAAGGTATTATCCCGAAATTACACTTTGACCCTCGCCGAAGGCTTATGAAGCTTGTGTAACTTTCTTAAATGGTTTTAGGGTGAATAATTTGGGGGAAGCAAGGGTGTGAAACAAAGCATCGATCGGTGCCTTACCTCCGCCATCTTTACCTCCCTCTCTCCTCCTTCTTAAGACGCCCCGTCGATATCAACATCGCCCCTCGAGTTTTCGTCCGCAGTTTCCCATCCCCCGCCCCGCCAACTCAATCTACGAGCTAACGTTGTATACTCGTTAATAACAACTCCCTAGTAAAACATGTTTTGTTTTCGAGGTCACAGAATGTTGTAGTCATGTTTACAAGACATTATTAGTCTCTGTTGTTGTAAGGTTTAGACGCATTTGAATCTAAACCATATTTTTCCACGTCCTTATTAACATATTAAGGGATACTTCACGTCATATTTATTTAAAGTATAATGGCTACTTGGCAAATAATTCTAATCTATCTTCATGCCTAAAGTGGTTCTGTAAAAATAATACCTCCGTAGTAACATTATAAATCAGATTACAACTGTACCTAATATACGTTGAAGTTAAGTAACACTTAATTAAGTTCATCCTATTGATGAAGTTAAAATCTTTATGACAGCTTTTGATTATAATATTTTAAAACAAAACTATGAAGTGCATGTCAAATTGCGTTTTAATTCAGATCGCATAATCAACCTCATCTGACTTTGAGCATTATTATTTTAAGAAATGATTATAATTAAATACAATAAGTTATTTAATTCCACCCGTTAGTAAAAAGTATATGCATTAAATTTAATAGTACCAAATTAATATAGTTCCATGTGTAGTGAGAAATTAATCAGCGTCAGTTCAACTAACTAACCACAAAGTATAATTTCAAGCTATAACTGAAGTAATTTTTTTTAAGTACGTCAAACCCTCAAGTAATCTCATATATGTTTAATAACCGCGTAGCTCCGAGAAATAACCAAAATTTGACTTGAAGCAAACAAACTCACAAAGCTGTAATTAAAAAGTAAAATGATACCTCATAGCTGATGAACATCCTTACAGTTCTCCGTGTCAACTGAGGAACTAATCTGATTCTTAAATTGGAAAGGGGCTAGGGCTAGAACAGGACTAGGGTGATGTTGACCAGAGACGAAGCGGGACAGTCAAAGGGTCAGTGGCGAGTGATGAAAGAAGAGTCCCAAACAAGAAAACTGGATGCCGCGAGATGCTGGACCGTTCCCATGTGTCTGGTGTCAGGTGTGGGGCCGCGGGCCGGCCGAGGTCGCGGCGAGATGCTGCGAGGCCGCGGTTCCCATCGGCACCGCGACCTCGACCTGTTCCTCGCACCCTTCCCGGGCTCACACACGCTGGACCAGCCGGTGAGTTGGGCTCTTGGTTGCAGTTTGTTCTAGGTCATGATAGTGAGTGCATGCTTTTAGTTTTTTTTTACCAACCACCTACGTTTTTTACCATGCAGATCGTTAGTTTGAAAATATGTTAAATAGATTAATTCTTGTATTTTGATTTCACTTCTTGTAAATAGTTTGTCATTGTGATGAATAAAGTATTATTTTATTTTATTTATAAAATCAAATGTTTAATAAATGTTAGAATTCTTGAGTCATACTTTTATCAAGTAAAGTAAGGTGGAGTTTTCGGCCATATTAACAGCCGTTAATATGTATTTACACTTTATTTGGTAAATTCTAACCAAACTCCATTTTGTGTTTTCAAACATACTTTTTTGCTTAATAGAATGACTCTGAATTCTTTCAAAACTAATAAAACTTACTTTAATTTTTTATGGTTTTGTTTTTTGCCGATTAGTTTAACAGTATATGATATGACGTGTAATACAAAAAGGATTTCCCCTCAATATTTGTTAATAGTACTTTTAAATACTCTCCATTTAATGTAATAACTATATTAGTCATTATAATATTTATGAGTATAACAGAACATAGTAGGGTTGAGGCTGAAGGGTAGCAATAACTAATGTTGAACGTGCCAAACAAATTATAATTTTAATATTTAAATATTGCTTAAGCTGTCTTTAACTTTGTATTGCTTAGGTCACCTCTATTTTTCATTCTGGGTACTAAATTTTGCAACTAAAACACGTTAAATTGTATAAACAAACGTTAACATTTGTTTATGATTACATTCAAGAATTATGAGCAACAATTAAACTCTGCAATATATACTTTAAATGCTTTTTTACATGTAATTAAATGTGAAATCCGTCGTTCCAAAACTGCAGGAGTTTTCGTGACAAAAATCTATCGTGTAGCATAACAAATGTTCCTTATGATTTCTACATGGATCAAAATTTTAAAAAGTCTGGATTTCCTTCAGTGCTTCACCCAATTGGCCATAAACATGACATTGTTTATTTATGGCAGATGTTGATTTTATTTTTACCAGGTGATAATATAAATATAACTTAACAAGACATGTATAATTTAACATGTATAATATATGCTCATGTTAGTATGTTATATTTAACATGAGCATGTATGGGAAGTAACATTTGATCAGTCTCTCCACAGATTTCTGACAAACAAATGTTTTTCCATCTCCATAAATCTCCTCAGCGTAACCAGGATTATCAGGCCTCGTCATATTTCATTTCATTACCTAAGAAACATTTTACAAATATATTACAAATTTTATTAGTAAATTTGTAATAAACAAAAGTATTTTAATTTGTACATGTTGTTTTAAAATTTGTATTAAGAATATTTGGCTACACGATAGTCAGCTGTAAGATAAAAATAAAGACTATAGTCTAATTTCCAGCATGTTTTGTTAGTTCTTTCAATAAAACATTAATAAGTAAAATCCTATCTTATCTAATGGTTTATAAAATCTCATTTAAAAATTAAAGTATAAAAAGGACACAACGGTGTAATTTGACTGCAACCTCGTGAGAATCAGTGCGAGATATATAATTTTTCTTACAATGTGGTGACATTTTTAAAATTTGTCTTTTCTTTTAACCTACAAAGAACCTTAAAACTGTAATTTATTTTAATCCTAATCAAAGTACATCCAGAAACGTTTTATTGACTCACCTGCATCTCTTTTACTTTTCTTTAAATAATTAGTAAATTAATGGGAATAATAACCTTCAGGTGTAAAGTAGTGTAATTTTTTATCAAAATATGATTTACAATGCTTCGGAACGATTTATTTCAATTGTTTCAGGTAATATCCAGTTTGTTTTATTTATTTATGAAACTGTTATAAGAAATATATCTAGTTTACTTATAGTTTGATTTTATCCAAGTCTTCCTTCTAAGAGTCTAATGAATGTAACACTAATTAAGGATAGATAATCAAAACTCTGTCTAATGTCAAAGCTAAGTTAAAAACTGATGGGTTAAAATTAATAAGTAAACGTTAAGATGTTAAAATTTATCACACCATTGCGAAATATGGACGATTTTATTCTAAATTCCATGCTGTTTCTCATTTCTCAATTTATATTTGTAAACTATGCAACAGTTTTACTTATGGACCAAACCTCCTAAATTTTCATAAGACCTAGTCTCATATCCTTATTTCAGAATGTGTTTTAATACAAGCTACATCTTTCTGAATATTAGTAATTATGTATTACGGCAATATGTTGCAATGCAATGTTTGGCACGGTAGAATGCTTCTAGGTTATTTTACTCTAATAAATAATAAAAATAATTTAGTTTTGCACCATTAAATAAACATAGCATTAGCACGTTTGACATTTTATTAACTATATTCTTAAACATTTTAAATGTTCAAATTAAACTCTAATTATTAAAATATATATATTTATGAATATTTGATTTAACAGAATATTCGCATTAATAATTAACTATTACTAAATAATTCGAGGGTCTTTAAAAGTAAAGATGGAATATAAAACAAAGTCCCGCCATCATTCAAAGTTTCTTTCCTCATCAAAGTAGCGGCGGGTTTCCGTTACTCCAACAAGCAGACTGAACGCGCCTGCTTGGTGCTCGCTTCGCTCACCTCGCCTCCAAGGAGCTCCATCGATCGCCGTCTTGTGGAAGTGTCTTGCCACCTTCTTCTTATCCTCCTTATTCTTCTCCACTTCCTCCTCCTCCTCTCGTCCGCTCCTTGACGCTTCCTTGCACTCGCCTCGCGATCCGCACTGCTACTGTCACCGGCCCCAATACGGTTTCGATGACTGAATTTTTATCTCGGCTTCAATTCCGAAATAATTATCTGTTTTCTCCTTGTTCCTCCTTTTTTACCAGTCGTTTCGACGTCCTTTTCTATATTTTTCACAAATTCCGGTTGCGTATGAGCATAGTTATGGATCATAGCGGGTGGAGGGGGCGGTTTTTACGGGGGCGGGTGCGCGGGCAGCGCCGCGGCACGCCTAGAAAGTCGATGTGCCCTCCGCCAATCGCGGACTCCCATTGATTCGCAAACTTTTGGCGCCTCTTTTAAACACTCTTCCGAAGGTAACTCGACACTAGAGCGGTGAAAATATCGGGTTACTCGGCCAACTTGTTGACCGCCTCTCGTTAGCGCGTCGGTGGCGCTCCCGGTCTATCTTGAAACACCGCATAAACGCGGGAAATTATCTATTTTGACCAACTAACATCTTTATGTGTAAAAGTATTAACATTACAAAGATTGAATTAGCCAAGTAGTTTTTTGACACTTCCCTATATAACTTTGCATTTCATATTTATTTTTAATATTCATAGCGCATTCGGCCCTGTGCCGATCACACTTATTTAACGGTTTACGGTATTTTAACATATTTTTAATGAATTTATATTTTTACGTTACCATTTTGTGATATTTTTCAACAATAACGTAGCAATTTTTTGTGTTAGGAAATTATTAAGGAATATATCTTAGCATGAATAAAAAATCAGAGGTTAAGAAATTATTAGTAGCAAGCTTAAAATTGAACTACAAGAGACTATGAGATCCACCTGCTCTTACACTTTACTTTGTTATACAACAGTTTACAGAGCTTCCGTATCCTTAAATAAATAACAACTCGAATACAACTAGATATTGAAAAGTAATTCGAATCTTTATTATCAACCAGTTTAAAATATCTGGTAATTGTTATTACAAGCAACTACAGTTTTACCTTAAGCTAACCGTTTCTGTGATTTGGATTTGAAAATAAAAAACGTCATTTATTCATACATTTTGTTGAAATAGGTGTTGGTTTATCTATATAGTTTTTGTAATTAGTTTAACATACTATTGTCTATTTCTTTGTCGCTGTTTTGTTGTTTGATAGGAATCTTGTATAAACGTTTAGACATATTATGGAGGTTTTTTAATACAAAGCTGGAACTTAAATAATAAAACGCAACTGTATTGCACACTACTAACTTTCGAAAAGAACAGCAGTCAATTCATGCCTAATGAGAGGCGGAAAAGTGCTTTATGCACTTAGGTGGCCCGCCTGTAGTGTGGGACTCCTACCTGCCGTAGTTTAATCACTAAAAGACTTCCTACTCTTTCGGAATCTAACCTCGGAACTGTTTATCACCTGGCTTCAGGCTGGACCTACTTTAGGCTTAAGCCTTCAGCGCTTCGTATTTTTTGGCCAACAACACTCGCTAAGACCTTACGCCATCCCGGTCTAGGTCTGTGTTCGCACGATGATGTCCCCTGGAATAGTCGTGGCACGCAGTCCCAGTTGCCCTCACTCTCCAACTTCTTCACCAAGCGAACCTCATTTGGAATTATTATTATTATTATTATTGCAGTAAGATGGTTCTTGCTCTTCACTTTTGAAATTTCAGAGATTGTCTGGTGTCTCATTTGCTCTAAATTAGATGTAAAACACTAGTATATATTACGATAGCATCGAAAATGCAGAAAAATGTGATACAAATGTTAGAAAGTTCTATGCCTAAGGGTGTCATTAACCTCGAATAATGATTATTTGTAAAAACCACGACAGAAATATTGTTTTTGGTTAAAGGTTGGCAATATTTTTCCAATCTGTAAGTAAAATCTACAACTAAAGAAACAAAAATATAAGTAACAAGATTTAATGAGAATACATTTAATTTTTGTAAGTGAAAATGACATTTTAGTTCTTGGAATAAAATGCAAGTTTTTATATGTTTGTATCTGTCTAATATGTAATCATAACAGGCTTGGTTGTCTTTTGTTATTGGGTTTTAGCGAATTTCCCCTATAGGGAAGAAGCTATTACCGTAGGTCTCATGGTAAGACTTAAGCCCGAGACCATGATAACTATTCATTTTGAGGTCCCCAGATTCCAAAAACACCATTCGTTCAAATTTGTATATATGTATATATATATATATATATATATATATATATATATATATATATATATATATATATATGTGTGTGTGTCCGTAAGCACGATAACTCTCGTAAAAAAGGTCCGATCTTAATGAAATTTGGTACAAATGTGTAAAGTACCATTTATTTGAACGAGTTCGAAAACCAGATGAATCGCACCATCCAAAGGGGGGTTTTTGGGGGGTTTTGTACCCCGAAAATGTGTTTTTTGGGGTTTTCACATGTAATTTTAACTTAAATAAAATTTTAATTTATACCATTGAATTCAGCTTAAAAAACAAACAATTTGGTATTTTGATCATTGCTCTACGTCAATTGGTTACCGAGATATTGAAAGTGCTAAACACAGTACGTTGTCTAATGTTGTTCTTATGGAGAAAAAGAAAAATTGTATATCTCGCTTATTTATGAACATAAACTGGCGAAATTTGGTATATGACTTCATCTGGTTGTGGTTTATTGTTGTTTTCTCAAAAAAACAATTTTTTGCCTATGGTTCCCGTTGCAGCAAACCTAGGTACTCGGTCCCCATGTTATTCTTATGGAAAATATTTAAAATGTTATATATCGCTTATTTATGAATGTATATGGATGAAACTTGGTATGTGACTTCACTTAGATGAGTTCTATTGATATTTGCATAAAAACCCATTATTTTGTATTCCTTGTTGCAGCAAACCTGCGTACTCATCCCCAATGTTGTTCTTATGGAGAATAATTAATATTTTAAATATCGCTTGTTTGTGAGTATGTTTCTTATGAATTCTGTTAAGTGGCTTAATGTGTTATGTTATATATTCATTGGACATTCGCTGAGTATGCAGGTTTGCTGCGACGGGGGTATTTGTTTTATTCATACAACGCCGCGCCCGTTGGCACCCGACAGTCAGCTGGGCCACTGAGAAACGAACCTATACATTTTAATAGTGTTTAAATTGGTGTTGCCAATGATTAGACCACGTAGTTTTACAGTATTTTATAAATAAATTAGCAGCCTCGTAACAACTTTAGTTATTATTTATACAGTAAAAGAAAAAAATAATTGGTTAGAGAAATAATTATTTTGTTCTTGGTTTAGTTCCAATAAATAGGTGACACTTTATACTTATTCAATGTAATTCAATTCAGTTTACATCATTTAGTCAAAACACCAATAATATCAATAAATTTAAGATGTTTGGTCCTGTATGTTGAGGGGGTTTGAATAAGAACCATTTAGTAAAGAAATAACACTTTATTTACGATTTATCATTTTAATTAGTTAATGATAAACATTATTCCATTCTTTCATATAATTGTATTATTTGAATGGAGCAAAACTATAGATCCAAATTAAAGTTAGTGATTTAGAAGAGTTATATGTTTCAGAATTTACAGAACATACAGTTGCTATGGTCTCTCAGAACTGGAATATTTTTTGTGAAAATTTGATAACTTAGCAATTTATTTTAATTACCTAATTACAATATTTATACTAAAACCCATCTAACAAGCTACAGGAAATACGCCTCTAAAGTCATTTATAGATTTTATCCTTTCGGTTTCTCGATTTCCCGTATAATCTTTACAGCTTTATTTTACTCTCTTACTAGGCAGACACTATCTTACTAGAGAGTCTATCTCATATCAATAGCCATCCGGACCAGCCGCTCCTAGTCCTAGGGTGATCCTAGAGCAGAGGCCGGCCCCCGTGGGAGCGCTCCGGGATGCTGGTCACCTATGACCTCTGGACCTGCTCCGCTCCCTTCTAACGTTTTCAAACCTGTGTTTCTACATCGCTTCTCACCCTTCTATTTTCTAGGTGATTCCCGAGCAAACTGCTTATCAATTCTATCATATCCCTTCACTTTGACGTATTTGACTCGTGAGAATTAATGTTCCTCCACCTACTAGCAATATCAGATATTTTAAGTTTATATTTATGTACATTTATATTTTATTCTCTTGTTAACATTCTAAGAGCAATAAAACATAATATGTTTTTGGAACACATATATTAACTGAAGTTGAGGTTGCAAATTATGACATCTAAAAGAATTTTATCTGCTATAAAACTGCATGCTTGTTTGTGGGACAGGAAAAAAGTGTTCTAGTATAATGACAAAATGAAAAATTGTGGAGATATGATGTCTGAATATAGATATCTCCTTACCCAAACCTAAAAACTTAATTAAAGAAACCTTGCAATGGAGATGGGTTGTCTATCTTCAGATGGACATTCTCATAGTTTTTAAAGGACTTCATATTTTAATTCGTTATGACAGTAATACATGCAATTTAAAGTATCCCATAGCTGCAATATATTGCAATTTCAAAACTTATTACATCTGTTTTATATTAATACGTTACGGTAATTATTGTCAAGCGAACTCCTCAGTTATTTCTGAACCGATTTTAACGATTGAGGTATCTAAATGTTTGCTCTGTTTGCAGTTGTACATAAAGGTTTTCATGATTCAAGATTTTCATTCTTAAGGACACGGGCAATCCTCAAAATTTAATTTTTACCCATACAACTTGGGGAATATGTGTAACAGAATCACAGCTGTTAAACATACAGTAACGAATGTGTATCGTCAAAACTCCTTCTTATGAAATGAATCAATCTCTACATACGAATACAATTATAGTTACAAATAAACATGCCACATAGAGTGTTAACACTTTTAGCAATTTTTAAGTTGTATGTATTGGAGAAACTTAAATAATGTTTACATATTTGCGTGTGCATGTCTGATAAGTTCGTGTGCCATATTTTGTCGGAATGTATAAAGATAACGGCTGAACCGAATTTGAAAATAGGTTTTCCCATTGCCCATATTGTAACATCCAAGTAATTTAACGACCCCAAAGTCCATCAATGCTACATCTATAATCTTAAAGACGCATGTCTTTACTAATCATAAGCTTTCACTACAAAGTGCACCATGATTTTTTCTGGACTTCTGTTTTACTAATTTACCACAGCATACTAGACTATATTCTAATGGATTTTTAGGCTAAATTCGTTTAGATAATTTTTGTTTAATATAATAAAGCTTAATTTTGGGTGTTTGATTGGCGGTCCATCGCGCGCAAACTGGAATAGTAATTGATCATATATAGGTACTACCTCAACATAAAGTTGGGCTCTGCCCACAGGCCTTACAAATGTTATTCTAAAGTTTTTTTTTTTAAACCCATTATTGGACCGATTGTGCTTATATAGGCAGGAAGCTTGATAATGCACCTCAAATACATGCCTGCATCTGTTTTGTGAATCCCCTGGTCTTCAAAGTTGCTATGTTTTATCACGCACTAACCGACTGGACAGATTGAGATAAAATTTTATTGGAAGACAGCCAAGCACCGGAGTCAAACATAGGCATATTCCCGCTCCAAAAGTCCTTTGGGGTTCCGCTTCTTTGGCCTTCAAAATCATAGTGTTAATCATCACTGAACAACTTCCGGACCTATTTAGTATAAATCTGTTTAATAGATAGGTTATACTATAGCATTCGCCTTCTCCTGCTTCAAAAGCTCTTTAGGGCTCTGATCCAATAGCCTCAAAATGTATTTGTTTACCATTACGCACCTCCTAATTGACTGATAAAGTTGGAATTTGGTATGAAGAATGCAGAGTACTGGTAGCCTAATTTGTACATAGGTAGCATCCTATTGCGATATTACTTTTGCGCTCTGCGCCTATTGGCCATAATAATTATCTTACCAATCGCCTTTTTGATGGACTATTAATAATATTAATTATTAGCAAGTATCTACTGGACAAATTGTGGTGAAGTTTTTTATGAAGTTAGATTTGTACTCTACAGTAAAACAATTGAACTGATCGTTGAATAACTAAACAAATTACTTATAAAAAAATCTGCTAATGCAATTATCTTATATTTTACAAAGATAAAACTGCGAAGCCGTGACAAACCACAATTTATTTTATTCTATTAAACTATCATTTTATAAATATTAAAAAATATATAAGGATTAACTAGAATTAAAACGTCACTCTGAATAAGCATCTCTTATATGTAAGATTATTATTTTGATTGGCATGGGCATGATCGATGATGAATAAGTATCTGACAGCACGATATCAATTATGTTGTTATTATATTGATAACAATCATGAATATATTTTACGTACCAATAATATGTAACTAATGCCATTAAAGATAGTTAATTCCATTTGAAACGATACTGAAACTGCGCACTCTATTCAAATAGCAGTCCTAACCTATCCCTCATAGTGTTCACTTCAATTTATAAGTAATAGAAATTTACAATAATTGAGGAAGAAAACCCTACCTCTAAATTTACATAACTATTCAATAACATAATATGCATAATTCGTTGCGATTACAGGATCCACTTTATTTATGTAATGTACTTATCATATGTTTTTATTAATTAGTTTTAGCGAATTTCCCCTATAGGGAAGAAGCTATTACCGTAGTCGGCATGGTAAGACCTAGGCCCGGGACCATAATTACTTTTCGTTTTGAGGTCCCCAGACCCCAAAAACACCATTTGTTCGAAACTGTATATATATATGTGTGTGTGTGTGTGTGTGTGTGTGTGTGTGTGTGTGTGTGTGTGTGTGTGTGTGTGTGTGTGTGTGTGTGTGTGTGTGTGTGTGTGTGTCCGTGAGCACGAAAACTCTCGGAAAAATTATCCGATTTTGATGAAATTTGGTATAAACGTGTAAAGCAACATTTATGACTTTAAGTTCGAAAACCGGTCAGATCACTCCATCCGAAGGGGTATTTTGGGGGGGGGTTTTGTACCCCAAAAATGGGTTTTTTGAATTTTGTACATATAATTTTTTAAATAGTCAAATATTAGTTGTTACCATTGGATTCAGCATAAACAAACACACAATTTGGTATTTTGATCATTCCCCTACGTCAATTGGTTACCGAGATATTGATAGTGCTAAATACAGTACGTTGTCCAATGTTATTTTTATGGAGGAAAAGAAATATTTTATATCTCGCTTATTTATGAACGTATACTGACGAAACTTGGTATACGGCTTCATCTGGTTGTGATCTATTGATATTTGCTCAAAAAAACAATTTTTTGCGAAAGGATCCCTTAGCAGCAAACCTTAGTACTCACCCCCCATGTTATTTTTATGGAGAATAATTAAATGTTATGTCTCTCTTGATTATGAACATAAATGAATAAAACTGGTATACGACTTCTCCTAGTTAAGTTCTATTGAAATTAACGTAAAAATCCATTTATTGTGTTCCTTTTTGCAGCAAACCTGCGTACTCAGCCCCAATGTTATTCTTATGGAGAATAATTAAAATTGCATATATCGCTTATTTGTGAATATATTTTTATGAAACTTGGTAAGTGGCTTTATATAGTATTAAGACATTATATCTCCATTGGAAATTCGCTGAATATGCAGGTTTGCTGCGACGGGGGTATTTATATCAAATGCAGTTTTTTATGAATTAAATAAATTTGTTAAATATGTAATTAAATTAAATTGATTTAATTTTATTTGTTTTAACTACAAAACGTTAAAGACATTTAATTGATTGTATGTATTTCACAATAATTACATTAGAACCTGTACGTCCTGTGTGGGGTGGAGTCCAGAGGATGGCTGTGAATTATAAGAGATACCCTTCAATATTTTAAAATAAACTAGTATTTTTATACGTTTGGGTAGATACTTCCTTACATCCCGCTCTTACGAAAAATGCGAATTAACTCAATAAATAAAATATGTAAATCTGCACTTTGAAAATATACACTTTTACCAAATAAATATATGTGTATATAAATTGCAATGGTTTATAAATATAATAAAGCTTTAGTTTATATTCTAATATTGAAAATTTATATTCATTCCCATAATATAAGGAACTCATAGACATCAACTGTATCTGTTTACTCGTTCACACTCACTCTTAATTCTAGTACTCTCAAAAACAACGCTGTAAACTAACCATGTTTAGAAGACCTTTTGGTTTTAATCACTGATATAAGTTTGTATTTGGTTATCAAACTTATTTTTGATACTCAGTTAAAGTATTTAGATGTAAGAGATAATGAGCCTGTTCTCTCGTCAATCGTAATTTGTTTACCATTTTCCCTTAGATAATGCTTTCCCAGGGCATAACTGTGCACACATCCAAACGGTTTTAAAGATTCCAATGAAATTAGGCATCAGTGTGCTAGCGGAAGTATTTTGATCAAAATGCACGGTAAGTTTTTGGTTTGACTAAAATTTGTTTTCATCCCTATTAAAATTTACAATCAAACATGAAAGGAATAGCAGAGTGATTTTGAATGCCAAAGCTAAAGCTTAAAATATAGTTCTTAAAAATGTACTGCGAACTGACTTGAAGCGATAGTTACCTTTACTTGTCACTTAGTGTAACAACAAACTAGCTTCGTATAGTTCTCCTATAAAATACCTAACATGTTAAAAGTTCACAATTCCAGTGAGCGAAGATAATTGTTATAACTGGTTATATAGTTAAATTGTTATAGGTGGTTAGAACGTGTGACTTTGGACCAAAAGTATCCCCACCAATGGCTGTCATCTATGTGGTAATGCCGCAAATCAGTTGATCGGAACCCACCTTGAGCTGTAGGTTAACTTATGTAGAAAACAAAAATAGATGGGCATCTGAGGCAAACAGATCTATGGTATATCCCTTCACTGTTAAACGATAAATAAGGAAAATAGTTTCATACGTACCATTGATGCAAAATAACGGGAAAATATATACGGTTCTAATAACTAACTATATCTATTGTAGTTAGTTAGTCTAAGAAATAATAGTAAACCATGTCAAATATACCAAAGGCTTGATGACACTGGGCATTACATTATTTTATGTTTGTTGGTCCACTTCCTCATCATACTTTCGATTCTTACAAGCGTGAAAGCAGTTTGAATTTTCCAGTTACTGTCAACCCTCATACGAGTACTATCCTCAATAACTGACCGTGACGGTGGCTTAGTGTGCGCTCAAGACGTCTACGTGCACAGCAGCCCCAGCCAGCCAGGGGTGGGAGCACCTGCCTGTTCGCGTGCCATCCCCTAGTCGCCTCACGACTAGCCAGCCCTTCCCACTATAAAGGATCGTTTGTAATCATTGCTTTCCATTGAAAACTATCTCAGAAAATACTTAAGCCAAGCAGGTTATTGATAAATATTGTAACCACTGAATTAGGTGTTTACATCAGATCACTTTGCCGGTTTTCAAATTGCAGTTCTGTTTAGGACGATTTCCCAATTAGTACTCTCTGCGAATATTTTGTAATTGTTAACAGAAGAAAATTATGCCTAATCATCCTACAAATCCGTGCTTAACGTACCAATCTAATTAAAGACGTACCCAACAAATAAGATGTTGTAAGATATTGATAAAGATCATGTAAATTAATAACATTGTATTTAGTACAGCTTTGAATATAGTTAAACATATTGTATTATATTTAAATATATCACCTAAGTAAACAATGAAAGGACAATTAAAGTTGCTCATGGATGATAATGACTCTTCAAATAATTTTGGAAATTGTGGATATAACTTTTGGAATTAAAATACGGTTAGCTACTAAGTGTGTGTTAACCTCCTTGTAAACTATCAGCATTCAGTTATGACATGCAAATACCAAATACTCTGGTATTTAATCCAAAACTACGGAATATAAACTTAAATTCTAAATAAATACTACAGCTATAAAAACTATTAGTGCTTTTAAACTTCCTCGAATTTATAACATCGTCTTCTATACGTATAATTCGCTAAGTTTTAAACAGAACTCCTCCGTTATTTCCAAACCGATTCTCACGATTATAGTGTAGAAGGTTAATTCGTAGTTTTTCAAAGTTGGCTTTCAATTTCCTACACTCTAGTATTAAAGCACAATCGGAACTTAAAGATCGTTCTTGACCATAAAGATGACATGGAGATATACTGTAGTTACATTGCTTTATGAAACAACAGATTATTTAGTAAAACGTAGGTTTACATCATTAACATATTTAATAAGCTGAGTATAAATATTCAAACAACTGAAAAGTCAACACAATCTGTATGTAGTGCTTATGAAAGCTGATTTTTTGAGTAAGTCACCATATTAAAAAACATTGCTCGGTTTTGTACAAAATGCCTACAGTATGTAATTACACTAGGCCAATGCCACTTATAAACACAACTCCGTTTTTCTGAACGTATTTCGAGCCTTGAAGTATCATAAATGGCCTCGGTCGTTAATTGAGCAAAAGGGTTTTCAATTTGTTGTGTTTCCATTCTGAAAGGCTCTGACTGTTGTCACAGATCGTTTTAACTCGTAATAATAATATTTATATTATTGAAAAGTCAGTAAAAAAGAGCTGTTTATGTAATAACATACAATTGTACGGCACAAACAATTCAAAATCAGCCACTAAACATTTTATAAAATCAAATACAAAATAAGCGGCACAAAATAACTAGTCGACGGGAAAATGTATTGCTGAATCATGCATCGATTAACTAATAGGTTTCTCCCGGACCAAATAGCTTTGGAGCATGAGAAAAATAAATTATCCAAATAACCGGTCTTTTGCAAAAGCATTTACCCGTCAAAAGAAGCTGTAACGTTAAGGGTTACTGCAACGAAGCAAAGGCTGTGCAACCGCGCTGAGGTTTGGGGAGGGGGAGGAAGCAACCTGAAGCACGATGGTGCATTTTTCTAAATGAATCCGAAAAAAATTAACTCTTGCCAGAGGCCTTTTAGTCATCTCTTTTTCTTGTTTTAGGCATAATATGAAAGTAATTCTTTATCAAACACGATCAAAACTCCTAAACCTCCAACGCAATCCGTCCTTGCCTTTAATTAAAACAAAGATAAATTTTTACATTCCTAAATACTTATAAAAAGCGAACATACGCCAAAATATAAAGCAATTTAAAGTATGCTAAAACTACCTTTCTATGACTAATATTTTTCTTACTTAAAGCAAGTTGCTTATGTTGCTTAGCAGTATTTTTCAAAAAACTTTAAGTCTGAAAAATCTCTACGCACTATGATACATTAGAGTAATAGTTTTTAGTTAATTAGGTGTTGTGGTTGTGTAAATAAATATAATGGTTACTTGCTCCTCATTCTGCGCTATTAATCTTGTTTACAACTAGACATAAGCACAGACTATCACAACTAGATGCATTAATCTTTACGTTTTGCAAATTATAATCTGGTTGTTGTATATTGAAACTTGAAGCAATGATGTAATTTATGCGAATAACAGAGTTAACATTAATATTTAGTAATATCACTCGTCTACTAAAGTTGTCTTGAGTTATAGTACTTGAGAAATTTCAAAGTAAACATGTGAGTGCTACATGAATGTTCTACGTTAATCAGGCAATCGTGTTTATAAGTAAAAACCGGTCCATAACAATTATGTTAAGCATTGCATATTTAAACATTTATTCCAGTATTATAGTCACCAATTTTAATTTTATGATCACTTTAACTGCGTTGATGTAAACTTTTTAACCGTATGATGCTGGAAACTGGATGGTTTTAAACTTACTTACGGTAAGAAGACAACTACACTTACAGTTTTATAAATTGAAAAAAATATAATCTTAGTGAAATCTACTTAAAAATTAAAGGAACTATCAACTAAGGAAGTAATTATTATAAAATACTATAAACAATTATATTAGTATTACTAAAACCCATTCATTGCTACGAATTTATTACTTTATGTTTGCATTTTTGATTGTTTGCTACAGTAAATTCGTGCTTAATCTGCCTAGTTTAAAGCATCTCTTCACATACATTTACTTTCTTCTGTCATGTTCTTCCAAATGAATACACTCAAGAGTAACATTGTGTACAAATTACAAAAAAAATATTAAACTAAAACGTTTATATATTTTTTCAAACTCCCTGTCTCCCCTCTTTTGTTATTAAGTAAAAACTAAATATCTATTAGAATAAAAACGAAATAAATTTCAATAATCATTTAATCCAATACAAAACTGTGCCAATTACATTACGATTGAATCTTGGAAAACCCATGGGGCGGAGCGCTAAAGATAATCAAAGAACCGGTGGGTGGGCGAGACACAGACGTGCACACAAACACCTTTTTACGATTAAGTATAGTAAATTTAGTGAGAAAATAGATTCCCATAAAAGTTATTAAGTCGATATAATTAATTTAGATTAAATATAATTCAGAAAAAAAGCTTTAGTAAATAATATTAACAAGAGAACGAATTAAAAAACAGTAAAAAACTATAGAACTGTAAATTCAATTTTACGTCAATTAGACGTCCTTAAATATTTTGCAAATATTTTTAACAATGAACAATATTAGTATCAAATCAGATTAGGAATCTGGTTTCCAATGAAAATGTTTTATCGAGATCGAAACTTGAATGTTGTTACAGTAAATTGATTAATAGACGCTGGTGAAGCAAGCAATCAACAAGTTAGCCGGGCCTCGAGACGCCGATGAAACTGACACTTGATATGAACAGCATTAAGGTGAGGCAGCCGCAGCCCAACTTGTGCTGATTATATTAGTTGCCCAACTAATACAATTAATTTCCAAACTAGACGTGTCAAAATGGCGGCCAAGGAGTGGCGCCGAGTCGGCGTACCGCAGTCGGCGAACCCCACCCCGCAGCGCTCCTCGAAAAGCGCTCAGGAAAAATTCTTAAACTAACTCCGGACGGCGGTTAGCAACATTCACGCTGAGTTGCTAGTCTGTTTTTGTTCCTAATAGGTTTTGTTACGAAGTTCGGTAATAACTTGTGCGCTGTATCCGACAGCAGGCTTCCAACTTGTGAAATATCGGTATTATTTGAGCGGTCCGGTCCGAGTTCTATGCTGTTCGCCCTTACATCGAGTTTAGCTTAGTTCTTCCCTCGTCCAACTTGCGCCCTTTGTGTGCCAAAAACAGTACGTCCTCAACTCCAACTATTCTTTTACTGGAGTTTGATCTGTTTCTAAACTTTCTACTGCTCGCTCCAACATTCCAACTTTTGTTTTCCAGATATATGCGGTTTTCGAACAACTCGGTTTTGATATGTTTTCTTCCATTAGCAAAAACAAACTACAGTATATTACTTTCAATATTATTAAACACTAATAACATTTCAAACATGATATTCTTAATAGTTCATGATATTATAAATAAATAAATAAATAAAATAGTACACTTTACCGAACTGTTTCAAACAATATCTCCTTTGTTATTCATTGCTTATAGAGTAATTTCTTTGGTTATCCTACAAATTATGTAATAATTGCGTTACATTTTATTTAAAACTCTATTTTATGTGCGAGATTTTGCTCGTATTTTTTTTGCTAGATAAGGCAGTAAGTTATTAGTGTTATTATTAGATGTACTGTTAATTCACTAAAAGTGTGATATACAATTATGCTCGTAAATAACATTTGACGAAACAATTTAGCTAAACGCATATAGTTCCTTTTATACAAAATACATATTTTTGATGATGACACATTTTTTATGGTGGGGAGTTATCAAATTATGAGGATTCTAGAGGAGGGGGTTCGAAAAATGGCAAAAATTGACGAATATGTGGAGTTTTGGCTAGTTAATTGGAACATTTTTGATTAGCATCGGAGAGATTGTTATGTTTTATCAAAAGAGATAGTTTTAGAAGATAGCATCATTCAAAGTAATATATTTATAAACGTGGAGTATTTATTGATAAAGATGCAATAGTAGACCAGAACTCCTACTTACCTCTGACACAGTAGGGTCACGTCGTCCGACCACCGCACGCCGCGCCGGCGCCGCGTCGGGTTGAGCCACTAACACTAACGCTCTAATCAGATCGAGGGTCAGAGCTGGGTCAGACGGGCAGCTGGGTGTGTGTTTCTGTTTTTTGCTAATGAATCAACACGGGCATCATAGGCGGTGGACTTGAGGAGGTCATGTTTGCGTTTCAGAGTACATTAGTTAATGGACATCCGTACAGTCATACACCGCAGTGGCCTCAGTAATCGCCACCTGGGAAGCTCCAACCCCCCCCCCTCCACCCCATCAACATCACATTACACTGTCTCTGGCCCGCAAAAAACTGACCTATCGAGGTCATCGACTCCCTTAAACACAAATATTAGCCTTTTTAATGAAAAGATATCGCCCTTTTGATAAGGGATATTCCCGTTTCATTTCATTGAGAGTGAATTTCACTTTTGGAGCCTAAATTGATTTATGTGTTCATTTCAAAAAAAGATGATAACCTGGTTGGTTTATTTTGCTATTCATAAACTATCAACATGTCTGCAAAATATTTTATACGTTCTTTACACTAAAAGAAATAATAACCCCGTAGCAGCAAACCTGCGTACTCAGCGAATTTCTAATGCATATATATGTATCTTAATACCACATAAAACCAAATACCAAGTTTCATTAATAAACATTCATAAATAAACGATATATGATATTTTAATTATTCTCCATAATAATAACATGGCGGCTGATTATGCAGGTTTGCTGAAGGAAGGAACACGAAAAATGGGGTTTATACAAATATCAATATAACTCAAGTAGGTAAAGCCACATTCCAAATTGTATTAATTTATGTTCATAATTAAGGGAGATAACACTTACTTATTCTCCATAAGAATAACATGGGGGCTGAGTACGCAGGTTTTCTGCTACGGGAACTATAGGAAAAAATGTTTTTTAGTGCAAATATCAATAAACCACAACGATATGAAGCAATATACCAAGTTTTATTAGGATAAGTTGCTAAATAAGCGAAAAATACAATTTTCTTATTCTCCATAAGAATAAGATCGGACAACGTACTGTGTTTAGCACTTTCAATATCTCGGTAAGCAATTGACGTAGAGCAATGATCAAAACACCAAATTTTTTTTGAAGCAGAATTTAATGATGGAAATTAAAATTGGATTTACTAAAATATTATATGTAAAAAACTCAAAAAAAACATTTTTGGGGTACAAACCCCCCCCTCCAAATACCTCTTTGGACAGAGCGATCTGGCTGGTTTTCGAACTTAAAGTCATAAATGATGCTTTACATGTTTGTACCAAATTTCATAAAAATCTGATCATTTTTACGAAAGTTATCGCACCCACGGACACACACACGCACACACACACACACACACACACACACGCACACACATATATATATATATATATATATATATATACACAGTTTTGAACGAATGGCGTTTTTGGCATCTGGGGACCTCAAAACGAAAAGTTATCGTGGTCCCGGGCCTAGGTCTTACCATGCCGACTAGGGTAATATCTTCTTCCCTATAGGGGAAATTAACTAAAAAAACATTACTTTAAAACACATGATATGCCCCCTACGTTTTTATATTTCATATTGTTATTTTTGTTTTTACAAATCAGTGATAGAAAATGTCCGCAATAATCTCTTAAATAACATCTTTGCCATGTTGGATAATATTGTTCACAAACTGTGTACTGGCTTAAGCCGTTGATAGAGAATAAAAAAATGATGGTCGTTTGAGATAACCTAAATTAATTTATTCCTACACACACTACGGTTAACCTTTCATTAAAGTTTATTCATAGCTTAGATTTTCAAAAATATAATTCAGTTATAACCACCATAAGAATTTTACAAATAGTAGACCTATCAATGCCTTCTCCCGTTCGCTATGGTTCTTCACTTGTAACAATTGAGGAACCGAAGACGGTTGAAAGTACCAAACTCGGTGGTAAAACTAACAATCTGTCGTGGTTGATGACTGTACCTTTATTTTTATTTTATTTTTTGTTTGACATTACTTAAATAATAAAATCTGTGCATACATGATACGAACATCGCAATTTCAATTTACAAGGGTCGTTTTTTATCAACTTCTGATAGGCCATAAATAAAAGACTAGTGTATATAAAAAATTGATTTTAGTACCAAAAGATAGGTACACTTATGATCACTTTTCGACATAGTCACCGTTACGATTGAGGTTGTACCTGTTAGGCTGTACCTGATTGAGATTGAGTCGTACCTGTGTACCAGCTTTTCAATACCCTCTACAAAGAATGTTGCCGCCAATGAATTGAAGTGTCATGACGTTGATAAAAAAACTACCCTCGTAC
The DNA here is from genome assembly GCA_963675035.1 of Allygus modestus. Taxonomy (NCBI): domain Eukaryota; kingdom Metazoa; phylum Arthropoda; class Insecta; order Hemiptera; family Cicadellidae; genus Allygus; species Allygus modestus. The sequence goes on along the minus strand of OY776111.1, from coordinate 191,112,071 downwards.
CATACAACATACAATATGAGTACCATGTAACACAAATAGCTCATAACACGTCAATCTAAGCATAAGCACACGCTAAGGAATTAAAGTCAAAGCTAAAGCTCATATAATTCAAATTGTAAGACAAATCAAGCAATCTGCCATTTTTCTGGGCTCAGGTCAAATGCTTCAGTTTATTTTATGGCTCATTTCTGTCTGAAAATTCATATAAATATTCCGTATTTCCTATGACGTGGTAATAAATAATAAGGGGAGTAAAGTACGAGAATATGAAACTGCCAAAGATAAAATTTTACGGCTTCAGGTAACTAAAATACTTCATGGCTTGACTGTAACTGTGAACGTTAACTTATTCATATATGTTAGTAACATTTAAATTTGGAACCGAGCAAGAAACATTTACTAAATCATTTAATTGTCTTTCAATATCTAAACAAAATGATCCTTAGGTGAGTTATGTATTGCAAAGTATTACAATACATATCACAATATATTATCAAATAACTTCCTCATGTTTTAATGTGCTATCCCTTATCCTCGGAGGAAGCGCGCTGCTTAAAACTCCAGATAACAAAGTTGCAAAGTACGCGCCAGGGCGGGGGAGGGGGCTAGGGCTAAGACGAGGCACTAATGTATGGGCGGTAGTGTCAGGTGCCGCCGCAAGCTGCGCTGCGGTCGCGGTCTCTCTGTTCTCCGATACAATATTTACTTTACCCAACTTTACTCCAATTACACATTCCCCCACTTGAGTTTGTCCCTCTATCACTTTACATCCCATATTTTAATAGCTATCATCACTAATATACATGTTAATTAAGTGGTCTCCAAACGTTTAAACCACATTTCCTCCTTTATTTCCCTTTCTCTTTGTTTACCATTTGTTGATTTTAGATTTTTTGACCTCTTCCTTATGTTTGGGGTCATTTCAGATTGGTTGTGTGATTTATGACCAGTTGTGATTACTGTAAAACAATAACTGAATAATGCTATACCGATTTTTAATTGAAAGGAACTATTGAAATACAACAATTTGTATTTTTTTTAATTAAGATATTTAGAATATAATTTTGATATAAACGCTAAAGTTATAAATTATTTCTTGCAACCGACTATTATTCCAAAATTTTTAGCAATTGGCTATATGGTATGGAAAGTTTAGCTTCATATCTTTAGGCACAAAAACGTAGACAATAAACCAAATTTACATAATTTGGAAATGTGCTTATATCAGTCGTTACTTGAGGTACTAAAGACAGATTACTCTCTTGTAAGTTCAGTGTGAATATTTATAGTTGATCATTAAAAACCACCCACTCTATATTTGTAATACAATTTTCACAAAATATTTATTTTATTGTTTTAATAAAAACAGTTTAACAACTAATCAGTGCCAACCTTTGTGAACATAGTATTTACAGGTAAACAAAATATTTATGTTATTCTCCTTTTAGCGAATATCCCCTATGGGGCAGAAGATATTACCGTAGGTCTCATGTTAAGAGTTAAGCCCGAGACCATGATAACTTATCATTTTGAGGTCCCCAGATGCCAAAAACACCATTCGTTCAAATTGTTATTTATGTATATGTGTGTCCGTAAGCACGATAACTCTCGTAAAAAATGTCCGATCTTAATGAACTTTGGTAAAAAATGTGTACAGTACCATTTATTTGAACGATTTCGAAAACCAGACGAATCGCACCATCCGAAGGGGGTTTTTTGGGGGGTTTTGTACCCCTAAAATGTTTGTTTTTTTGGGATTCCACATTTAATTTTTATTCAAATCAAATTTTAATTTTTACCATTGAATTCAGCATAAAAAAACAAACAATTTTTTATTTTGATCATTGTTCTACGTCCATTGGTTACTGATATTTTGAAAGTGCTAAACACAGTACGTTGTCTAATGTTATTCTTATGGAGAAAAATAAAAATTGTATATCTCTCTTATTTATGAACATAAACTGACGAAATTTGAAATATGCTTTCATCTGGTTGTGGTTTATTGTTGTTTGCACAAAAAAACAATTTTTCGCCCATGGTTCCCGTAGCAGCAAATCTAGGTACTTGGTCCCCATGTTATTTTTATGGAAAATAATTAAAATGTTATATGTCGCTTATTTATGAATGTATATGGATGAAACTTGGTATGTGACTTCACTAAGATGAGTTCTATTGATATCATAAAAACCCATTATTTTGTGTTCCTTGTTGCACCAAACCTGCGTACTCATCCCCAATGTTATTCTTATGGAGAATAATTAATATTTTTAATATCGCTTGTTTGTGAATATATTCCTTATGATTCCTGTTAAGTGTGTAATGTGTTATGTCATATATTGATTGGAAATTCGCTGATTTATGTTTTACCATAAAAAGCATCTGGCAATAACTATCAACATTTATCTTACTTTATAGAAGATAAAATGGTTAGTTTGTTCGTAACCTTCAAAGGAGGACCCTATTTGTATAATATCGTTAAACATTATTGCAACATTAATATTATTACTTTGTATTTTAATCTAAAAACTGCGATTTTTCGTTTTAGTTCTAGATTCAATTACATTTTAAAGGAAAAACGAGCCCTTTAAGCAAAGTACATTTATATTTATAAACACGTGTCTTATCTTACGTGTTTTCTTCTTCTAAACATAAAGCAGTGTGAAACAAAATTGCTTTAGTGGTAATATTAGAATTTTAGTTTATCAGTGTAAATGTTTGTTTTGGTACTTCCTGAACCCAAAAGGTGGTTTTCATGGATATGTAAAAACCTATAGATTGCAATGGTTTAATTTTTCAAATCTTGTTCAACGGTACAAACCTACATTTCATTCACTTCTCGGCAATTTTCTTTAACGGGCTGCCCAATATAAATTGTATATAAATACACATATTTTAAACAGTCTCACGATTATATTTGGATAATTTGTTGAGTAGCTTGGTACGTCTTGGTACAATTACTACTCCTTACAACGCTATAACATACACTTACACTTATACTGCACTTATGCACAAGACGGTAAATATTCCCAATAGATGGTACAAGGTGATATATTTCAACCAGTTACACTCATCATCATCAGAGAATGTGAAACTAAGATTCTGTTAGATTATATTAAGATAATGAATTCTTATTATTTCTGATATTTAATGTAGAGTTAATAATTTAATTATGGATTCACTCCTATGATATATCTTAGAAACAATGTAATGCTCAATAGTTTTCAAATGGTCCTTGAGCCCTCTTTACAACGTGTATACTTGTTCCCACGTATCTAATTAAGGCGGTACAGTAGCGGCCCAATCACGCACAGATATACCGTACTGTATAATACAGCCGCAGGTGGATGATGTGGAGGCCTTTGCGGGTTTGAGTATTACTCGAGCCTCCGAATGCAACGAACGAACGCGATGTGTAAAGAGTGTAATTAGGGCCCGGCGAGCCGCAGAACAAAAGGTGGCATTCAGGCTGTCTTGTGCGCGGCCGGTCCTGTAAAATTGCAAAGTCAACTCCCTCCTTCCACCGGGATCAAAGTCTTTCCTAATTCAGACCTCTTTGAAGGCGTATCAGTGTACACCGCACAGATTAACTAGCTCGGGAGAACTAAGATTAAAACTTGCTTTGGTCATGCTTACTATAGACTCACTTCATGAAGAAAATATGAAGAACATAAATTCTCCAAACAAACTAATACAGTAGGTCATGTTATTTTGTATGCATTTTGATAAACATATTACATTTATCAGAAAATTGATTGTTCAAAATTAACAGTGTAACAAACTGATAACCGTTATATATATTTGTATGTTATCGCATTGGGGTTTTATGGTATCGAATGGGTTGCGTTAACACCTAGTCTCGAGGCTATTACACGTTTTCGTTTTATGTTCTTTAGTTTCCAAAACGTTCCTTAACTCACATATTTACGAACACTGTCGATCATTTAGTTCACTAAATACCATTATTATTGCCATAAAAGGTTTATTAGTATCCAGGAAAAAAGTGTTAGCCAATTTTACTCTTGTAAATTTCGTGAGTTTTACTTTAACCACGGTTTTATAAATAAGTGTTCAGTTTCATTTTTAAACATCAACGTATTTAAATGAATTGTATGACGTGGCTCTCCTCAAAATTAGTGGTATTGGAATTTAAAATTATTGAACCGGGGGTTGGGGCTTTAATATTAAGAAATAATATATAACATGGTGTTTTGTAAAAATCTGGATTGTAAACCGGAAATGAAACAGAAGTTGTTGAGTATTATTTGCACGTATTCCTCAAGTCCATGTCTGTATGTGTTCATTCTAAATCAATTATATATTTAGAACCGAGGTAGGTATTTGTTTTAAATTAGGTATATATCAAGCTCCTTTGGCATTGCAGTTTAAGTTTCTTAAATTGTAAAAGTTAAAAAGTAGTAGTTTGTTCCAGAAAAAAAAAAACAGAAAACAGTTTGGATCTTTAGGATTAGAAATAACTAATAAATTGATATTGTTACAAGTAAAATCATACATTTCTTTCATTTTCATACAAAAATAATAATAATAATAATATTTACCATTTCTCAGTTATTTTTATTACATAATCAGAGTATTTTTACTATTTTGTTTCATAATCTTTACGGGTTTTATATTATCCGTTTTGAAAATCAAAAGTGGCCGGCATTTTCAAACAATGAAGATTATAAACTTTAAATATAGTACCAAAAATACCCTTTATCATTGGAATAACGTAGGCCTATGTCAAATTTCAAATATGTTTTCTGTTTTTAAGGTATAATAATTTAGCTATTACAAATACTTGTAGGCGGTCTGTCACTAAAAGGAGAGGAATTTGTTATGTTACCTACCTTAACATACTATTATATAATAATATCTTGCAAACAAAGCTCAACTATTTTTGTGAATTCGTTATATGAACAGAAAAATTGCACGAATACGCAAATGGACCAATCCCCTTAATATTTATTAAACATAGCGTGAGTCGAACGGAGATATCACAGTTTAAAATTTAAAATATAGAACATATTTTAAATATGGCATTATTTTATTGGTCTCGTACTTCCTAACAACTCGGGTCCCAAAAAAGGACGAATGTTTTGAAAGCAAGCCGTTTTGAAAGCTAGCTATATTTCATTAATTAAGGTCATAGTTTAAGGACAAAACAATAATTGTTTGATTTCAAGAATCAGTTTCCCTTGTTGTTTTGTTTTTAAAATATTGCTTTCTAAAAACAGTATCCATTAATATATAAATAAAAATTGCTTTGCCTCTTTGTCCCTTATCAGTTCCTATATCATTAATCCGGTTGCAATGAAACTTTGCATAGTAACCATAGGAAGGTCCAAAAGATAGAATTTAACATTGGTGTTACGACTTCCAAATTTAAAAGAATTTTTTTAAGGCATAATTTAGCTATTACAATCCTTATATGCAGTCTAACCCTAAACGGAGAGAAATTGTTCATGTTACATATTACTTTAACACTTTATTTTATTACTTGATTACTTTTATTATAGAACAATATTTTGCAAACAATAGCCTACTCAAATATTTTTGTGAATTCGTCTTTAAAACCGAAAAGTAGCGCGAATAGGCAAATGTACAAAACCCCTTAATCATTATTAAACAAACATTAGCTGAAACGGAGTTATGTCTGTACAAATACCGCTGTCGAATAAAACTTGCCTACTCAGCGAGTATGCAATGCAAATATTTATATATACCTCACTACCAATTAAAGGCACATAAGATTCATAAACAAATACTCATAAATAACTAAGATATATCGTTGTATTTATCTTCCGTTCATTGGGCTGATTATGCCTTAGTTTCGTCTGCGTCTTAAACATCGGTTTAATAACTGAGCTAACGACCAAGCCAGGGATTGTTCACCAGACTTAGTTTCTTATAAATTTAAATTATTTCTGAAAATGACACAAGTTACCCCTTTTGAATTGAAATAACAATAAAATATGGGACACATGTTAAATATAACATTTTCCTCTCCGTAGTCTCGTGCTCACTACCAAACAGTCCCTTACACGATGTCACCGTATCTCTTAACGTGTTCCAGGAACCAAGAAAAGTAAATTAACAATTGTAAATTTGTTATTATTTTATGCCATAAAATATATAGCTCAATCTGTTTGTCTAATCATTAAAATGGCCATTTAATAGCAAAATAAACTTGTAATACGTTAATGTTTGTGGCTAGTTTTTTTGTTGTTGTGTTAATACTAACTTTTGAAGACAGTATTTGATCAGTCAACATATAATTTAAAACACTAGTTCTCAATATCAGGCAAAGATAATTTTGAAATCTATCTTTAAATATGCATTCCCTTTAAGAAGACACAGAATTCGCTAACGACCTGTAATTGTTATGATAATACGAAAAATTAAAAATAAAATACAAATTTAAAATAAAATATTTAAAATATAAGCTTAAAAGAAGTGTATTACATGTGGACGCGTCTGCTGCATTAATATTACTTTACTATTTTATATTACTTTTACTATACCATCTAATAATTTCGATTCAATAATGTCGTTTTTAAAAATTTCCCGTTTCACCAACCTGCATACTCTGTGAATAACTAATACACATAAATGTACCTAACTTCCACATAATGCCACTTACCATGTTTCATCCAAATACACTCATAAATATACGAGATATAGTATCTGATTTATTATGCACAGCAATAATATAATAGTGAGTACGCAGGTTTTTAATACCATGGGTGAACAAATCTATTTATTTAAGAAAACATCTAAAGAACACTTCTATTTTAATACACATACCAAGTTTTTTTAGAAATATTTTCATAAACAAGCAAGACATAAGATTGTACTATTCTCCATAACAACAACTCCGGCTTGTTTTATTGGACGGCGTACTGCCTTTGGGAATGTTAATATCTCAGTATATCAGTATCCGACTGACGGAACTAATATAGCTTTGCAACATTCGTTACTATGATGAATAGTTAATACAAAAAAGTCAGTAGAGTACAAGATAAACCAACAAAAAATATAGTAAAACTAGCTGTTATTAGCCCGTCAGAGATTGCTGGCTTCAAAATTGGTCTTTAAAAATGTATATTTAAAACACAAATTTTGAACTGTATGTATTAAAGTGGGAATCAGCCGGGTAAAATTTAAAGGTGTTATTGTATTAAACCCCATTGAATATTAAAATATTCCTTAGAACGTGTCAAAATTAAAAAAGTGTATTTTTACGAGAGACTTGTTACGCCTGCATGCAAAATAGCCCAAAAAGGATTTTCAATACTTTAGTCTAAACTTTGTGTTAGTTTAGTTTTGGATATTAAATCAAATCAGTGTTGGTGTCTCATCAAGCCAAATTTTTTTTCTTAAAACCGTAGTTAAATTTTATTAAATGTTTAAAAGTTTGTTCATTGGGCCCAAATTGTAGCTGTAAATTGGTAACAAATTAACATAACTACTTTCACTGTTTTAGTAACTAAAAGATAAATCATACTAATATAATAAAGCTGAAAGTTTGAGAGGTTTTTTTGTTTGGGGCTCAATCACGCTTCAACTACTGAACCGATTGAGCTGATATTTGAAGGAAGATGGCTAACAAAGAAAAAAATAGTCCTATTCGCGTTTTAAAATTTATTTAGGGCTTTGCCCCAGTGGCCACTAAACTTCCCATGTTAACCTTATGGGCACTAACAATTACTGGATCAGATTATAACTAAAATAAGTGTTTTGTATTTTATATTTACAATAAGATTTTGAGTTTATTTCTTTGTTTACATTTTCGTTTACACTTTTATTGCACGTTTAACCATGAAGGTACCTGTATCATAGTAATGACGGAGAAAAGTTAAACAGATTTGACTCAAATTTAGAAAAAAAATTAATAAAGTGGCTTAATGTTAAGCAACTTCAGCACAAATGGAAACTAGAAGGTTTCATGAAGCTGTACGGTAGGCAACACTCAGAGCAGAATGAACTCCAGAACGACGCAACTTCGACGTGAAGAGCAAGCTCAGTGGCAAGTCAGTTTTAAAGCAACTGAAATGGCAGAAGCTGAAGCTCGCAGACGAGCCATTGCAGTAAGGGCTGCCCAGTGGCGGCAAAGGTTTACCAGAAATAAGTGGAGAGTCTTTGAAAATACTTGGAATACGATGCGACATTTGATCAGTAACATATACGCTATGTAACGCTATGTAGTGATGCGCTTGAAACCACGACGGCTTACAGCCTACATATTTACCAACATTTATTTAATTGTATTTTGTCTGCTGAAAAAGACGGAATTAGCTAAACTGTATGGATAAATATGTAAGTATTCAATGCTAATATATGAGAGGTCCATAGTCCTTAGTTTTCATACATATCGTATTAAAATTTCTTGCCCAAGAGTTTCATCCTGTTTCGCCCAATTTCATCCAATATAGCACATCAAATCCATATCGAACTAAATTTTCGGATCACAAAACTGAATAGGATTTTTTTAAATATGTAACCGAAATATAAACGTCTCAACCTCCGCAAATATTGTGTGGTTAATTTTACCTGCACATTTTTACCATCAACATAACATTCATAACCCCTCCGACTTTTAACTGTATTTGCGTCTTTGATCATGTATTTTATATACTCATTTACAATTCACACTTAAAGGCTCTCATCGTTGTTTACAAACAACTTTTGATTCAGCTTTACAAATAACTATGCAAACTACCTAAAAAACTACAATTCCAGCTGTGAACCGCTAGAATGCCGCCGTGATCTAATATTTCCTGAGACCCAGGATTTATCAAAGAAATATCATCTACTTCTGGTTCCATTATCAGTGATAAAACAAAATTTTGCCACAAGAGTATAAATGAAAAAACAATACTGGAATATAAATTCCAAATATAAAATAAATAAGTCTGAATTTAACTTTGCTGACACTTTTATATAGTCTTTAGAACTCCCATTCAGCATAGAATATTTGTTCCTTATTGCTTGTAAATTTAATTTAAAAACCTAAATTTAACAAAGAATATTGTCTGCTTTGTTTGCAAAAACAACCTTAACTTTTTTTATAAGTTTAAACTATTTCAGAAACTCATTATTCAAGGTTTTAACTAACTAAAAAAAATTCTAACTTTTACATGATAGTTTTAGATCTGGTAACTTATGTTTACATTTATGTATGAAATATAAATACAGCTGATAAGGCAAGAATAGAAAATAAAATAAATTCAGAATAATCAACAGATGACAAATTTCATATCATGTCATTCTTCCGTAGTCTTCAAAGTGTGAAGGGGCTCGTCTTATGCGGGACGGTTGTCAAAATGTAGACAAAGGAAATTCATCATTCCTTGTTTCTCTAGGAGAATCATGTTGATTAATGCATCTGTCGTTTATAACTCCCCCAGGTGGTCCATTTATAGCTTGCTCTGATGTATCCATGGGCAGTTGTATTTCTGAATGAAGTGGAAAATGTTGAGTAACATTTCTCATTGGAGGGTGTTGGTCTTGTGTCATGTTTTGGTTTTTGGGAGCAGATTCTAACCTGACTGGTAATTCGGACAAAGAATGGTCAATATAATCAGGATCATCCTCGTCTATTATTCCAGAATCTCCAGCAAGTGCCTGATGTCTTAGATTGACATTTGTCTCTCGACCATCTTTAAGTCGCACAAGGGCATAGTCTGGATTAGCTTGAATAAGGCACATTTCTTCTACTAGAGGGTAATATTTACTCTGACGCACATATTCTTCATGAGTACTTTGCCAGGGGTTGTTAACCACAAAAGTAATGCTACCCCAGTTGCTGATTTTCGTTTGTGGGTAAACATTTGTTCGTGAGGAGTGGTATTTGTTGTAGTACAAAGAAGAGAGCGTACTGAGTCATTTAGTACTCTCTCCCACTGAGATGTTTGTAGATTTCTTGTTTTCAAAGCTAGAGAGATTGCTTCCCAAATAATCCCATTGTATCTCTCCACTTGTCCGTTATCACATGGATTATATGGAGTAGTATGGCTTATAGCGATTCCTTTGGACATTAGATATACCTTCAGTTCTTCTGACATGAATGACATGCCACGGTTAGTGCGAATGTAAGAAGGACATCCAAACATTGAGAACACTTTATTCAATGACTGTGTTAGTTGATAAGTTTGCACATGGTATCGCAAAAGGATATCTGGAAAACTCGTCTACAAGGGTCAGTAGATACTTTTTTCGAGTTTCTGATGGGATTGGCCCCTTAAAGTCTAAACTTAGACGTTCAAATGGAGCTGGAGGCTTAATTAAGTTTTCTTTCTTCTTGTTTTAAAATCGAGGTTTTATCTCAGCGCAAACTCTGCAAGATGATGTTATTTTGCAAATTTCTTCCAATGTATAAGGGAGAATCTGAGATTTCACCCAGTGAGCCATTTTAGCCATTCCCGGGTAACACAAGCAGATATAGAGGGAGATTAGTGTTTCCACTGAATGAGTGGAACTAAAAATTATTGACAAAGCATCAGCCGGATCTTCCTCTTTTCCAGGGCGATATATGATGTCATAGTTATATGCCGAAAGTTCTAGACGCCATCGCACTAACTTCTCATTCTTGATTTTCCCTGCATGCTTTGTATTGAACATGAAAGACACGGATTTTTGGTCAGTTATAAGTTTAACTCGACGACCAAGTAGGAAATGTTTACATTTTCTCAGGACTTCGACTATTGCGTGTATGCTTCTTTTTCAATCGAAGAATGTTGTCTCTCTGATTTTGACAGGGTTCTTGAATAAAGGCCATAGGACGGCAATTTTGGGTAAGTCAATTGCAAATTCTGACGCATAGGTTTCAATGCACAGAGGTAAGTCATCTTCAACATTAATGACAAAAGATCTTTGTATACATTCTTTAATAGCCAGAAAGTCTTCTACTAGCTTATTTTCCATAGGAAACATTTACACTGTATCAAACCATGAATTCTCTCAAAAACATTTGGTATCCATTTCGAGTAGTATGAGAACATTCCTAGTGCACGTTTCAGAGAACTCGTATTTTCAGGTACAGGAAGATTCAAAAGGGGTTTCAAACGATCCGGATCTGGCTTTAGAATATGATTTTCAATGCTGTATCCAAGTAATTTGATAGGATGATTCTCCTTCCACAAAAGTAATATTTTGAAATTGTAATCAAATTTTTTTTACGGCAGAATGTTCCAAATTCTCAGCTGAAAGCGTGTATTCCTTAGTAAATTGATTCAAGTTTGTTTGTGCAGCGAGAAGTCTCTGACCAGAAGGAGGGCTTTGATACATTTCTGAGTATAATACAGCTGATTCCAAAGAACGAGCTTTTGTGTGTACTTCATCTAAGTTTAGTGTAGTGTTTTCTAATAGTCTTTGACGAATAAAGTTTGATGGAAGACCATAGATGAATGCATCACGTATGTATTCTTCCTTGTACTTATCAGCTGTAACAGTCTTGAAAGAACAGTCTTTACTCAGTGTGCATAATGCTTGCATGTACTAATCAATTGATTCATTAAGCTGTTGCCGTCGTGTAGTCAGACAATGTTTTATAAATATTTCATTTTTGGGTTGGTCGTGTAATAAATCAAGTTTCCTTATAGCATTGGCATAAAATTGACACTCACTTATTAAATCAAATACATTATGTTTACATGATTGAAAAGTAGGGATAATTTGTTTGAATATTTCAATTTCTTTGTTTGTTGTTGTTTGTCATTGCCATTGACTTTGTTTGTTGCTTCAACTTCTGCAATAAATGCTTCAAACGTTCTTTTCCAGTGTCTCCAGAGATTAGTAGCTTTGTTTGAATTGTAATCTGTTTCAAATCTTTTTGACTTTAGATATTTATCCATTTTTAGATTTGTATGAATGATGTTTATAATGATTTAGTTAGTTAAATTGTAATAAGTTTAAACCATTTCAGAAATTCATAATTCAAGGTTATAGTTAACTAACAAAAAATGCTAAGTTTATATGATAGTTTTAGTTTTAAATATAGTAACTCATGTTTACATTTATGTATGAAACATAAATACAGCTAGGAAGGCAAGAATCCTATATAATAATATCGTGTAGTGGTGACGTGTAACCACCTATTCCGAGTAAACTACTGAATGTAGAGTGGCCAGGTTGGCCAGGTTGGCGGCAAGATTTCTCTCAGCCCAAGGGTGATGAAAAAAATACGACATCATAAATTTACCCAGTTATAAGTTTGCAATTGGCAAAATACATTGTTTTTTTGGCCTTTTTTGGACAGGTTTTTGGATTAAAATTTACAAGCAGTTAGCAGATTTTCTGTAGGCCTACATTCGACCGTGCTTTGTATTATATATTTAGTAAATAAACATTAATTTATTCATTAAAGTTGGGCTAAAAGGGAGAAAGTATGTTTCAGTTTCCTGATACCGTTTATTTTCATCATCCTGGGCCTAAGGGAAATCTTTTGACACCAACCGGGCCTCTCTACGTTCAGTAGTTTACTCGGAATAGGTGGTTACACGTTCCTTATACATGGGGATGACGAAAAAAGGCAAAAAACAAACAGTATTTTTTGCCGATTGCAAACGTATAACTGAGAAAATTTAGGATATCGTATTTTATTCATCATCCTTGGCCTAAGGGAAATCCTTTGACACCAACCTGGCCTCGTTTAGTAGTTTAGTAGTTTTCTTAGAATAAGTGGTTACACGTTGCCTTGTACACGCTATTATTATACAGGATTGTTAAGCCATTACACTTATTTTATAACTAGTGAACAATACTTTTTAGTTTAAGACCGTCAATTTGGACGGGATAATAACAGCTATTAGTAAATACAAGGAATTTAGAATAAACAACAGATTACAGATTTCATATCAAGTCAACTTTTATCACTAATAATTTCAAAATAGCCGGCCATTTCAATTTGTTATATTAAATTGCTCAAAGATCAGACATTTTATAAAATATTTACAAGAATAACATCTTTTAGGGAATTTCATGGTAAAGCTAACTTCACTTAAATAATCGAAATTTAGTTATAAACAACTGATATTTTGCAATTTATTTGTTGCCGCTCTATAATTAATAATAATAATACATTTAACTGACAACAAAATCCAAGATAAAAGATTAAAACTACACATAATTTGCGTGCATGATTTTAAAACCTAATTCGTATCGAACTACAGTGTCACTGTGATTGAACTCGTCCTGAATAATGTGCATTGATTTTGTGACTTTACATTAATCTTGTTTATTTTAGTAAAATCTTTTTTTACTTTCAGTCAAAATATTCAATCGTTGGTTACCATGGATTCAACACATTTAGGTTGTTGGTACGACTTTAAAAGAGAATATCTGCCATCAAAACTATTTGTATGATATAATTTATTTATTGTATAAATACATACCGTACACTGCGGTTTAATCACGTATTCCTGTCACTGTATTGCTATCCAACGGCCGGCGCCGGCGCTTCCTACTACCGCTACCACGTTTCTTCCGGTTCGTGTTCTGCTTTCCCGACTGCTAACAACGGTGATGTATATGATGTAATAATTTATAATATAACGATAATCTATGTGTAATGTATTCTTTGAAATTCAGTTTTTCATGTAGTCTTTAATCTTTATCCATGGTTTTAGAGACCGTGAATATTACAATAATTGATACCTCATTGAAAACCTTTAACGGTGCAGACGGTTAAATCATTATTATGAAAGCTGTACATATTTGTATTACTTATGAGGTAAACTCCCCAGGGTCGTTCATGGAGAATTCATTAGTAATGCATTTGTTTGCTATTTTGATACTCCTGAGAATGTACATATCTTTGTACAACTAAATCTATACCCTACTAGATCGACTTTAATATTCGGCGCGTCATTATAAACCACTGAATGCGCAAATTAGCAAAGTAGTTTGCAAGCTAGACATTTGTTTATGATATATGTATTAAAAATATCATACATTTACACATTAATTTTAGGTGTACAAAACTTGTAAGCTCAACTTTTAAGAGGGTTTTACCAGTTTGCTTCTTTTACTCTTCCCTTCTGTACACAGTATGAGAAAATACTATTTTTGTCTACATTTCCGAATTTTTGTTATCGGTGGAAATATTCGGTATTTGGTATTTTCTGAATTGGTGCTCCCTGAAACCAAAATTGTGTGTATTTTTCTGATTGTGAGTTTGAATGATGAAAGACTTATAGGGACCGTACTAATGGCTCGATTTCAATCAAACTTGCTGCGTAGGCACTAATGTACGGTATCTCCAAGCATATATTTATTTTTTTTTATTTTTAAGGGTAATTGTCCCCTAAAAACTACTAAAAAAACATGAACATTCTACCATTTCTCAAAAAATGCACAATTGAACATATCAGTTTTTTCTTACGTCTCCAAAATAGCATGCCAAATAGATCGAGCTTAGATTTCCTGAGTTTCATGTAGAGAAAAAGGAATGAAGAAATATATTTACCCTCCATTACTTATAGCAATCAAACGGGGATGAGCACACCCACCCCTCTAAACAACCAAAATTGAAATCGCAATTAAACGTCTACATCACCGGTTGATATCTCGAAGTTATGCCCATTTAGAAAAATGTAAACAGGAAGTAATCTCATAGCTCCCGCGACTTCGTTTACATTATATTTCTTGATTCCCGTTTTTTTTATTGTGGTAAAAAAATATTACCATGAAAATCATTACTCCGTAACGTTAACGTTGATATTTTTAAAGACCAGTTGGGTGGAGCCGTAATAATTACGACTTCGAGTAGTTTAAAGCCTTTCTAGAGTCACCCCGTATTACCTAGCAAAGTTCCATCGTAATTGGATGAATTGCATAAGGAAATACCCCCGTCGCAGCAAACCTGCGTACCCAGCGAATTTCCAACTCATGCATATGTTTCTCACTACCACATAAAGCCACTTACCAAGTTTCAAAAAAATACATACATAAATAAGTGATCTGTAGCATTTTATTTATTCTCCATAATAATAACATTACGGCTGAAAATGCAGATTTGCTGCAAAAAGAAAGGGAAGAAATATTTGCTTGTGCAATCATCAATATAACTCAACCAGGTGAAGCTACGTACTAAGTTTTATTAATTGATGTTCATAATTAAGGGAGATGTAAAACTTTACTTATCCTCCATAATAATAACATTAGGGCTGAGTATGCAGGTTTGCTGCTACTGGGATAATCAACAAAAAATCAATTGTTTATGCAAATATCAATATACCAGTACTACGTCGAGTCACATAGGTACCCAGTTTTATCAATCTACATTCATAAATAATCGTAACATCAAATTTTATTTATCCTCCATAAGCATAACATTGGACAACGCACTGTGTTTAGCACTTTGAATATCTCTGCAACGATTGGACGTAGAATCACAATTTAAACACCAAAATGAACATTTCGTAGAGCTGAATTGATTGGTAAAATCAAATATGAAGATTACATTAAAATGACCTGAGGAAAAGCCAAAAACCTTTTTCCCATTATATTAACATGGGAGATTTTATGAACAGGTTTTTTGAATTTTCTCCGCAACCACTTAACCTTGGTTAGTAATTAAAAAAAAACTATATGTTTTTTAAGTTCTATAAAATGCTCAAAACTAAAATTGAGTGTTTTTTAAATTTTAGGGTGAAAAGTGAAAAAAACTGATTTTTGGAAAATTTAAAAACCCCATAAACCCACCTTCCCATGTTCGATTTTTCTGGTTTTCGAACTAAAGTCATGAACGTCACTTTACACATTTGAGCCAAATTTCATCAAAATCGGACGTTTTTTACTCAAGTTATCGTGTTAACTTCGTGTTCATATATAAATTTGAACGAATAGTGTTTTTGGCATCTGAGGACCTCAAAACAAAAAGTTATCATGGTCTCGGGCTTAAGTCTTACCATGAGACCTACGGTAATAGCATTGACTATAAATACTGAAGTAGACTTCTCATTGCCATTGTAAAATCTGTCCCTAGTTTTTTGTGTGCCATTCAAAGAGGACGTAGTTCTCACTAATCACCAACAGAGCACACTACTGTCAACTATTACTTATCCTCTCACAGAGGGGATAATACAGCAGTTAGTGTGTCAGAAAACAACCATAAGTTGATTATCACTTCCTTCCTGAGGGGAAGATATTTTACAAGGTGACGTAAACAATTAAAATAAATAGTTGACAGCAGCACAATCTGTCAGTAACCTAGTCAAACTACGTCAGCTTCAAATTCTAGCATACACTAAAAGTGGGACAGCTGGGTCATATAGATGGGATGTCTCCTTCAGTATATTATATAGTCAATGGTAATAGCTTCTTCCTTATAGGGGAAATTCGCTAAAAAGAAACAAAGTACAACCATTGATTTGTATATGTAGAGATTGAAAGTAGTATTCATATTTTCGAATTATTAGCTGAAATATTATAATATTTAAAATACCCAGTTTCTTCGACTCAAATGCAAACTGATAAAAGATAGTCTCAATCTATTAAAACCGTTCTAACCTTTAGCTGAAACTCCGGTCACTGCATAACAGTTTTCACTAAAGACTTCCATTCCTCGTGTGCGTTTCCATCGAGGGTTACAACTCCATGTAAAGGAAACATTAAGAACCGCATCTTATTTAATGCAATATTGGTAAACCCTTTGAAAATTCAGACATTTTTTAGATCAAGCGAGAAATAAATACTTGTCTGAAGACATAAGTAAACGTGACTAAAACTGCAAGATCGGGTTATAAAAGCATTGTGTGAACATGCCAAAGATATAATATACTTACTTACATTAGAAACCAACAAGAAGTGAATTTATAACAGTCAGTTGCTTAATACTTACGACCTAATTATGACCACCAATATCACTGGATTTCTTGCAACGATTGTTAACTTGTCCAGGAAGATTGAAAGTAATAAGGAAGTCTCACTGAAACTACACAATCCGATATAGGTCTGATTAACGATCAACTCTCCCGACTTGAAGTAAGAATCTAAATTAAGGAAAAGTAATTTTGATCGCTTACGCAGTGACGTAAGATTTTAAAGATTCTCAAACCCAGGGAACAACTTTACGGATATGAACGATCTGTTTCAATGTGCAAAATAATCCCGGTCTACATATGATAATTGAATCACCTTTTGAAGAAATTACAACTGAATAAGCCCACTGCCTAGACTCGTGCGTATGCTTTCGTGAAATTCCAGAAAGCGGGAAAGTCCCTGGCCCTCTGTGGCTGTTTTAGGGCGTTTGGGCCCTCTTCAGCCGTCGGGTAGGGTTTATGGGTTGGGTTTGGCACTTTGGGAGGTTTTTGTGGGGGCTGGAAAGAGGGAAACACTGCAACAGGACTTTTTTCTTATTTTTTAGCTAATTTTCCCTATAGGGAAGAAGCTATTACCGTAGTCGGCATGGTAAGACCTAGGCCCGGGACAATGACAACTTTTCGTTTTGAGGTCCCCAGTTGCCAAAAACACCATTCGTTCAAAACTGTATACTGTATATATAAGTGTGTGTGTCCGTGAGCACGATAACTCTCGTAAAATTCATCCGATTTTGACGAAATTTGGTATAAACGTGTAAAGCAGCATTTATGACTTTAAGTTCGAAAACCAGACAGACCGACCTATCCGAAGAGGTATTTTAGGGGGTTTTGTACCCCAACAATGGGTTTTTTGAGCTTTTTACATATAATTTTTGAAAAAATCTAATTTTATTTTTTCCCATTGGAATAAGCTTAGAAATACGCACAATTTGGTGTTTTAATCATTTCTCTACGTCAAATGGTTACAGAGATATTGAAAGTGCCTAAACACAGTACGTTGTCCAATGTTATTCTTATGGAGAATAAGAAAAATTGCATATCTCGCTTATTTGTCAATTTATCCTGATGAAACTTGGTATATTGCTTCATATCGTTATGAACTATTGATATTTCTACTAAAAAACATTTGTTGGCCGATATTTCCCGCAGCAGCAAACCTGCGTACTCAGCCCCCATGTTATTCTTAAGGAGAAAAATCCACGTGTTATCTCCCTTAATTATGAACAAAAATTAATAAAATTTGGTATGTGGCTTTACCTACTTGAGTTACATTGATATTTGTATAAAACCCCATTTTCTGTGTTCCTTGCAAACCTTGCAGTATGCAAACCTGCATACTCAGCCGCCATGTTATTCTTATGGAGAATAATTAAAATGTCATAAATCGTTTATTTATGAATGCATATTGATGAAACTTGGTGTGTGGCTTTATGTGGTATTAAGATACATACATATGCATTGTAAATCCACTGAGTACGCAGGTTTGCTGCTATGGGGGTATTTTTACTGCTACAGTGGCCAGGAACACTGGGGGGGGGGGTGTGGAGAGTGAGATACTCTGCAACAGGACTTTTTTTAACGAGTGCCTGGAGTGCCTAGTCACAGTGGTCAGGAGTGGGAGCTAGGGAGGGTTTATATGGGGTTTAGTGGTGGGGATAATGGTGCGGACTGTGTTGGTCAAGGTTTGCAAGGCAATGGATCATGAGGCTGGGGCGGTCTCTGAAGTAAGGTTGGAAGAAAGGTTGGAGGATGTCGGAGGAGCAGGCTCTGTCGAGGTAAGTAGCGTTGAGGTGGTGGAGGAAGTCACGGAGTTTGGGGATGGAGTGGGCTTCGTACGCCGTTTGGTTACGGGCCCAGGGTAGGATATGGGTGTCAAGGCGGAGGGCGTGCCTCTCAGTAGCCTCGAAGCTAGAAAGGAATCTGTTTGGGGTGGATAGAAGGAGCGGGTGGGTGTAGGTTAGAACGGGGCGGATGATTGAGGAGTACAGGCAAATAGAGCGGGTGTGGAGCAGCCACGGCTGCGATGGTTCAGGATTTGGAGGGCACGGAGACGGGACGTTGCTCTCTTCTTGGATTCACGGAGCTGGGGGACGAAGGACAGTCTGGAGTCTAGGGTGACGCCTAGGTAGGTGCAGGATGTTTTGAGGAGGAGACGGACGTTGTTTAGGAAGATGGGGTCTCTCTTGGTGCGGGAGAAGCGGCGGGCGTGGAATTTGAAAAAAACAGAACTGGGTTTTGGATGCGTTGAGGAGGATGCGCCATTTTTTGCAGTAGAAGAGGTAGTTCTGGAGGGTTTGTGAGGTTTTCCGGATAAGGGTATTGTGGTATCTCTCGGAGATCCAGAAGGCGGTGTTGTCAGCAAACTGGGCAAGGCCACAGGTGGTGTCGGTGGGATCGCGTGGAATCGGGGCAGGGAGGTCGCGGACATAGATGATGTAGAGGAGGGGACTAATCGCGGAGCGCCAGCACGCGTGAAATAAAGTGAAATAAGAGGAGAGGGAGCCACGGAAACGGACCAGGGCCGTTCGGCCGTCAAGGAAGTGGGATATCCACCTGATGACAAGAGCCGGGAGTAGCAGGTACTGAAGCTTGACACAGAGGCCGTTGTGCCAGACGGTGTCGAAGGTTTTCTGGACATCCATGAGGGCAACGATTTTGAGGGCGTAGTTCGTTTGGAAGCATGTAACGACCCGCAGAAGCTAGTCATACATATTAACTCCGGGATGGAAACCGGCTTGGGTGATGGGGAGGAGGCCGAGTGAATTGAGGTGGAGGTGGATTCTGGAGGCAAGGACTTTCTCAAAAAGTTTGGAGTGGGTGTAGGTGAAACTGATCGGGCAATAATTGTTGGGATTTCGGGGTCTTTGTGGGGCTTGGCAAAAAGGATGATATGGGCGTGCTTTCAGGATCCCGGGGAGTAGGCCATAAGGAGGACGGAGGGATAGAGGGTGGTGAGAAGGGTGATAAGAAGTGGAGGGGCTTTTTTGAGAAGAAGGTTTGATATGCCGTCAGGAACAGGGGCGGCGTTGCGAAGGTGTTTTTGTTTGAGGTTGATTCCTGGGTGGTGTCTGGGAGTAGGAGGTCATGCTTAGGGATGTCTTGTGTGATGGAGTCCAGAGGGTTGAAGGTGGCAGGTTGTTTGGCAAGAAGGGCGTTGACGTGGTTGAAGTGGGCCTCATCAAAGCCAGGATGGGTCGGGACAGAATGGATTGAGGACAGCGTATCTCGGATAACGGTGTCGTTGACAAGGAGGGGAGTAGAGGGCGTAAAAGGATTGTTGTAGTGTCTGATGAGGCACCAGAAACTACGGGGGTTGTTGGAGAAGTCAGAATCTGCCTTCTCACATACCTTCTGAGCCCTGGCGTCCTTAAAGGAGCGCAAGGTGACTTTCACGCGTTTGACCAGGGTCCTGTAGGTGTCGTGAAGGTAGGGGAAGGAAGGATCTCGGAGGAGGAGTCGGCGGGCACGACGTTTGGCCTTGATGAGACCCAGGATGTCTGGTGGAAGTCTGAGGGGGGTATGGAGAACTTGTTTGACCGGGACGGCAAGGTTTTTGGCAGCGAGGATTGCGGATGTGATGGAGGTGAGGAGATATTCTACTTAGTCAGGGGTGTTGGGAGGAGGTTGCTGAGTGAGTGGAGTGGGTGTGGTAGTGAGGTGTCAGGAGTATAGGTCCTAATCCGCATTCAGGTAATCTGTGACTTCATGGTGGTACGGGGTGATCTTTAGGTCAAAAATGAGAGAGATGTGGTCGGAGCCGAAGTCAAAGCCGGAGGTGATGTTGGAGATTTTGTGGGAGAGGGAGGCAGAAGTGAGGAGCTTGTCAGGGGATGTGGGGACCTGGCCTTCATGAGCGGAGTACCTGGTAGGCGGAGTCATGTGGTGATGGAGGCCGGAGTTAGTCAGGAATCGGACTAGTAGCCCACCGGGGGCGTGGAAGTACGGACCCCCAGAGCCTGGTGGTGGCAGTTCAAGTCGGCCGCTATCACCAATCGTGGATGGGCAGCAGCGACCTGGGCCATTAGGTCTACTAAGTCCTGAGTGAGAGGAAGGGCATGATTTGGGATGGAGAGGAAGGAGTGTGATGGGATGTTGTTTTGGAATACGAATGGTTGCCGTAAGGGCATCAGGGGGATCACCTGGGGGTGGGGAGTGACGGACGTCAAGTTCGGACTTGAAGGCGATGATCTCCGGAGCGGGCTAGGTGGTCTCGGTGGAGGCTGGTGAAGCCTGGAAGTCGGGCGGGGCGTGTTGGGGTCAGTTTGGTTTCGTTGAGGGTGAGGATGTCGATCTGGAATTCGGTGATATTTTATCATATAGAATTGGTATGAATGTTGTGATAAATACTCATCTACACCATCAATTAATTTGTAGCCAAATAGTTAAAACTATCCTCTGAATGCTTGATTTTGACGTAAAGTTTATATTTTTTTTGAAGTGTGGAAATTTATATTTCCACACAGTAATTTGTATTCGTAACCGAGATAATTTTAATCTGCATAACACTGATAAACAGGTTTGAACAGGTATAATATATACATCTTAAAAATCAATATTTAAGTATAATAATTACGTAGTACTATATTACCTTAAAATCCTACGCTTTAAAGCTATAATTTTTAACGCCTTTGACTTTCTATATTATGCCTTAATCCAAAGGTAGCTGAGCGATGACGGTGACGTTCAGTGTAAGTGTCTATAGGCTAGTAGCAACTACCCTTACTACGAAGTGAAACAGGACGAATTGCCTGATAAAAAAGGAGCGTACTTCTACATCTGGATGATGCGTGAAGTTGAATAATTAAAATATATAATTCTAAAAGAAATAAAATTAAGACATGATTGGTATGACCAACACAAAATTGTATTTGTTTATTTACATGTTATGTTAAAATTAAAAACATCTGCAATAAATATATCATATGATACTGTCTGTCTATTTTGTTCACTCTTGTGGATTGATTTGTATGTAGTATTCACCATACCGGCCGCCTTGAAGTAGCATGGACTTCAACTTAATATCGTCTTATTTTCAACCAATCGGCAGAGGAAAAATCTTTGTTGCTGGTCGATCATATATAGATGTGGTAACTCATTGTAGCAAAGGCCAAGATGACTTGAATATAACTGACCGTTCTTCTTGTTGGTTATTGAGTAGGACCGTGAGTGGATTTAGTTTAATCTCGTGCGAAGTGTCAAGCGTAACGGGAATGAATTGAGTTGTAGGCCATTCTTGAGACGGTAATGCAAGTCAGGATGGACCATTCCACCAAAGAGAATGTTTTGTTAAATGAGACAAAAGTAAACCGCGTGATGCACAATCAGCTGGGTTATCATCACATGAAATATGATTCCAGGCATCAGTTGGAATAAGTTCTTGCGTTTGAGTTACACGATTTGCCACATATGTTTTCAAACGACATGGAGGAGTTCGTAACCAAGTTAGTGTGATCATAGAATCACTCCAAAGATGGACTTTGTTCAGTGTGATGTGTTCGGGAAACAATGAAATGCAATGAGCCACAAGTTGCGCAAGTAGGTGAGCAGCGCAAAGTTCTAGTCGTGGTATGGTAACACGTTTCAAAGGTGCAACTCGACTTTTAGATAAAACAAGATTGACAGTTGTGGTGCCATTAGGTTGTACACATCTGAAGTAGATGACAGCTGCGTAACCGCTTTCAGACACGTCACAGAAACCGTGCAATTCTAGTTTATGTGATGCGTTAAGGTTTAATGAGCGGGATATCGTGACTTGCGATAGATATTTAGTGTCGCTTAATAGTAAATTCCATTGAGATTGAATGTCTTTTGGTAATGGTGTGTCCCAGCTTAGACCTTTTGTCCAGATAAGTTGTATGAAACACTTAGCAAGCATAATAAACGGAGCGAGGAATCCGCAAGGATCATAGATTTTTGCAATAGAGCTAAGAACCGTCCGTTTGGTATGAGTGTTCGTTGTTTCAGGTAAACAAAAGGTATAAGAAAATGAGTCTGTAACCGGTGACCATTTCAGGCCCAAAACCGTGAAATGTGGATCTGGAGAGTTAGGTAAAAATGTAGGAGATTCAATATGGGAGGCTGGAACATTACGTAGTAGCTGAGGGGAATTAGATACCCATTTACGTAACTCAAAACATCCACGACTTAATAATGATGTGAGCTGATTTTGTAGTTCAATGGCTTCTTCCACGGTATCCGCTCCCGTGATGATGTCGTCCAAATATGTGTGGTTGCGTATGGCATGAGCTGCTTTTGGAAAATCATGACCATCGTCATCGGCTGGTTGGTGTAACGTACGAATGGCCAAAAATGGTGAGCTGTTCATGCCGTAAGTTACAGTATTAAGGCGATAAATGCTAACTGGTTGATCAGTATTTTGTCTCGATAAGATTAGCTGAAAATTGCGATCATCAGGATGAATGTTAATCTGCCGATACATTTGTCGTATGTCACAACAAAATACCACGTTATGACGGCGGAAATGTATGAGTATGTCAGCGATGTTAGTCTGCAACTTTTGACCAGTGAAAAGCAAGTCATTTAAAGAAAACCCAGAACTAGTCTTGCAGCTAGCGTCAAAAACTGTGTAATTTTGTAGTGGAGCTAGCTTCCTTCAGAACACCATGATGTGGTAAAAAGTAATGTGTATCAGATACGGAAGTATCCTCGCATTTTGACATATGATCGAGGGAGATATAATCGTCCATAAATTCATGATAGAGTGATGAGAATCGTTTGTCAGTGGTGAATTTACGTTCCATAGCCCTTAATCTCAATTCGGCGGCATTGCGAGACGTGCCTAATGTTTTGTCTGAATTTTTTAATGGTAAACGTACAGTATAACGCCCCGTTTCGTCAGGACTGTGTGACTCAATGAAGTTTTGTTCACAGAGAATATCTTCTTGAGATTGGATAGAACATGATGGAGGTTCCTCTTGAGTCCAAAAACGTTGGATAGAGTTATGAATGTCAGTATCATTAATTGAATGGAGGCACACATTGAGTGTACTGGTTTGTGCAGAAGTGGATAATGATTGTGATGATGATTGCTGATTGCATGGGATAGTGCCCATGATAACATGACCGAGAGGAGTATCAATGATGTGTGGCATATTAGGGCCTAGAGAGGTCTGTTTTCCAGTGAAAATATACGGAAACAGTGCGGCTCCCAAAATGATATCAACCCGATTTGGTTTGTGGTACGTAGGATCAGCAAGGTTATACTGATGCGTGTATTGAACAATATCTTGTGAGACAGGCATGCGGGGGAGATCGATGGTAAGTTTGTCTAAGATTACCATAGAGTGATCTGCGATGATCTAAAGACCAGACAATGTTTCCAATGTTGCGAATATTTGTCCCTTACTTTGAGTCATTTGTTGATTAATACCCGAGATTTGAACGTCGCACCGATGACGTCGTGCATTTAGTAAGCTGACTGCATGTTCAGTAATTAATGTGCACATGCTACCTGAATCAAGCAATGCCATGAATGTATGAGATACGCCATTTGATATGCGTATTTTAAGCATGACAGTGCCTAGTAAAACATGGTTGGTTTATTGGACTGGGTAGACTGATTTTACGAACTTAGTATAACGGATGTATCCTCATTGTTTGGATTGCTGATTACAAGATCAACGGAATTGCGGTTGATAGTATGAACGTTATAAGTGCATGGATGAGAAATGCCATCCGATTTGTTAGAGTTGGAGTGTAACAAAGTGTTGTGTCGTTTGTGACACGTTTTGCAAGTTGATTGAGACCTACATGCTTTCAAATCGTGCATCCCAAGACATGAAATGCAATGATGTTTAACTTTCACCAATTGAAAACGTTCTTGTGGGCTTTTTGCGAGAAAAATGGGACATAAGTAGGTTTTGTGGTTGGATTGATTGCATACAGCGCATAGGTTAGATGTGCTGTTATCAGGAGAGGTACTACTATGAATGGAAGTCACATTTTTCCTCTGAAACGTTGAACGTTGATGTGTGGATTTGGGACAGATGTTAGTAAGCTACACGTCGTTAAGCCGGGTACCCAGTGAAAAAGTGGCATCTTCATGTTGAATGCATTCATGATTGAGAAAATCTAAAATTTCTTTAATTGAAGGTAAGGTATGGTTCATGGATCATGAACATGTTTCGCGATGATTCTAGGCGTTTGCGTAGTTCTACATCCATTTTACGCAATAAGGTTGCAATTAACAAAGGGTTGGGATCTGGCATTTCACATTGAATAGCATGTAACGCTTGAGTGTTCTCAATGTATGCATTGACAAACTGTCTGATTCCGGGCACATAACTGAGAGAAATTTCCGGAAGGTCAAGAAGCTGATTTAAGTGCATCAATTGCAATCGTCGGTCATTTTGGTACCTATCACGAAGCAAGTTGTAAGCGATTACATAATTTTCATCAGACAAGTTTAGGTTGCGAATTAAATTGAAAGGTTCGCCAGATAACACGCTTAGTAAGTACTGAAACTTGATGACATTTGACAATGAGTTGTTAAGGTGTATCGAAGTATCAAACAAGTTAATGAACGTTGTCCAACTTGATAAATCACCATTGAAATTTTAAGTTCAAATTTTGGCAAACGTACTGTACTATGGGTAGCATTGATAAACATACCTGGAGTTACCATACTGTCACTTATGTGTGATTGTGACTCGTCCGTAGGTTGTAATAGATCTATCACTGATGAAATGTGAATGCAGAGGTCTTCGACTTCATTTTGGTCGGCTGCGAGAATTTCGTCGGACAATGCATCTCCGTCTGCAAGTGATATTGCGCGTTGGAAGTTCTGCTCGAAGTCCGCCCGTTTCCTCTCAACTTCTGTCGTGTAGGTCTTCAATGATTTCCGCTGAATGGGACTGATTTCTTCACCTTGCGCTTGTATAGTTTCGACTGCCGTTTTGATTGCGATGAGTCTTGTTTTCAGGATTGCCGTCAACCTTCTGTAAGTTTCTGGTTTGAAGTCTCCTGTTCTTTGAGGTGCCATTTTGAATTGCTGGTATTGAAATGCGTGAATATAACGAAATCAAGAATTGAATAAATGATAAATAATATATCAGTTTATTAGTAGAGTGGACTGTTGTTCCATTGCTGAAATTCAATTACTATCCGGCTCGAAGGACCAAAAATAATGGATGATGCGTGAAGTTGAATAATTAAAATATATAATTCTAAAAGAAATAAAATTAAGACATGATTGGTATGACCAACCCAAAATTGTATATGTTTATTTACATGTTATGTTAAAATTAAAAACATCTGCAATAAATATATCATATGATACTGTCTGTCTATTTTGTTCACTCTTGTGGATTGATTTGTATGTAGTATTCACCAACATCTATAAATATATATTAGTTTTAAAAATATGGCAAAACATTATTTGATCAGGTTTGAGTGTTATTTTAGATTTAATTTAAAAAGAAATACTAAACCATAGTACAAGATAATTTCGTTTAAAAACTACAATAGGACTTTACTTCTCACCAGCGACAGCAAACATTGTGTCGTTCATCTGAACAGAACGCAAATATTTGGTGGCGTAGTGCAATAGCGACCTCCTATCGCCGCGATAGAAAGACGCTTGTGTGAACGTAGCCGTAGGAATAATATTCACCCAAGGAAATAAATCAGATTTGGGAAAACCCCTCTGCCGTATCACGTCTGATTTAGGTATCATTAATTTAGTGGTCAAACAGTGGCTTTAAAGCTATTTTTTAAAAATATCATGGAGTTTAGGCGTACTGTACTTGTAGCGAATTTCCCTACAGGGAATAAGCTATTACCATAGGTGGCATGGTAAGGCCTAGGCCAGGACCATGATAATTTTTCGTTTTGAGGCCCCCAAATGCCAAAAACATTATTCGATCACATTCATATACAGGTGTCTCAGTTAAGATGTCTCAAACCGATTGCATACGAACCACTTGACCTAGAAGGATGGAATAACATTGTTTCCAACCAAATCAACCCCAAGGAAAAACGTAAAAATAATTTTAACTTGTTTGAAATACAGGGTGTTCCAAAAACTGAGGGTCACTAGTTCGAATTCGGAATTTTCAAATGTAAACATACGTCATGCTACACCCATTTTAAAGTCCTTTTACAGAGAAACATTTTTATAAAAACAGAACACACTTTATCTCTATCAGTTTTTTTTTTCATATATTAACATTTACGTTATATCCAGTATCTCCTAAACCACAAGACATATTTTTATTCCAATTCATGGGAGAAATAGAACAGCATGATCAGTATGATGGTTTTAAAGGTCATGTGGCAATTCGAGTTGTGTTAAAATTAGTTGATGGCTAGGGGATGTTAAGTAGCCATTGACACCAAGCTCACCCTTCTGACAGAATATTCAGTTGCACTGATAAAAACTTGGCCTAGCAGGTAGGTGTGATCTAGGCAAATGGCATGCATCGTGATAACTTAATATTAGACAAACGCCATCTTGCCGAAGAAAGAAATCGTGCCAACTTATGGACAGGAGCCTTTTGTCAACCCCCCGCCAATCAGTCGATTTATTCAACTTAGCGTTAAAACGATTATTCCCGAAACGGTGAATACTTTTTCGTCTCCGCCGAGATGAGGTTATCGTTTGTTACGATATCGAATAATTTCATCAACCGGTTGCTTGTTCGTGTTCGTGTTATAGAATGAACTTTCGATTACGATAGTTGGTTTGTAGTGGAAAAGCATAAATGGTGATTCGATTCAAAGTCAAGCAGATATAAGTTTTAACTTATATCTGAAAGGTATCTGGTAGGTAATGATTTATCAAACGTTGTGGATACAATGTTAAATTGGATCAACAAATGGATTTGCGTGAGCAAAATAACAAACAACTAGGTTACAGTTTACAACAATATAGTTACCCCTAACCTAACTCCGCAGAGTGTTATATGGTGGCTGTTCGCTGTGCAACGTAATTACAAATAAATAAATTAGGATAAATAAATAAAAGTTAAATTAAACAGAAATTTCAGGTCTGAAAAGTAAACAACAAAAGTAAGATTTAACACCGAACAAATTGAAGTAAAATTTAAAAGAAAATTTCAGGTCATAAAAAGTATACATCAAAAGTGATATTTGAACACGGGACCACCCAATCGTGGATCTAACGCTATTTCCACTGGGCCACCGAGGCTTGTCAACTATCTTAAAAGTTACAATTGATCAAGCAGTGAGCAACGATTATAAATTCATTCGATAACATGAACAAGCAACCGGTTGACCGTTGATGAAATTGTTCGATATCGTAACAAACGATAACCTCATCTTGGCGGAGGCGAAAAAATGCTCACCGTTTAGATTAGTTGATGGCTAACCCTAGTTGATGTTAAGTAGCCATTTACACCAAACTCACCCTTCTGACAGAATATTCAGTTGCAGTAATAAAAACTTGGGCTAGCAGGTGTGACCAAGGCAAATTACATGCATCGTGCTAACGTGGGATAGTAGACAAACGCCATCTTGCCGAAGAAAATAAGCGTGACAACCTATGGACAGGAGGATTTGTCAACCCCCCGCCAATCAGTTGATTTATTCAACTTGGCGTTAAAACGATTATTCCCGAAATGTCTGTTAACTCCATTCTATATTTGTTTCATGAATTACCCAATGAGTGAGTGATTAGTTTCATGTCGGCCTGCCGGAACACCAATTATTTTTCCATTATTATTGTTATTATTCCTGCCGGAATTTGCATCAATATTATTCACTTTCTCCTCTCAAGACCTTCGACCTCATCCCACCCTCGTCACCTAGCCCCTAAGCGACTATTCCTCGCCAAAGCTGAATTTGTCACCGTTATTCGTAAAGAAATGGTCCGACGCTCTGATGGACCTTGGGTTTCCCCTTTTCTCATGGTTCTAAAAGCGAATTATGGATGGTGTTTCCAGTGGAAACTACTGTTCTCTTAGCTGTTCTCACCGCTCTCAATAGGTATTTCGTCCGTCACAATAGCGACTTGTCTTGTCTCCTTCGTGAAAGAACAATCTTCTCAGTTTTCGATCTAGTCAAGGCTTACACCCAGCTTTATCTTAATCTGGCTAGAGGATATTCCAAAGACGGTCATAACACTCCTATTGGACATTTTTAATGTCCATTTATGTCCTTTGGTCCACGCAGTGCCAGTCAGACATTCCATTATAGATGAAGTCATTTTTGTCTGGATTTTAGTTTCCCTTACATAGACGACGTCTTAATTTCATCCAGGGATGCTTCTGAATACAACGGTCATCTTCGCGCCCTGTTAAGCATTAGTCAGACTACAAACCAGACGGCCAATGCCAAAAAAAACTGTGCTCAACTCACCTGCCATAAATTTACTCGGTTAGGAAGTCGCCACTGGCGGCACCAGACCTCTCCCAGACCGCATTGATGCCCCCCCCCCCCGGAAATTCATCTGTCCAAATTCAGAAAAGGCCTAAGTCATTTTCTGGGTATAAGCAATGTCTACCGTCGCATTATCCCTTCTGTTGCTGAACACCAAACACCTCTGCACAATGCGCCATCGTCGCTGCATGTTACCATCGCCTGCAAGGAGAAACTCGCGAACGCTATGGTGATAGATCATCCAGGCCATGTCTGTACTTTAACTTATCTCTGACACCAGAAGCACATCAATCGGCACTATTCTGCAACAACTCGCATTATTCTCACAAAAACGTGTCAATCAACAATTATCATGGCCAGCGTATTACCGTGAACACTTCGCAGTCCATTTAGCTGTCCGTCATATTCATCACATCCTTGAGGCACAGCTCTGCATTTTTTTCACCGTAAACCCCTGATTTTCGCTTTCACCCAACATCGTAGGAAGCAACCTTCTATACAATAAAACCAGTTGACTTTATTTCTTAGTTAACGTTCAGCATATGACCGGTTCGGTTATCATCATCTCTGACAGTTTATCCCGTGTCGACACGTTGACAATAGCATCTGTGACTTTGATGTCACCAAACTCGTCATCAGGAGATCAACGCTAAACTACGTGACCTTCTCGGATGCTATTCTTAAACTTAGCGTATGTCAACATCCGTGAAACTGATTTACAATTTGACTGTAATACCTGAACATATAGGCAACGGATTTATCAGATTTATAGGTCACTTCGACCTGTTGTTTTTGACTCGCTGCACAATCCAGCCACCTCGCAGCGTTACGTAAGTCCTGAGCCGCACCCCCACACCACACCCAGACGGAACAGTCATCAGCGGTAAGCGTGCTCCCATAGAGACGGCATGAGGGTTGACTCACAGCCCTACCTGAATTTCGCTATAGGGCGTGGAGGATCAAGTGAAAGAAAACTCACCGCTGAGAGGCATTAAGTGTATTCAACAAAGTAAACAAAAGGCACATGCATACTCCGACAATACTATTAGGTGAACAATAGATTACTAATTTAGATTTAAACTTTTCTTTCAGTTCACAGGCTGATGATCAAGTGCCATTACATTCAAACATCTAACTATTGTCTAACCTCACTGTCTGCAAGTCTTTTGTCTCACTGTCTCCAGGGAGCCTTTTTTGTTTTGTTTTACCTTGTAATTGCAATTACGTACAAATTTTCAAATCATCAACAAATTAATAAATAAATAACAAGACAACCATAACACATAACATTAATAATTTAACCTATCCGGGGCCCCTCTTTCCCAATAAATATTAATCTTCTTGCATTTCTAAAATTAGTTAACGACGATAAAGCTCTTGAAGGTTCAACAACGAATATTCACATAACAATAACAAATATATATATATATAAATGACGATGACAAAGGATTTGCGGCTGGCGGATTTGGGTGGGTCTAGGCGAGCATGGGTAGTTCAATGCCGGAGGATGTCGCAGCCGGAAAACGGCAGCAGGCAAAGGTAGGTGGCCTGCTTCCCCGCAACAGCGTGGACGGTCAGCGGGGCAGGGCCGTTCCTCAAACTGTTCCTTCCGCTCCGGGACCCATTTGACTTTCAAGGCTTGCTTGGAGTTACATCGTCAAGAAACAACAACAACGAAACAATTAACACAAATTCCCAAGACTCACTCTATTTTTCAACAGCAACAGCAATTTCACGGACGATGCAGTATTTTTGACACTGTCCTTTTGACATGAGGTGGGTGACGTCCGGTGAAAAAGGGAAGGGGTTCAAACCTCACAGAATTTGAAAGCCATGTGGCAAACGGGGTTCACGTTTATGATTTGGTATTAACTCAACATATAAAATGACACTATACAAAACACAATAGACAAATGAGACGTGACATTCGCACGGTGTGGCGGGACTTTGTCGCGGCTCAGTCTCATGCGTGTCAGCACTGTCACTGAGATCAGGGCTGTAAGTTTGAGTCCGCTCTCTTTCGAGCTCTGGGCAATGTTTTCGGTTAAGATTTAAACCGGACTTGCAGCCATTATCCCTTTGCTAACGGCCTAGTCGAGAGATCCCACTGCCAAATCAGGGTTCCCTCATGTATTTCCTGGAACATCTTGGCTCGGGAACTACCAAACGTTCCACCGTTTTGGGTCCATCTGAAATCTGAAGTTCCAAACTGTAACCTTCATTAGGGACAATTAGGAAGGGTCAGCTCACAAGATTCGAAGTTACCACACTGCAAAACCACTCAGCCAGGTAGCCACTACTGATAAGAGATAAACAGGAATTTGTTATTCCCCGGTTATTCTTAGGTGATATAACTACACATTCATCGTCAGCCCTTTGGTACATATTCAACCGATAAGTATAAATAAATCACAATCAGGCATACAAGACGGTTTATATCATCATTCAAGAACTAGGATGGTAACCGAGGTAGAAGCAGTGAGAAGGAGCGCGTACATTTGTCGGTGAAGTATTCTTTTTTTCACAACGCACAATATAAATTTCTGTAATATAGTGGTATGCGTAAACATTCATTAAATACTATCGAACTTGAATTCCTTATTTTCCAGGTATTTTTTTTATTGCAACGCAAAATAGACTGCAAGGCAAAAATATGACCGCTAAAACCAAATTAAATAAACAAGTTTTATAAACCTATATTGTTCCTGAAGTCAGAATATTACTGTTATTTTGAAACACTTCAAATAGTCTGGACCAAGATTTTTTGTTTTCGTTTTTAAAATATTCAAGCTGAAGTACATAGCTGAAGAGCTGGATGGGGGTAGAATACAGCTGTACAATGTAATGTGAGTGACCCCTTACTCTATACCACCCTCTTTTTGTATGATATTTTTCGGAAACACTAAATAGACGTGTGACTTCCTTTAACACGTTAACATTTTGTAGAATCCGGTGATAAGATTACAACAATTTCTATTGAATAAGATGTCGAAAATTTATTTTAATCCTTTTTCATGAAACAGTAAGTTGTTTTAACCAATATTTACTTTTTGTAATACTAACCGATTTATAAAAAAATAATATGGCCCTGTGCTTGCGATAATAATTTTTCTTTGAACTCATGTTGATTTACTGAACTTTGAAATGTTATGGTTCGGTCTGCTGCAATTGATTTATTATATACTTTAAACGCAATTTATCAATTTTTATGCATGAGTTTGAAAAGTAAAACTACATCCCTTTCAATTGCTTGTGACATCGGAGTAAAGCATAACCATTTTAACTCGCTTGACTAAACTGTCTGCAACCTATGGTATTAGCAACTCTCACAGGGAAGCCGCGGGGACCAAACGATACCAGTTTTCTCACATTTGAAGCTTTCTGACTGCAACTACCTGACCGAGCAGTTGGTGGCAACTCCAGATCTTGCAAGTAAGCTAATCTCTCTAATGAGAATGGCAGTTTGGGAACGAGGCTTGACTTGAGGATTGGTTTGAGGCTCTTCGTGTCGTCCTTACTGGGACTTGAAAGTCTTCCGTAGCGTTTTCCAAGATGATCTTTGAGCTTCAGCTGCCGAATTAGTCAAAGGTCAGCTTTGAGGTTGAAGCAGTGAGAAGAAGCGCGTACATTCGTCGGTGAAATATTATTTTTTTTACAACGCACAATATAAATTTCTGTGATATAGTGGTATACTGGCAGATTTTTCATTCCTCCAATAAGTCAAGCAGGCCAGGAAGACCCCTTAAGTGACGTAGTCCGCCTGTGAAAACGTTTGTAATCACTTCACCTGCTTCTCGACACACTACTACAACAACTTATGTACTCTAAATTCTCCGAATGTTCGATTTTTTTCTTGGACCAATACTGTGCATCAGCCTCTTCACCCAACTTATGCAGGACCAAAAAGATGATTCAAAATTATTACCATCCAGACAAATGGAGAAAAATGGCGATGTTCGATATTTGTATTAATATTAATTTGTATAAAATAAGACCTTCATCCTGTTGTGCCAAACCGAACCCGCTCATACCTCTCCGACGCCACTTCCTGCATCCCACAAACTATCGCAAACTGACGTCTTCTTTGTTTGGTAGCCAAATCGGTTTCAAGATACGAGGCTTCACTTTGTAGTTATGCCTAAATAGGCCTTTCTAAAGTGGACTTCAGCCTGAAGGCCGGGGGGTTTTAGTGGGTGCAAGTCCCACACACCGTGGAATGTTCCGTTTCTTCCTTGAAGGTGCATTAACATTATTTCCCCTCGAAAAAATTATTTAAATGTTATTCAACCAGCCCTTTTGAACAAAAAGAGCAATAAAACATTTACTAGTGTACCAACCTGACAAAATTAGCGGCACTAATTATTTTTGCAAATCGTACATTGGTGTTACCTTCAGTATTTAGTTAGACCTCTGTGGTCACAGGTGACTTACCATTATAAAAAATATATATAGCTGCTCGGCGACTAATGCTACCAATTTTTAAATCTAATGTTCACTGCAGATAGCTAAAAAACTACACATTCCAGCCCCAACAACCAACTATTCGTCTCTAGAGACAAACAATCTGACAAATCCAATTTATCTGCAGTTCACCTACAGTTATGTGTCACGATTGTCTCAAACTTTACTAGACAAATTAACCTATTTAGACGAATTAGTTCATTCAGAAAAATATTAGGTGAGCACAAGTCACCCGATTAATGAATTAATCAATTCAAATCACCAGTTCTACACAACACTTAAGGTCACAGGTTTATCAACAAGCACTGGAGCAATTTCAAATTTGTAATTTGTATATAAGTATAAACTAGATTTCTTACATAACGTACATTACCAGCAAATGTTATGGCATAACGTTAATACTTGCAAAGTAAGAAGAGTTTAACCGGTTCCGGTGATGAGACGGACCGAGGTCAGCTGCGAACGTAGTAGCGTTAGTTTACAGCATACCACGGCGCCCCGTACTTCGTCACGTACAACATGGCCCTGTGATATATGTGTTTGTGTGTGTAATGAGCACGTAGTAATAATTTGATAAGAATAAAACGAATTATTCCAAACTGTCATTTGTAGGCAATATCTCGTCAAAATCTAATATGGCATTACCATGGTTTCTTGGCTCTAATCTGTTAAAACCATAGTAACCACCAATATAATGCGAGAAGGGTAATCTAACAAATATGTTTAATATAATGTTTTAAACCATTCTCTTCACTAACTAAAAACAAAATCACATTTAAAAATCATAATATACAAAATATGTCATAAAAATAAATAACAAATTGAACAGCAACATGAAAACATTGTATAACAATCTAGAATTTTGTGAAGTAAATACAAATAAATCAGTTCATTAACTTCTTTATATAATACACACAACATGTGTTCAACATAAAGAAACTCATAAAAATTCAATTTTATTGCTTTTCCCTAAACAGTGATCGCAAATATCTGCAATAATTTCTTATTTCTTAGATAATATAAAGTCACCGTCACAACAATCAAATTCAAACAAAGTTGATTCTAATAACATTGCTGACCTAAACATTAAATTACTGTGCATTGTTTTAAGGGCCCTAGGATTTCATTATAGTATTTTGAGATAAATTAACCAGGATTTAATTCGTCTACATTGTTACGGCTGTATTAAGAGTTAAGTATAACACACATTGGAATATAAAATAATAGCCTGTAATGAAGACAACACATCATGTTATAACACCTTTGGGGTTTATGGGGGCGTCCTGATGATTGTAATGCGACACGCAGTGATTTCTGAGGCAAGTTGTGACATTTATTTCGTATTGAGATGTTGACATAACATTTTCTCCATGTAGTGAAAATTATTTCAGCTAGCAAAAAAATGACAAGTCAAAATGAAGGAAAATACGAGTACTTAACCTAAGCGGAGCATTGGGAAATTAGTATGAAGCTCAAAATATTACGTTTGAGCACAATTATTCATTGTATATTTTGAAACGTGGACAATCGGACGAAAAATTCGAATTTTCTCAATCTGAACTTTGGAAAGCCAAGTTCAGTTAGTTTGGGATTAACCAGTTCAGTTCAGTTTAGCCGAGTTAAGTTATATCTTATCAGTAAACCAGTAAACAGTAAACATTTAAAAGGTAAAACCTTATATTTATGTTTTTCTTATGTATTTATTTAGTCGAGATTTTATTTCTAAAGAACTCGATCCTTTAATAATAGTGTTCAGAAATAACAACTTAACTTTCATGCAAGTAATAATCGATAGTTAAAAAATAGTCTTTATTTACTGTTATTTTGTGAGTAACAATAGTATACTAAATGTGTATGTGGTGTTCGCCAAAATTATATGGGATGTGATTTCCAACTGACAATACATTTTCATTACTAAATAATGTTTCAAAAGAATATGTAAACAAGTCTTAAACAATAACAACAGCATATCTCAATAATTTGTCTTACCCCAATCTGTCATAAGGTTTTAATGATAATCAATAAGTTGCCTTTAAATGCTTTTAATCTAAGTTTTTCGCTCTCCATACAATTTTACAATATCCAGACTGTATTATTTATGAACCACTGACTTTCGAACCCGACCACTAAACGACAGACCGTTGCGCGATGCTAATGCACCCTGGTGGCAAAGCTGGCTATTGCTTAGTTCGTTGCTCTTCCACTAGAGGTTGTGCGTGCGTAAACTGATCCCCTTTTAATTACTTAAATTTTGTGTTTGCATTATAAGCATATTTTAAAACTGTAGCTATGTATGTAGGCCATACATTTGACTAACATTTAGTTTATGTATTATATAAATCGTGCAAATATATTTAGAAGCGATTTTGTATGTTTTGTTGTCCTTTATAACGAACTTGGCATGGAACATCGAACGTCTTCAAATATAAATGAAAATATCCAATTCAATCATAATTTGCAAACATTTGTGTAATAATGTGTCAGAAAAAAATGGGTATTCTGATAAAACGTGTTGCTTGATTATTTTCCCAATAAGGTACTAAAGAAAGTTTTGACTAGACGAAACTGTTATGATTACACAGGATGCAATTAATTATGTCTTACCCATAATAAAATACATTAATAGATATACTTTTCTTAAGAGGGACAAATACATAAAAGTTAGTTATTGGCAATATATTTCTATCTGACATACCGGTCGTCGTCATTGAGGCAACCGACTATTCATCATTGGGTCACTCAAACATTCATCGTTGGTCATTTGACCGACACCAGGCTTGATTATAGTGAAGTGGCCGTAGAGATCTAATACATTGAACCACTTTTATGTGTATTTACCACCTTACATAAATTAATTAATTAACTATAGTATGTAAATACAGATTGTGAACATATCCTACAGTATGGTAAGACATATTTAACTACGACCTGTGTAATATAAAATATGTTTCCGAATTCTCCACCGAAACTGCAGGAATTTGTTCCTGGGGGTAAAAACAAACAAAATAAATATAGAAATATAGGGCTGTTACTGTACCTGTGTGAATGTCTGTTTGTGTTTCTTAATCAATACACCATATATTTTAATATCCTGACTTAAAACTTGGCAAGAGTGTTATACTTATTTAGGGGTAACGTGATATGTAATTTGATATTTCTAACTATTACCGTTTCAGATTGGTAGTCATTTGAATGTTTATATCTATCTATTATAATTATCATTTAAGCTATAATTATCTAGACATTTCAAAATATGTAACTTTTAACCAGGTACTGAAGTTTTGGTAGAGTTCGGAAACACCCTGTATATAAATAACACCGCCAGCAACTCTTACTGACTGTTTTGAATGTTGATTAAATTAAATACAATTAAATACCTCACATAAGGATGGGTGCTGGGCAACTTAAAGCACCTATTATACAGTCAATGTTTCTTCACATAACTTGCGTTCTAAAAAATACAATGTATTTATCAGCTTTCCCTAGGACCCTAATTAAACATAAACAATTTAGGAAAGGAAGCTTTTTTAATAATCTTTAAATTTTTGCTGCTTTATCTGTTAACTTTAAGAAACAATTGTTGCCTGGGTAAAGTAATACTGCTAGCTGGCCTTCGTAAAATAATTGGTTATTGTTTTGCTCATTGACGCGATCCCAGGTTATCAGAAGAGGGTAAAACTTTAAGGAAAAGTCGGTGGATAGTTAAATTTAGCAATAAAGCCACTAAACAGGAACAAGCCAATAAACCAGAAAATTCACTAACTTTAAACTAACTGAGCAAGAGCCTGAGTTAAAAATTAACGTAAAGTTTGCAAAATAGTTTTGTAATCCCTTACAATAAATTTTAGGTGTTCAATTGTAAGATTTTTCCCTATATATGACAGTGAAGGGTTGTCTCAAACCCTGCCACATTCACAAAATATTGTACTGTAGATATAAGGGTGCAGATTGTTAAGCTATCAATTTAGAACTTAACTTAATAATTAACTTAATAATTAACTTAACTCACGTGAGCTCAAATGTTTGCCTAATACCTTACCTATGTTAAAGCCTTTACTCCGTACTCAGTGAACGTATAATTAGATAGCAAAAGTGATGAAATATCTTTCTTAAATAATCCTCATCTATTTTACCAAAATATGAATTACATGTTTTCAAGCAAATAAAAATAAAGTAGCAAAAAATAAAGTTTGTTGAGTGAACGTGGAGCCTAATAAGCAGGAAAACTATGTAAATAAGCACTTCTAAACATTAACTTAAGAATAACAATGGACCGCTTTACCATATTTAATGTATCTGCAACAAATGTTTGGAGATCAATAATCACAAATACTAAAACTGTTAGGTTTTAATCTTACTTTAATAGAGATATTCATAATGGTTTCAGCATGAACAAGAGAGCTGAATATTCTGATGGTAATAAATCGAAAACAGTTTAGTGTGGTAAAAGATTCCTGGGACAGTTTAATATTTGTTTAACCATTATAGCTAAAATATAAAAACTTGGTATACTTAATAATCACAAAAATCTGTTTCTTGAGCAACTATAAGTTTATAAGGGGGGTGGCCCACGAGGAGTAAGAATAAAATCTTAAATGACAGCACAGGTTGAGATGTACATCAAATTGAAGGTCCTAATTGGTAGAAAGAAATTACATTTCGAACGGACCGTCTAATAAGTCGGAAATGACAAGAAATGTTTACATTTAAGTGCTATTAGCCCCGGAATATTAAAATTTGTATTACTCCCTGCATAAATTTCCTTTCGAGGTCCTGTTTTTGGCGATGACTAATACTACGTAAGATCTTGAAAATTATATTTAATATGATCCATGCTTACTATAAATATGCCGGACTTCCTTTGAGGATCGAATTATAAAGGAAGCCTTGAAATTGTACGGTAAGCATAGACCACATTATTCATAATTTTAAAAGTACACGTATTCGTCATTGCCACAAATTGAACCTGGGAAGGACCTTTATATCGGGAATAATAATTTAAATATTCGTTAATAGCACTTACGCGTAAACTTTGACCGGCTGCCATTTCCGACTCAGTAATTCAATATAGAATTCTGGGCATTGATTTCTACTAATAAGTAGGACCATTAAACTCTTATCTGATGTACATCTTGACCTATGCTGTAATCTAATATTTTCTTCTTACTCCTCGTGGGTCGTCCTCCTGATCTAATAAAAACTCATAGTTGCTTAGAAAATGAAATCTGAATGAATAGTATTTATATATCAAGCTGTATGGCTTTAGCTATAATGGTTACAAATATTAAACCGTTCCCGTAATGTTTCACCACAATGTATGTAAACCCCATCTTTTGCGAAAACTTACCAAAAACCACTTCGGGATGGTTTCACCCTACTAGATTTCGAATTCTATCGAGGTATTGTTATCTCATACGTCAGAGCTATATATAATAAAGAATGGACATTTTAAAAAGATTTATCAAGTTAGCCACCCCAAAACCAATAGTTACAATCGCCCTAGATCTTTAGACGGAGGTCAGATTTTGCATCAATCTACGATCGGTCTAATAATCCCTTCGCTTTTGGTCAATTCGCTAAAAATCGCATTTTTATGAATACCAAGTAACTGAATTTGTATTGGTCCTAAACATAACGACGGGTATTGGTGCTGTTTCATCACTCCCGTCGAAGACACCAGTGATATGAAGCAGGTATGCGGTCCCAAAAGGCCGCTTGCATTCTAATGTATGAAATGTGATATCCGACACAAGATGAAAATATAATTGAAAGTAATGCTGATTTTTATATTGAAAGCCTGTTAATCGATGCAGAACTTATTGATTCCAGTGTTGGGAAGTTTAAATTTTCTTGGTATGTTTTAATTTCCCAAACTCAGTAATATACGTTCAACTGAACTGAAATACGTGTCTTAAAATTAAAAACAAATGGTTTTAGAATCAATCTAGCAATGACAATTTATTTATTGAATCAAAACTTATAATCAAAACGTTATACCTATTCTTACGCACCAGCTGGTCAGCCTATATAAGGAATATTAGTTAAAAACAATTCCGTGAAAGTTTACTTAAGAATTTTAGGATATTTTCCACAGTAAGAAAGTGATTTTGTAAATGATAAAAGAGCTAACAATAGACAACTCTTATCAGTTACCACTTTGGATAATTAATAAGTATACGTAAAAAGAACCATCCATGCACTGTAAACTAAGCAAGTCTTAGCAAAAAAGATTTTCTCGTCTTAATAATAATATAAATATAAACCCCTCAAAACACGCACAAGTTGTGTCGCCGTTCTAATAAGTAACATTTAACAGCTGTCACACATTAGCAAAACACAGCATAACAGCACGAACTAAGAACAGATGTAATGGACTTCATATAAATAGTGACTATAATGAAATGACAACGCAGTGTGAGAGGTGATGTAAATTCAGAAGCATGAGAAGACCATCTCCTCGAGTTTGGGCATCAGCTCCTTATAGTAATATATAGTGTAAAATATGATAAAATATATAATAAAATCTTCATTATTCTAATCTTTAGAGAAAAGCTCACAATGTAAGTTCTAATAGATAATTTAAACTCAAACCATTTCCCAACATGTAATATTTTTATTTGTATAAGCTCTTTCTCCAGCCCTTTATTCATCGTCGGACAAACTCCCAAACTTTGTTATAATTTACAAACATTGTTATAGTAAGTTGTTATTTTAAATTATTCATTATTGCAGCATCCCTTAACAATGAGCCTTACCTTTAAATAAAAGATAACATTATACTATACAAACTCATAAATGCCAAATTGAATTACTTAGTGGTAAATGACATAAGTAATTTGTTAATCTGACCGTAATGTAATCAAAGCAAACATTTCTGTAATAAGCAGTTTGCAGGAAAGTAAAACAAAGCAGCAAAAAGCACGTTTATTAAAGCAACTACAGAACTAAAGCGGGTGCAGCACAAAGCAAACTCATGCAGAAGCAGGTATCATAATGCAGGAAAACAGCAGCAAAACCATCAAAAGCGGCCCTGAAACATATATTTATACTCAATATTAACGTGGGAAAGCACAGTTTACAAACAAAACAATGTCTTGAAAGCCAATCATTAGTATCACAAATTATTTTCGTGGTAATAAATAGTAAATTATTACATGATGACTCTTTGTAGACTTCAAGGGGAAACATTATCCAAACGTTGATTTTTGCACGTAAAAATAACTTTCGGACCCCTATATATCTCAATAAAAACCTTCTAATCAATCCAAAAAGTTATCTGATACACCGAGTAGATCCAGGTTAAACCAAATCCAGTTGTGTAAGTTTTTTTGAGCCCCCAAAATTAACAAAAATAATAATAAAACTGTGTCGTGTAAATTTCATGATGTCCGAACGATTTATTTACAAACATGT
The DNA here is from genome assembly GCA_963675035.1 of Allygus modestus. Lineage (NCBI taxonomy): Eukaryota > Metazoa > Arthropoda > Insecta > Hemiptera > Cicadellidae > Allygus > Allygus modestus. The sequence goes on along the minus strand of OY776111.1, from coordinate 191,071,020 downwards.
GGGAATGATTAGTTTTTTATTTGTTTATTAAATTTATGTTAATCTATGAAACGAATATGTTTTGTAAACGAAATGTTTCACGTTTAGTATTGTATGCTCATAAGATTATGTAGAACATATCAATCAAAATTTAACAATTCCATAAGAATCAGTTATGAACTAACCCGAATGGCCAGGGGTAGTGGGAGAGGTAAACTGTCCCCAATGAGACATAGGGGTGAGAATTTAATTTGAAGCCGAAATAAAATACATATCCAAAGCATTTACAAATATGTTACACAAACTAAATGTAAACTTTGTTATGTTTGTTGATTTTCAAAAATCGGGGTCCCGCGATTCGCAACTTTAACTTATTTTGCAGTTTTAATAACGAACATTATCATAGAGTTCAAATAAAAACTCTAATATGAATCCCAGCAGAATACTTTTAGATCTTTAAATTTACATTAGTACTAAATTTATCAGAAAATTGGGAGGTGAAAATTATTATTTGAAATTATACCCTTGTGAAAGATTGTTTTACTGAATGTTTTGAAATTCTAGATTTTTAAGCTATAGTAAATATTTGACGATGCCTTACATGTTGAACTTGGAACGGCAATACATTATTGTGATTCTGTGTTGGAATTGCCCTTATGGCAGAATGGAAGAAAACTCAAAGATTTCCTTCAGTAATGGTGTCTGTTACATGACGAATTTTTATGAAACATTACTTTAGTTGAATTAAAAATACGTTAGGTTAGATTTTACTTATGAGGAAAAATATGTGCATTTAACAAACAGGCTCTACCCAGATATCTTAAAATGAGTTGTTACGCGTATATGTGGAATATTTTGCAGGTCTACCGTAAAATTTACATTTCACGGTGTTTTTTATATTAAAACAAATTTTAATTTTATCCATTTCTAAAAATCTACTGAAATGATTTCAGTTTGAAAAGTAGGATAGTTAAAGACTATGCACTTCAGGGCAACTGAGTTACAGGGAGGGAATTAAAACCGGGGCCAGAACGCTGAGCGCCAAGAATCAAATTGCGATAACAGGTTTAGCCTCACCTTCGTTACCAGGTTGCCGCGCCTTCTTAAATTGTGCTGTAAACTTGTTACCGCTGACCTAACTGCTCCCTGACCCGTGGCTCTGGCACATGCCAGGTTCAGTCGATAGTTTAACATTACGCTGGCAGTATATTCGTCACTTGCCACCTGCTGAAGTGTACATGTTCTTGAATGTGCCTGGCAGTTTATATGTGTTAACCTTTTAAAATCTAATTAAAGATATTATAAGGTGGAGAGGAAAGATCTTTATATAAGTACTCAGCTTTTTTGTGTTTTAAAGTTCGTATTTAAATAATTAAACTATAGTTAATTGTTAATAATGTTTTAGACACGCTTTAAAATGTCGATTTTCTAACTTAATCAGTAATGTACAGTTATACAGGATTGTGCAACACATCTATGTTTGAGGTCACTCAATAAAATATCAATCAATAACACTTTCAATCATTAGCTATATCTTGGACTTACCAATTCTAGTATTGCCATATTTTGTGAATTGGTGGCTTACCTAATAATTTAAGGTTCGCCAGGTCGTTATAGGATGAAAGATGAAAATTTTGTCCAGGAATTTGTACGCTGGGACATAGTTGCTATGTATTTTTTAACTATTAATTAATTATGCCTTTAAAGATAGTTCGACCTGAGATACCCTCTAACACCCGGGTTTAGACAGTTTTCGTTCAAATCGTTAAAAACACCCGGGGTATGTTCACAAAAAGTTTAAGCGTCGCACATTTAAATCTTACACCCACATAATATTTATAACTGGTCTTAAAGCGTTATGAATATTTGAATCGAACACCTCGATTAACTCAAAAACAGAAAACGCTTAAAAATATTTATTATTTTGGACTCAAGAGTGTTATCATCAATTTAAATTTTTGGGTTTTCGCTATATGTGGTTTTAATTTTACAGTTTGTTAAGAGAAAAAATATACTCAAAAATCACGCCGATACAAAAACAAAATTAATATTTCACAGCCAACCGGAAATAAATATGGGGACAAAGAAAATTCGTAATATTTTTCGACTCTTAAGACTTAATTAATGGGCATCCTTTGGGCTCACGGGACGACGAAATGGCCGCACTTTTTACGGATTATGGATAAAGTGAATGCAGCGACATCGCCTAACCTCAAACACGGTCTTTGAGACAAGGAAGCGGTGCTGATTATAGACCCTGCCATTATCAATTACGGCCTTTGTGTGACGAGGGGAGGAGATCGTTAGCCGGAGCCATCGTGAAAAATTAAGGAGTTCATCAATCATGTGGCGCACTCCATCTTGACTCGCTAAACAGCTGATTGTAAACACAGCTGATATCCCCCTCCATAACGCCGTAGGGGCGACTCCTCGTGGCGAAGGTTAACGAGCCACAACACCGCCACGCATATCACGTTAAAACTGATATAGGTTTGTAAAAACATTACAGCAAACTAGTGATCATTTAGAGTTTGTCGTAAAAACAAACCATGTAATTATTTTATTATTATCACTAAAAATAAGCTATCTGGCATCCTGTTCTCCTCACGGGGATCTCACATCTCGCAGACATGAAGTGCGATTCAGTACAAAATTAAAAGGTAAACATCAAAGTGACCAGTCTGTAGTGAGAATGTTTTTTAACACAGTTGGTTATGTTTATTTATATTTAAAGAATTAATATAAAACACATGTAGGCCTAAAACAAACCCAATAAAATATTTCGTATAAGAATAACATAGGTAGGTCCAGTGGGTAGGAACACTAATATCCCAGAGAAATATAAACTGCTTTCGAAACATTTAGAGTTTAGCCTCTTTATTTTGACACCCTAATCGTTAAACTCGTTCATAGAATAATAAACCCCCCGTTGCAGCAAACCTCGGCGAATTTCAAATGGTGCCTCACTACGTCATGAACTCACTTACGAACTTCATCAAAGCTTATTCATAAATAAACGAGAAATGACGTTTTATTTATTCTCCATAAGAAATATATTAGGGCTGAGTACGCAGGTTTGCTGCATCAAGGACCTAAAAATCGGGTTTTTTATTTAAATACTAATAGAACACCACCAGATGAAGCAACATACCAATTTTTACCAATATATTTTCAAAAAAAGCTATATATAACATGTTTCTTATTTTCCGAAATAAACAACATTGTAGCTGCTATTCAGATTTGCTGCCATGGGGACCACAACAAATAGATTTTGTATGCAAATATCAGTTAACCCCAACCATATGAAGCCACATACTAAGTTTCATTATTATATGTTCATTAATAAGCAAGATAATCAATTTTACTTATTCCCCGTAAGATTATCTTTAGACAACGTACTGTATTTAACACTTTCAATATCTCAGTAACCGATTGACATAGAGCAAGAATCCAAGATACTAAATTGTTTGTTTTTTTTCAAACTGAATTCAATAGTTCAAACACAAATTTGTGTTTAAAAAGAATTACTCTATATGTAAAAATTTCAAAACCCCATTTTTAAGATTCTAAACCCCCCAGTATCCCCCTAAAATAGTGCAACCTGCCTGGTTTTCGAACTCATGAAAATAGATGCTGCCTTACACGTTTATACCAAATTTCAACAATATCGGTCCTTTTTATGAAAGTTATCGTGCCTATGGACACACAGCCCATAAATACTAACACATTAAAAAATATGGATGTAAATTATGAAATCGCTGATTTTGCCCATTTTCGTTTATAATACAACCGTTTTCAAGTAATTAACAATCTAATGAAAGCATCTTTCAATGACTTAAAGTCATCCCCTATCACAGAAAAGTTGTTTTCCAGACCACCACGTGTAGTGTTTAAACGGCCACAACATTTTAAAAATATGTTTGTGGGACCCAAAATTCAAAATCCTCGGCCTGAAAACGATTCGGAAACCAAAATCATGGATGCTAACCTTGCCATAAACCTCGGGGTGTCATTTGCAAAATTATGTGTAATTCAACTGCATTTAAAAGTAGTATCACAATCAAGACTTACCCAATAGTTATTAAATCAACTCGTCAATCCCACAATGTGTCCCAACTATCATGTAAACATTGTCCAAAAGATTATGTTAGTCAAATATCGAATTCCGTACGAGTCCGTATGACTGGCCACCGTTTTGATGTGGTGCATAAAGACAAACGAAAACAAATTTACAATCGTGTACAGTTCGGGCCACGATGCTTGACACCTGGGAAAGGCGAGAAACAACTCAAATTTCTCATAAATAAAAGCAGACAATAACGAAAATAACCAAAACCAATGTTTGAAATCAAATAAATTAATCAATCTTTATGTTTACTACATTATACTGTAACACGGACGGTACTATGCCAAATAGAGGCGAAAAGTCATTCCCAAGCGTACGCTAACCAGACGCCAAGCACTGTGACCCGAACTGTAACTCACATCAACCAACATTTTGAAGGGTTCTATGAACTATAAGCCCTTTACAAAATTAACCACATAAAAATCTAAGATGTAACCAACTGATATTAAGAAATTCTGAATTTCCACATCAGTTTGTATTGAAATCCAAGGTTCCTTCCGGGGTAACTTTTCTTAAGTATAAAGTTTTTAAACTCAGCTGACGTTTTAATTTAAATATAAATTTAATTTTTACCTGTGCCAAAAGTCATATGTTATATTTTTTTAAATTAGATGTAAAATATTTGTTTATTTTTATTTATTTACTGTTCAAATTCCATTCATTCTCCGTTATTGCTTGAACACGTTTGTATTATAAACGAAAATTCGCAAAAAATCGTATTTTTCATCATTTACATCTAACTGTGTTAATATGTTAGTATATATACATATATATGAATTTGAACGAGTGGTGTTTTTGGCATTTTTGGGCCTGAAAACGAAAAGTTATGGTCCCGGGCCGAGGTCTTATCATGCCAACTACGGTAATAGTTTCTTCCCTATAGGTAAAATTCGCTAAAACAAAGCTGACCACACAATATCTCTCCTTAGGGAGTAAAGAAGTAAATGTTTTAGTCATGATCACGTTGCATTAAGCGTAAAGGTTTATCTTGATCAAATCAGAAAAGCACACATAATTATGTGATTTCCTTATAAATTATCGACAATTTAACAGGAGTATCCCTGTAGTACCGAGATCATAAAACCTGAATTTGTTTTATTTTGGCGTCAAAAATAAATTTTCTTACGAACAAATTTTTTCTGGGTAAAATTTGTATTGTTTTAAACATTTCCCCTATTTAATAGGCCTGTTTTTGCACATGTTACGTTGTTTTCTTAAATGTGACGTAGGCTTGTTGTGCAATTTACCTAGCTTGGTCTAGTGGTTAACCATATGGTTATTACTAATTTTCGAGTAATTTAGAATTAATCTTCTTTCAATATCACTCTGCTCGCCATTAATCAATAATGTGTTTTTTTCGGTAGTAAATTCATAAAGTTAAAATTTGTAAAATTTGATTAGGAAAGTTACTCTGCATTTACCTGTAATTTCAGACCCCAACCCTCCCACATATAACGCACCTCACCCTCCCACATATAACGCACCTCACCCTCCCACATATAACGCACCTCACCCTCCCACATATAACGCACCTCACCCTCCCAATGTGTTACGTAACTCAATCGTAGTCGGCTTTAAAACATCGTAAACATTTTAAACATCGTTTTATTAGCAATTTGGAATTTGTATTTCAACGAATCATTAAACTTTAGGAATATATCATATAGCAACATATTTAAACCTCCTCTCTATCCTGGACGTCGCCCTTTGAAATGTAAATTAAGATTGAACTACCACAAACTTAATTTACATTGAATATATGTTGGAAATTGGATATTCCAAATCCAAGGCCACAAGAACACCATTGATCTCTTTAGTAGACCCATAAAATATTAAAGAACCATTAAGTTATAAATTTGTGTATCAATATTTATTACATGTAGGACTTTGTTATGCTTTACCTTAGCTCTCTTTAAATATTTTTTAACTTTTTTCAAAAACTAAATAGTTTGTTAATTGCAATCTTCTTAAACAATAGGTAATATTTTTCCACGATTATTAGTTTAATTTAATTTATTTTAGTATTCATATATATTCTATGTTATTGGCACTTCAAAATATACTGTACATGAAAATAAACGCTCCATTGAGTTATGATTATGTGTTCGTGCATAGTATTTGTATAAAGTATTATTTCGTCAACATGTTCGAATTGTAACCATTTGTGGGAATATTCGTTCTAATGTTCCGTTGATCCAAACAATTGGTTTTCATGGGGATGGCTAAGTTTTCGGCGTGTGTCTAGATGTGTACATACCTAAGATTACACAAATGGACAGAATTTGATGAAATTTGTAGCTACTTGTTCACGGCATCTCTAGTTTTTCTTGATATTTAGGCGGCATTACTCCCCAAAATCCACTGTAACAAAAATCCCAAAATTTTCCAAATCATTTTTCCCCATAATCATTGTCTTTAAAACAATCTAAGCCTATAACAATCCTAGTTGCATCGGGAGAGCTAACATAGGTTTTAAATAATCACCTTACCAAATCAAATCATAAGCTGAAATAGATCAACTTTGATACTTTAAAGTTCAATCAAGTGAAACCCTGTGATTTTAAAATAAGTTTTGAATGTTGACACTTGTCATAACTAATCATATCGAACATACTGATATGCTTGCTATACTCATATGTTGGGTTTTTGTCACGATGACACTTTTAAATTTGTTACGTCGCGGTGGATTTTCCATTTGATTGCAAGTACTTTGTGTTTTAAATATATATGGGGCTATTCAATTTGAAATACCGAAACGAATTAAGTAATTTAGCAGCGTGAATTATTCATAGTTTTCAAATTGTTTCAAAGAAAATATGAACTCTCAATTAGTGCTAAACGCATTACGGTGTCCATTTATATTCTTACAGAGAATCGATACGTTACCTCTCTTATTTTCTCATTATTTGTATTAAAACTTGGGATATAAGTTAAACTAACAACTAACAATTGAAAATACTTGGGAAATGTAGTCACACCTGTAGGGGGAGGTAAAGAGTTGAGGGTCACTTAAAAACAGGAGCGACTCAGGGGAGAAACGGACGAGAATATTTTCTTAGATCGCCACTAGAATGCGCTTCTCACTTATTCATTGCTTATGTACTTGTAAATCTTATCCATTACCGTATTTTGTGATAGCTCAGTGAATATGGGTTTAAATGCTGATCATGAGATCCTGGGTTCAAAACTAATCATATTTATTTCCTTTTTTTATGTTTGAAAAATATTTTGTAATTACTACTATCATATTTTCTAGACAAACCCATATCCCTAATTAGGTTTGGCTGGGTTATTATAGCTAAATATGACTTTTATGGTCGGGCATTTGAGCCTTAATTCGTAGAAAACCACTTATTTTGTTTATCTTGGATATATGTCAGTGCTTTTTGGCAGTGATTTAAGAAACTAACCTCGTCCATTGTTTCTCCCCAATGTAAGTCTCACGCCTTAAAAACCACTGTAATCAGCAGGTAACTCTGAAATGTCTCTAATTAACGAGTTTGGGAGTGCCTTAAAAAAACACAAGTGTTACTAGAAGACTTTGTGTATGAGGTACTTTATAACCTGTGCATGTTAAATATATAATTGAGCTAGTAAAACTAATTTGTCTTTGTTGACAGAAAGGCGAGTGAACAAAGCAGATTCACCCTCCTTGGATAGGACGTAACAAAATACTAGGACTGAAGCATACAGAATTTAGAAAACAAACCCCTTGGCTGATGAGAGAAAGTATATGTCAGTTTTCTGATACATTTTATTAAAATATTTAATTCTATAAAGTATGAAGGGGTTTAGATAGTTATTAGTCGTTATATTTCATTTTAACACGAATTGTTATGGAAATAAGATTTTAAATATTACTATTATTTATTGATGCAAATTAAAAGGGGTTTGTTAAATGTTGCCGACATTTATTACATTGTCTGAAATAGGGAGTTTTCATGAATGATCTCATTGCAGAGAGACTTAAGCATTACTTTATTTTCAGATATATGAAGTGTTAATATACTGACTAATTCTTGTCGTCATAAATATCTGATTTCGTCAACAAAGGGTACGATTTTCACTTCATTTATTGGTTACGTTTTAGCGAATTTTCCCTATAGGGAAGAAGCTATTACCGTAGTAGGAATGGTAAGACCTAGGCCCGGGACCATGATAACTTTTCGTTTTGAGGTCCCCAGACCCCAAAAACACCATTCGTTCGAAACTGTATATATATATATATATATATATATATATATATATATATGTGTGTGTGTGTGTGTGTCCGTGGGTGCGATAACTCTCGTAAAAATAATCCGATTTTGACAAAATTTGGTATAAGCGTATAAAGCAGCATTTTTGACTTTAAGTTTGAAAACCAGACAGATCGGACTATCCGAAGGGGTATTTTGGGGGGGTTTTGTACCCCAAAAATGGGTTTTTTGAGTTTTCTACATATAGTTTTTGAAAAAGTCAAATTTTAGTTTCTTCCATTGGAATCAAATTAAAACGACGCACAATTTGGTGTTTTGACCATTACTCTACGTCAAATGGTTACAGAGATATTGAAAGTGCTAAACACAGTACGTTGTCCAATGCTATTCTTGTGGAGGATAAGAAAAAAATTATAGCTCGGATAATTTATGAACGTATTCTAACAAATCTTGGTATATGGTTTCATCTGGTTGTGGTCTATTGTTATTTTCACAAAAAACCCGATTTTTACCAATAATTCCCGTAGCAGCAAACCTGCGTCCTCAGCCCCCATGTTATTCTTATGGATAATAAGTAAAATGGAAACTAAACAAAAAAATCACAAATACATAAGTTAAATAAAACTTGGAATATTGGTTCACCTAGTTGAGTTCTATTGATATTTGCATAGAAACCCATTTTTTGTGTTCCTTATTGCAGCAAACCTGCGTACTCATCTCCCATGTTATTCCTATGGAGAATAATCAAAATGGCATATATCGCTTATCTATGAACTTATATTGATGAAACTTGGTGTGTGGCTTCACCTAGTTGAGTAATATTGATATTTACACGAAACCCTATATTTGTTGTTTTTTGTAGCAGCAAACCTGCGTACTCATCCCCAATGTTATTGTTATAGAGAATAATTCAAATTTGACATTTCGCTTATTTTTTAATATATTTTTATGGAACTTGGTATGCGGCTTTATGTGGTATTAAGACTTATATTTTGCATTGGAAATTCGCTGAGTACGCAGATTTGCTGCGACGGGGGTATTTTATTTCTATGACAGTTTATTGTTCATAAATAATTTATTAATGTTTCCTTCTTTATTTTACCAAAAATACCTTGATCTGGTCCATCTTGTTTAATTGTATTGTCAGTCAACACACTTGTCCCTCAAGACAGTAAGTTATTTGTGTTATGATCTAATATAACTCAATAATAACACAATAACTCATTTATTAATCCAATTTAAAAATATCTGCATTAGCCATGTCAAAAGGGTTTGAAATTTAAATTAATTTATAATTGTAATTACAATTACAATGACGCGTACAGACTATAATTCACATATAATTTGGACAAAAATAAACTCCCTTGTTCATAATAAAAAATATACCCTCCAGTCAGACCTGACAAGTCAAGAGCCATCAGTCAAGAAGTCACGGACGCTATAAAATCACTTGTAAGTAAGAAAGGATTTTAGATTTGTTCTGAACGTCAACTACTACCTCTTACGTTTTGATATTTCTTCCGATTAGTATAAAATATCTATCATTGCATTACTTTACTGTCCAAAAAGTTCTCAAGACACTTGATTGAAATCTGTTGCACACTATTTAAAACCGATCTATAACATTGGTTCAAAAACATGTTATTTAAAATTCCAATCCTCCACCATTTTAAATTTTAAATTGCATAAAAATACTTAGTTATTAATGCTTAGTGTTTTATATATATATATATATATTTAGTTTCATATTATTTTGTATTTTTATAGCCTTCCTCTCCCGTTGCAAAGTAAACAAAACTTTTAGTAGCGAAACCCACATAAACCATGAACCGAGTAACAGGAAACCATGTAACCGAGTGTGACAGGAAAAGGTATAACTATTTAAAGTATATTTTTATTGAGTTATGTATATCAGAATTCTGTGTGTTCAATGATGATGTGCATTTGGATTGGTAAAGAAGTTATTGGATGGAAGATATTTAAATGCAATTATAATTTTAGCGAATTTTCCCTATAGGGAAGAAGCTATTACCGTAGTCGGCATGTCGGCATGGTAAGTCCTAGGCTCGGGACCATGATAACTTTTCGTTTTGAGGTTCCCAGACCCCAAAAACACCATTCGTTCGAAACTGTAGATATATATATATATATATATATATATATATATATATGTCCATCAGCACGATAACTCTCGTAAAAATTATCCGATTTTTATGAAATTTGGTATAAATGTCTAAAGCAACCTTTTTGACTTTAAGTTCGAAAACCAGCCAGATCCCATTATCCGATGGGGTATTTTTGGGGGGTTTTGTACCCCAAAAGTGGGTTTTTTGAATGTTTTACATAACATTTTGGAAATAGTCAAATTTTAGTTTTTATCATTATATTCAGCTTAAAAAAACACACAATTTGGTATTTTTATCATTACTCTACGTCAATTGGTTCCGAGATATTGAAAGTGCTAAACACAGCACGTTGTCTAATGTTATTCTTATGGAGGAAAAGACAAATTTTATATCTCGTTTATTTATGAACGTACACTGATGAAACTTGGTAAATGGCTTCATCTAGTTGTGGTGCATTGGTATTTACTCAAAAAAACTTGTTGTCAAAGGCTCTTGTAGCAGCAGACCTGCGTACTCAGCCCCATGTTATTCTTATGGATAATAATTAAATGCTATGTCTCCCTTAATTATGAACATAAATGAATAAATACTGGTATATGACTTCACCTAGTTGAGTTATATTTATATTAGCATAAAAATCCATTTTTGTGTTCCTTGATGCAGCAAACCTGCGTACTCAGCCCCAATGTTATTCTTATGGGGAATAATTAAAATTGTATATATTGCTTATTTGTGAATATATTTTTATGAAACTTGGTAAATGATTTTATGTAGTATTAAGACATTTATATCTCCATTGGAAATTTGCTGAGTATGCAGGTTTGCTGTGACGGGGGTATTTTGTTTTTATATCACTGACCTGTACTTTTTATTCAGGTTAGTTGTAAACTAACTATCAAATCCCTAAAACCTTTTGCTATGAACATTTTTTTTAATCTGTTTGCGATAACATTCTTGGATGTGAGAAGGTACTTAAACTGGGATTAAATTTTATTTTTTACAATGAATGGTAAAGTGGGATATGGTAACTTTGCATTTATTTCCGAAGAGGATTATGATCGTATAATCGTTATTATCCTCATTTTAAGGATCTTAATAATCTACAGGAACTTCAAAAAACTCTGAAAAATCATCCGAACTCAAAATGGCAGCTATTAACGTGTTGAATTAAATTAAACAACCCCTTTTTCATAAGTTAATTAGGATGGATATGATAACTCCAATTTTGGTAATATTCTTTAATTCTCTTCGTAAATATTTGCATCATTGCATTTAGTTGCAAGACTTCATAAGCGCTCGATAATCAAGAATTCTTTAACTAAGGGGGCCCGAGATTTCTAACAATGTATAAACATAATGTGTTTTTTCAAGCTGGATTGTGAATCATTATAGTAAATGTAAATCAACATTGAAGAAGATAGCGAAAAACTTACGTTCTAGTATTTACAAAACATATAAAAAAAACGTTTACAACCATCGCATGATGCGTTTACAACCATCGCATGATGCGTTTACAACCAAGGATTTTTCGGCTAACAACAAACAAGGTGGTATTCTGCAATACAAAATGTACAATACCATTAATATTGTGGCATTTTAGTTTGTTTTAAAATGTTTAGTTCCCCCCCCCCGCCCTGGAAGTTAAAAAATGATAACTGATCCTATATTATGCAGCTGAATTTCTGAGAAGGTTACTGCAAATATATTTCAAAATACTTTCATAAAACAATTAATGAGGTAAGTTTAATTTTGAGTTAATTTTCTGTATAAAAACTGCTCTATACAAAATCATTTTCCTATAATATTATAAAATTAGGTTACGTTTATGTGAATTTTATGGTAGGTTTTACTTTTAACATTTAGTTTTACCGTAATACCAAAAACAAAATGTTTTTGTCTTTTAACAATTTTTTTATAGATTACGGTTTAGAGTTAAAATCACTTCTGTCCAATAACTAATACAAGAAAGCTTAGGAAGTTACATTTATATTACATTTATTATTACATTTATTACATAGAAAATAAATTGTACAAACTACATCAAGGAACTATCGTGGTAATATCAGTATTTTAGAAACTATATCTCACTTTGATACAAAATAAATTTATCAGGATTTAAAAGCCTCCAGGATTTTTACACGACAACGTCCTACGCTTTCCACCAAGCAGTTCTTTGATTCTCCGCTAGGTAGCGTTGTCACTACTAATTAGGTGTATTATTGTCCAATGTTATTTATCTTTAATTTAGTTAATAGCTAACAATAGTCACTTACATTATAACTTTTTTTGTGAGTTTTCGTATATTTAATATTATATACTTATATTGTCAAACAATATATTAAGAAGTAGTTGTATATAGAAGGTCTAAAAATCCAATAGAGTCCATTATATTATTCCCCACATACGTTTTTTTTTTTTTTTTGCGTGGCATATGTATAGAAACTACATCGACTATTTATTTAATTTAAACAAAAGTTCCGGGGAAACCAAGCCAAGCTCGGTGATATTTGATTAATTTCGTGGGTGAAAAAGATGCAATAAATAAATAAATTATGTGTAACTATGCAATTTACAAGATATGATCTAATTCCATTGCTAATGTTAGTTATGGAAGCTAATTAAGTATCCCTCTATTTTATTTTTAATAGTTTTGTTCTCTCAGTATTCAAAACGGCTTGAATAGTATATTTCCGATAGTCGATTTTCTTACGTTACGGTCACTCCAGTTGCTGTTACAAGTCAATATCCCTTCAGGTATTGTTTATAATGTATAAACATTTTGGATATGTCCACTCTACATGCAATCTTCATTCAATGGTCACTGTTTTCAAGAAATAACTTGTTGATACTTTTCCTTATGTGTTAGTGTTACTTTGACAGTTCACTGGTTATTCATTCCAAGCTGGTAAAATTATTTTGTTTTGTATTAAAAATCTAAAAGATCAATGTTAAAACTTACTGAGTTTTTTTACGGTGTTGAGGTGTTTACCAATCGATTATTTAGATCCAAAAGCCCCAAAGTATATAGTAAGCTAATTCCAACGTTTAAGCAAAGTCATTAGTTGGATTCTGAGAAACTTTGCAAACAAACAAACAAATAAACAAACCAACATCCGAACAAACCAAACAGGAATTGCTAGTATTAGAGTATGGAATAAATTAGTGCTTACTACGTTAATTTAATCACTTGGTAAATAAAGCAGTGCAATATTTGAATTAATGTTGTTGGAAGATTATGTTAATATACAGTCTCGTTTTATATACCTATATTATACACTATATATTCTTATAATTTTATTTATACAAACCGGTTAAATGACATTCCTAGGTTTTACAATATTACATCTTGTAATGTATTAAAATGTTAATGAACAATTCGAAGTAGGAATTTCTACGTGAAAATCAATCTAGTTCAGCCTGAAATATCTAATTAAAAACTTATAAAAGAACTAGAACCAACAAAAATTTGAATTCATAAACGAGATAAAAAGTACTGATGTTGACACAGAAACTAATAGACCTGATAAGCCATAGTTTTAGTGTTCTATATTTATTTTATGTTTTAAAGTATTCACTTTATTCGTCATGGAAAGTTTCTTTATCCAAATATGCTGATTTGTTTTACTCTCAGAGGATTATTTGTTTGATACAACTTAAAATTAAAGATGTAAACAATTCTTAATAATAAGCAAGCCAACAATTCACGGATCACATTAGAAAATTGTAAATATGAAATTAGATTTTAGAAAAAGACTTTCCTCCAGAGGTATTTAGGGCACATTTTGAGAGTTATAGTTTTTGAGAGTTAAAACGTAATTTATAAAATTATAGAACTTAACATATTTCCAACTTAAATATAAAGACGTCAGTTTCAATGCTATACAGTTAGATTTTTACATACTTACAAGAAATAAATAACTAAATATGAAGATCAAATTATCTTCATATTTAGATCATTGGTAAAACAAGTTGTACTTCTTCACATGTTGGTTAAGTATTTTTGATGTTTACCTAAATAACAACGCATTCAGTGAAGCCAACTGGAATTCTGACGGAAAAAACATTTTATTGTTAATAAGCAGGTTTTAAAAATAAAATTACTATTTAAATTCAAAATATATTTAAATACCCCCGTTGCAGCACACCTGCGTACTCAGCGAAATTCTAATGCACGTATTTGTTTCTCACTATAACATAAAGCCAGTTACCAAGTTTCATAAAAATACATTTACAAATAAGTGATACATAGCATTTTATTTATTCTCCATAAGAATAATATTAGGGCTGAGTACGCAGGTTTGCTGCGGAAAGAAAGATAAGAAATGTGTTTTTAAGCAATTAACAATAAAACTCAACCAGGTGAAGCTACATCCCAAGGTTTAATAATTTATGTTCACAATTAAGGTAGATATAAAACTTTATTTATTCTCCTTAAGAATAACATTATGGCTGAGTATGCAGGTTTGCTGCTACGAGGATAGTAAAATACCCTCGTAGCAGCAAACCTGCGTAGACAGAGAATTTCCAATGTCTATATATATATATATATATGTGTGTGTGTGTGTGTGTGTGTGTGTGTGTGTGTGTGTGTGTGTATCTTAATACCACTTAAAGCCACATACCAAGTTTCATCAATATACATTCATAAATAAATGATTTATGACATTTTAATTATTCTCTATAAGAATAACATGGCGTCTAAGGACGCAGGTTTGCTGAAACAAGGTACACATAAAATGTATTTTTATGCAAAATGTTTTATAACTCAACTAGGTGAAGCCACATACCAAATTTTATTGACTTATGTTCATAATTAAGGGAGATAACATTTGACTTATTCTCCATAAGAATAACATAGGGGCTGAGTACGCAGGTTTGCTGCTACGGGAACTATCGGAAAAAATCATTTTTCGTGAAAATATCAATAGACCACAAAAATGTGAAGCAATATACAAGTTTCGTCAGGATAAGTTGATAAATAAGCAGGATATACAATTTTTCTTATTCTCCATAAAGATAACATTGGACAACGTACTGTGTTTAGCACTTTCAATATCTCGGTAACCAATTGATGTAGAGCAATGATAAAAACACAAAATTGTTTGTTTTTTAAACTGAATTTAATGGTGAAAACTAAAATTGGATTTACTAAAATATTATATGTAAAAATTTCAAAAAAACCGTTTTTGGGGTACAAAATGCCCCCAAAATACCCCTTTGGATAGAGCGATGAGGCTGGTTTTCGAACTTAAAGTCATAAATGTTGCTTTACATGTTTGTACCAAATTTTATCAAAATCGGGTTATTTTTACGAGAGTTATCGTACCCACGGACACATATTTAAATATACAGTTTTGAACGAATGGTGATTTTGGCATCTGGGGACCTCAAAACGAAAAGTTATCATGGTCCCAGGCCTAGGTCTTACCATGCCGACTACGGTAATAGTTCTTCCCTATAGGGGAAATTCGCTAAAAAATCAGTTTTTGTCCAAATAATACCAGTACTAGGTGAAGCCACATACCAAATTGCATCAATATGCATTCATAAATAATCGAGATATCAAATTTTATTTATTCTCCGTAAGGATAACATTGGACAACGTACTGTGTTTAGAACGTAGAATCACAATTTAAACACCAAAATGAGTATTTTGTAGAGCTGAATTGATTGAAAATAGCAAATGTAAAGTTAACAATAAAATTAACTGAGGAAAAGCTAAAAACCTTTTTCCCATAAGATTAACATGGTAGATTTTATGAACACGTTTTTTTATTTTCTCCGGAACCACTTCAAATTATTGGTTAATGATTCAAAATCCTGC
Organism: Allygus modestus; assembly: GCA_963675035.1. NCBI lineage: Eukaryota > Metazoa > Arthropoda > Insecta > Hemiptera > Cicadellidae > Allygus > Allygus modestus. Next base: position 191,054,766 of record OY776111.1, on the reverse strand, counting down.
ATTATTTGTTTTTTAAGCTCTACAAAATAGTCAAAATAAAAATTTTGTATTTTAAAAATTTTAGGTTGAAAAATGCAAAAAACTGATTTTTTTAAAGTTTTGAAACTCCATAAACGCCCCTTCCCATGGTCCGATGTTTCTGGTTTTCGAACTTAAAGTCATGAATGTCACTTTACACATTTGAGACAAATTTCATCGAAATCGGACGATTTTTACTCAAGTTATCGCATTCACGGGCACACACACACACATACACACACACACACATATATATATATATATATATATATATATATATACAGTATATATATATATATATATATACGTTTGAACTAAGAGTGTTTTTGGCATCTGGGGACCTCAAAACAAAAAGTTATCATGTCTCGGGCTTAATTCTTAGAATGAGACCTACGGTAATTAGCTTCTTCCCTATAGAGGAAATTCACTAAAATCACTCATCGAGTTATCGAGTTAAAGTATTAGACTCCGCTTCTTAAGGCAAGCTTATAGTATGACTTATAATACGATTGTGCTGTTAAAATAGGCGGTTTCGTTCACGTTCACAGTTCTATGTTAGTAAGGGTATATTTTATTAACTTAGATATTAACTTTTTTTACCACTAATTATTCAACGTCCCGACATAAGAAGATTAAATTTCATACACTGATTCTTTAGATATAAACTAAAAAAAGTGTTTTACATTTCAAAAGGTAAATGGGGCATTTTAAAGGGGATTATTCCCGATTTTATCACAGGACTCCAACCTAAGTGCCTTCAAAGTTCCAATGTTTTTCTTATGGACATTCATTTTATTTGACCAAATGATAACATAAACCAATAGATACCTCATGCCCCATACGCCTCAAGTACCCAAAATGTATAATTGTTCAAAATATTAACTACTGAGTGCAGCACACAACTGTGATATTCCCTGGATGTGGTCGGGTACTGCACTAGCTAGTGCAGGATACGTATTTAATAGAAAAATGTATTCATTGGTGTAAGCGTAAATACATGTATAAGTGTTGTGGCGCATCTTTAATTAGATCCTGTTATACAGTACATTAGTTGGCAGCAGTATCTTATCACTGAGATAAAAATTTACTATAGCTTTTGGAAATCTAATATAAATAGGAAATTACTGTAGTATTTCTCAATATACACTCTCAAAACTACATAGAAATGCATATCACTTTTCATATGAAATATATTTTTCACCACATACGCTGTAATCACCTGTTTTCCGAACGTCATTTGAATTCCGAAAGTAGAGTTTTTAGGGCCGAAAGTCAGCTGATCTATTTATCCAGGGTTGCCAACTTGTTTTCAAGCGTACACGACGTTACTGGTTAATACGTGCATACTATTTTGCGTTCATTGGTTGAAACACTGGAACAAATAACAATAAAATTCAAAACATTTTACTACCGATGATTTGTTTATTGGTTAACTGTTTTTAGTCCGAGATTGCATGAGGCCGCTCTATTTTATGACCGATCACATTTAACCCGTTAGTAATTGCAGTATGGTGAAAAATAGAGTTCACACCTCTGCCGAAAGGGTTTTGCATAGCCCTCGAACGATTTATGATCTCGACTTCGTCTCGGTCATAAAACACGATCTCGGGCCAGCAAAACCCCACTTTCGGCCCTTGGTGCGAAATATACTATTTGAAATGTTTATGTATATAAGCTAAAATGTATGTGGTATTCATCACTAAAAAGTTTCCAACATCCCGATACGCTGGATAGGTACACTGATTCTTTATATCAAATAAAATCTAAGGAAGTTTTTTCCCGATTTTACTTGCGGGCTGTACGGTACGGACCGTCAATGTTTCAATTAATTTGGTTTCACCAGGTGACAACATATGCCGATGTCCATTATTCTAAACCGTTCTAAAAGTGAACTGCAGGACGCAACACACACAACTGATATTTATTTATATGGGTTTATTTACATTTATTTTTATTTATTTGTAAATGAGTAGCATGAAACAGTTAAATTATTTTCAGCCACAAATCACAGCTTCTTTCTTGGAGGCTGAAGCTTTACGCGAAACAGTACTGTAACCGTGTGAACATAAATAATTTGTTAAAATCGTCACATATTCTTGATTCTTCTGAAAATAGACAGTACACATGTACAGCCCTTATGGTACTTGTTTGTGATATTTTCAGATTGTAACAAACGAAGTAATTTAACTAACACTGAGATGTTTGTTTAACTAACTTATTTCTGATTAGACCTTTCTATGTGTAAATTGAAAGATAATTTAACATTTGCATTCATGTATAAGATAATATTATGATCGTCAAAACAATGGCATTATATATGTGTTCTATTTTACACATAACAGACTTTAATTACTTTAATAAAATTCAAATAATTGTTTAAAGCTAAAAATAAGGTAATATTATTTCTAATTGAGCTTGAGACATGTTCTACTATACACCTTCTCCTCTGTTACTTATGTGATTCTGTTGCAATCAGCAAAACTATGTACGCAGTAAGTTATAATTTTTAGAATACTCCTTATCCAGGCAAAACAGTTTATATTCCACCATGTGTTTTTTTTCGTGAATGAAAATGTCTAACGTGAAAATGAGTCACAAGGAGGATAACTTTGCTGTAAAACTGTATAAAGAAACTGACCGTTTCAAAATAGCGGCCATCTCATTGAAAAATATTGACATTTACGGAATACCCTGTATCTGCTAATCCACAAGACATATCTTAGTTCTTGTTCAAAATTCTTACTTGTTTTTAAATTAGTGTTACCCTGATATGCTACATGACAGTATTTAGAACCAATTTTAAAAAATACAAAAAATATTTGTTTTGAAAATGTTTATCTGCTCAAAACTCAAAAAAGTCAAATAGTAACATATGTCAAAAATTATATCATCTTTAAGGTCTTGGAAATCCTAGCAACTTTTCAATTTACACCAACCTCGTATCTCTTATTGTTCTTTAGCAATCTATAAAAATCATCATTTCTCCATATAAAATGCATGTAGGTTATCATAATCTATATCTATAAAAGGCAAAGCCCTGGCTGACTGACTGACTCACTCACTCATCACTAATTCTCCACCCTCCCATGTAGGTAGAGAGCTGAAATTTTGTACACTGATTCTTTAGGCATAAAATAGGAAAACTAAATGGTTTTCATCCTGATCTGACCTTAGGGCTCCGTCAGAGACCCCGACAAAGATCTCATAAATTCCTTATGGACATTCAATTTTGTTTGAGCTGATGAAAATACAAACAGCTGATCTTGATTCGTAGTAGTTCCACGGGCTAACCACAGAATGCAGTACACAAAACTGTAATAGTTGTTATAAATAATTTGCGGGGCAAAGCCTGCGGCTATCAGCTAGTCCATTTATAAAAGAGGCCTCAGAGTACTTTGTGTTAGACACAAATAATATGCACTTTATATGGGGAAATGATGATTTTTGTTGGTTGCTAAAAAAACCTTGGGGTCGATTTAGTGAGAAATAATTTTATTTCATCTTTCTAGGTCAATTGGTTTGTCTCCAATCTGTTTGAGACACCTTACGTGAGAGTAGGGGGGTTTAGTTTTACTACTCGTGAGACACTCTGTATTTGTTCAGGAGGTGTCAAAACGATATCGAACCAAAAATACTGTACCAATACAAACCTACCGTACCAATTAAAGACAGTTTTTGGTATGGCCTCTATGTAACATGAGTTAAAACTAGTGAAGATAATTTACACTCAACTGTGTAAATTTTCGTTCCAATTAATATAGTTATAATATTGCTAATAAATAAAACATCGATAGTTATCAACAATATCAATTATTACATATTTTGAGTCAAATTACTGATTATACAACAATAGTTTGGAGATTGCAGTGTGTTATGTTTTCTCTAAAGCCTTCTCGTAATATACATATACATAAACATTATGAGTTTCGTTAAAGTTCTCAAATTTATATTTAAAACTGTATTCACAGTTTAAGAACAAGTATTTCTCGAGGTATTTCAAATGCGTCATTATGAACAAAGTTCTCGCTACGCGCAGGCAAAGCTCATTATGAAGAACTAATTACTAAGAGTTAAGTACACTTGGAGCGCTTATTTAAAAAAATTAATATATTTCGAGAACCCTCAAGAGAAACTTTTATTCAATAACGCTTTTCAGAAAGGAAGCACAACTTCCAAGGGCAGTTCCGAGGTAATTTACAAGTGGCGGTCTTTCATATTTTAACGATGGAGCAAAGTTTGAGCAATACTCGTGGCGAGGCGTGGCGGAGGGAGCTGATCCTTTGGAGCAAAGAATGGCCGGAGGCAACAGCTCAGAGTCCTGCAGGAGCTAACCACTTGAATCCCGCCTCTTCCACTTTACAACTTACGTATTCATATTCATTTCTATTCTCGTGAATGTACAGATTATAACCGACCTGTGACGACCAAGGAGAACTATGTAGCTTTATGAGTGTGTCTGTCCAACTTCCAAACTAATATAAACTCCCATGAAACCATAACCTACTTGTCACATATTTTCAATGAAGACATATTATACATGCTATATAATGCATAGTATTCGCAACGCATAGACACCTATACTGTACCATAGCATCGTGCAAGACATTGATGCAAATTATATTTGAATAACTCGTAAACTAATGATTTAGTGTAAAATTATACTCCTTAAATCAATGCATAAACAACTGGGCGTTTCCACGAGGGATTTATAAGTAAATTATTTTAATCGATTTTGCTGGCAACTCAATTAGGTTACGTCAAAACTCTTAAAACTCGAGTTTTATAAATTAGGACCCTAAAGCTAGTGATCATACGAAAAAAAACTTTGAAAAGGAAAGTTTAAATATCTCCAGGAGTTTTGTTATTCGCAAAATTAATAAAGCCTGAGGGATTCAAAATTAGCGTTGAATGCAAATCTATTAACGATTCTTCGTTTGAACAAAGTTGAAACAATGAATGTCACTAATTGAAAGCTGGGTGGGAGGGTGGGGCCAGATAAAGACAAAGAACAATGTCTTGCAGCCATTTTGGATCCAGCCAATTACCCGAATCAGGCGGACAAAGAAAGCTTTGTCCCGCGTCTTGAGGAGTGGGGTTCCATTTCTAATGCCCAAGACCGCTCGCTGTGTTATAGCTAAAAACTGAATAACATGCAGAATTACCAGCGTCACACTTCGTAAGTAAAGCTTTTAATTTATCCGTTGAATATATGATATTGCTAGACACCAATTTAAATATATTGTTTGTCGAATTGCATTGTGCTATCAATCTCCTCGTTACACTGTATAACTACACCCTGCATGTCAAACTGTGTATTGTCCTTCAACTGCCAGCATATATAATATGAAACACACAACAATCTTTTTCATATGAAAGTAAAAACAAAATTTTTTTGTATAAATATGCACATTTTCATTTTAGATTTCTTGCATATGTATAACTTAGTAGGACAACCAAATGTTTTATATTAAATCTTAAATTTCATTTGATAGCCATTTCAACTATTGACAACATTTACATCGTAATTTAGCAAATAACTTAAAAAGATTCATAGAGAAACCCCAAGCAAGAGTTTTTAAAGGATTCGTTAAACAATTTAAAGCATTCAGAGTACGTCGTGCTATTTATGTTTGTATGATATTAGGTACATTTTGTATTTGCTGTATTGTATTTGGTTTAAGTTTTGTTGTATTAGTATTGGCAATATTAGTACTAGTATAAACTTAGTATATTTGGTCCTCTTTGATATATTTTATTAATTAAAACTGATACTTTTGTTAGTGTCTTGCATAGTATTGGGGGAGATATCACTCTTTTCACCTTACTCCTTACTTTACTTTTCCTTACTTCACCTCTCAGCCTATCATAAAACCGATTTTTTATTTTTCTTGAACGCATCAAATTCTTGGTCCAAAATGTGTCCTTTAACACAATAAAAGTTCAGATTGTGTTTAGTCTTGTGAATTGGAATTTACAAAAACCTAAGACATAACTTCGGAGCAGTATTTTTACTTACAATATTTAATGTTGGGTTTTCTAAATAATATGTAGGATTAAATCAGTTTGGTTAAGAAGTATAAAGCAACACATGTCTCTTTGGTCAGAACACATTTTAAAATCACTTAATGTTTTTGTGCACTTATTTAAATTGGTAATTTTAATACATTAACAAAATTATGAGCAATTTTAGAAACTTTTACTTTTCCAAAAGTTAATGTTCCGATATAAAACTGTTATTAAAAGTTAAAAACTAATATAACATTCGTATTGTTTGTCTGAAGTTTTTCAGTGACAGTAATATTTTACAGAAGTACTTATCGTTGTTAGCTTTTTCATTGAAAGGCCTCGCTCAAAGAATATTATTTTGGGAAATGAATCTTAATATACAACATCTAATAAGCTCAGATAATAACTTTAAGGTGTCCCTCCCTCCCCCCCCCAACAAAAAATACTAATTTCATGAACTTTATGTGTTATATATATCTCAACAGTACTACTCGTCATCCCGAATTAGTTTACCAACGTTTTATTTGTCAAGTGATATTCTGTAGCCATTTAATGGGGATTATTTTGAATCACTTTCTTAATCGTATAATTTTCTGGACAAATAATGGTATTTTTTTATTTTAATAAGAAATTTTATTTCATGTTTGCATAGCAAACATACAAAAGTATTTTCTGGAGTGTATTTTAATTTATATCACATCGTTCAAAGTTTCAGCTTTGATATCCCGTAATAAAACATGATAATACCACTCAGATAAAATATTCAAGTTTCGCAATGAAATACTCGAGTTTATTCCTTCGTTTTGTACCATTAAGTCAAGGTTTCACAAGTTAATATTTCTTGGTTACACCTAGCCCCACCTAGAAACTGGGTAACATTCAAGCAAAGTCTTACAGTGTCTCTTACGGTAACTGCGACATCGGTACAGAACATTTGTTAAAACAGTAAAATGTAAAAAATAGTAGCATAATTAAGAACAAGTGGATATCGAAAACATAAATCAAATTTCTGAATTTACGTTTGTTTTAGTGATCGGGATACACCCTACCTATCAAAATTATTATTAAACTTTATTATCATAATAATTATTTTATTATAATTATAATTCAAATTAATTATTAATAAACTTAACTACGGTTGAGTTTTAGATATAATAGTTTTAGGGTCCTATAGCGCACTAATTAAGTATGATATACTGCGTGGCATTTTAAATCGTTACCTAAACAATATTTTTACACAGATTAAGGTTTATATCGTTTTTAAATAATGTATTTATATTTAAAATAACGTGTTAACTAAATACAATCCATACAAGTTTTTTCCAGTTACGTCCTCATAATTATGTACTCATTAAAACAATAATGCTACTATCTTTATTAATTACAATGAAAGTAACAGCAGTATATTTACTTTAAAGCAAAGATCCTATTCACGAAGGCTAGTACATATAGAAACTCAGTAAATGTATTTTTGCTAACTTCTTAACAGTACAAATATAGGATGTTTATAAAAAAAACTTACATTTTAAACAGTATCATTTCTCTAACTTATTGAAGAAAGGAATTTGTTTACTGACATTGCATGAAAGAGTTACTCAAAACATTTTTATCATCTGTAGATTGGTCAGCTTATTGGTGTATTATTGTTGCCATATAATCAAAAGCAAAAATTCAGCAAACAAACAAACAAACAATCAATCAATCAATCAATCTGAAAGCAATCGCTACTTAAGTAAAAAGTAAAGGGAGTTAATTGGTTTATTGGAACTAAGTCTGACACAGTTATCAAGCATAGATTCAGAAAATATATAACAGAAATCATTCTTTAAGGACTAAGAGAAATTCATGACCAGGGAAGCGTTTGCTGAAATTGATATCGCAGTGTTAAAAGCAGTGTTGGGGTGGATTAAAACACAAACATAATTCTATTTGTATTAGTATCGAAAAATACATTGATGGGGTAAAGTGTTGTACACAAAAACTAAACAATTGTTCCTTTCATTTGGTTGTAGTTTTAAGTATTTACGTCAACGAGTAAACATCTACTGATGTTTAAAGTTGTTCAATTTTCTAATAATCACCCTGTACCATCAGTCAGTTAATCAAAAACTAGACTTTTGTTTTCGCAAACAAATCACACATAATTTGTGATCATGTTCAATCGTATGGTTATGCTATTGCTCAGTTTAAATTACTCTACACCCTATAACATGTTTTCGGTGTGTGCATATAATTCTTCATCTTATACAAGTCTGTACTGTTTTATAGTACAAGTACATACGAATGCGTAATAAATATGCAAAGACAAATACAGAAAAACTATTAACTCAAATTTATAATAGTTGATAAACAATTGATATAAAGAAGTGTGTGACCTACCTGGCAGTCGCGTCCTCGGTGGTATGTGTTGTGGCCAGTGGCCAGTGTCCGGCCCATCCTGAGAGACAGGTCCCGCGACCCATCACTCATCCAGTGGGTGGCTACCGCACTTGACCCTCGCGATACCGTGGGAGTCCCAACGGACAGGAAACTAGTTCCTCATTGATCCAACGTCTGGCCCACTAAATTATACACCTCATTCCGACCTTTTTTGTGAATGAGTTTCGGCTGTATGGCTCTAAACGAGTGCTGGGAGTAAATATGCAGTATTCAATTAAAAGCGATTCTCTTCAGTTTGAGAGTAGCGTGATAAAATATTTAAAATTCAAATATTCGATGTAAATTAAATATTATCAGGAAACAGTTTAAACGTTCCTAATTACTATTAGAGCTATATTATGGAAGAAAATCAAATGTTTTTGGCAAATTCATAAACTTCTTATACTTAATTTGTTCCTGTTATTTATAAACGTATACTAATGCAAAGCTCCCAAATTGGCATAGAACCTTTTAGAAATAAATTTAAATATATAAAAAGTATGTTGGTAAATTTATTTTTATGCACTCCCATACTACTCGACCGACTGCGATGAAACTTTGCATGGTCATTTTGGTCATTCAGATTGACCCGAAAAATGTTTATAGCCACTATTCAAAGTTCTTGGACCTTAGGGCTATGTATCACTGGACTAGTTACAATGCTATTTGTATGTAGGAAAGATTAGTTATGATTTTCACAGATGACTACTTTAAAATATTGTAAACAACTGTCTACTTATTTAGGTAGAGCTATAATGTAAATATATTGAGTAAAGATTTTCAACAAAGATCTTGGGCGTAGCATCGGTGCCGGGACAATTCCAGTCAAATATAAGTAAGCATTAAATTGCCAACAATGATTGTCTTAGTATTAATGGTTTACTCAAGGTTAGGAATGTAAGTACAAATATTTTGACAATGATCTTAGTACTATAAACTTCACTATAAATAGGAAATGGTTGTGTGGAAATTAAATCCATTTACTTAGTGGGCAGAAATACTAAGTGTGTTGAGCTATTGATATTCTTCAACAGCATCCAATATTAGCTTTCAATTACTAATACGACGTTTTCCTCTCTCAGCTACGACTAGAGTAGCTGCACACATGGCTTGGGTTTCACGATAAATATAAATATAGTAAGGTTTGATTTTTACTGGCCATTTTAGGTAATAATTACAGACTCTGGTTAAGAATCCGCCGTTCTTGGTCAGTGCAGATGCCTGGGCCTAGTGTAGCCTTGTTTGGAGGTCCTTGTCGTGGAACAATCCTTAGTAACTATTTACCTAAAAATGTGTGCAAATTGTGGTAGGGTATTGTGGTGGAGTATTTTATTTTAATGCAGGAAGCAAAAAAAACTGCGATTTTAACAATTCTTTCTATAATAGGTAACATAAATTGTGACGAGCTCATGAAGATGTAAACTCAAAATGGAAACCTCTCCAAAACGCTGTAATATGGGACTAAACAATTGTCATACTCAACAACTTCTTATAAAAGTAAAACTTATTTAAATTAATATGTTTAACATTTCTTAGATTTTCAAACATTCATTTAAATTTAAACGGAAGCTAAAGAGTTTATCTTTTTTTCCAACTTTGAATCCCACTGAGAAGTTCAAATGAACAAAGTGTTGTTTAAATTGTTCATAAAATAGTAAATTATATAAAAAATCAAAACATTGCTTAAAACTGGGTTTTATCTGAGTTGTACCTATACATCTGCCAAAGCAACAAAGAGCAGTCATACTTTTCCAATAGAGCTTCAAAAGATGTTACCTTTCAAATTATAGGACTACGTGCAAAACCAATGACTACTAAACTGCTCTTGGAGTAGAATCGTTTAAACATTTGTTCAACTTCAGAAGTCATTAATATCACAGGCTTACTTTTTAATTTATTCATTTTTGGATTTTTGCCGCTAAACTGTGATGACTGTTAAATTGTTGTAAATTAAACTTAAATTAAGGTTAAATGTTTTCAAACAACCCAAAGCTATAAAACACGGGTCACGAAAACATTTGTCGAACACGTGGACGGGATCCCTATCTTATTGCACCAGTGTCGTCATGCCAGTAGCCGCGACGGTGCAGTAAGTTAGGGATCCCGTCCATGTGTTTGATAAATGTAGTAATGTTTTCGTGTGTGACCCGTGTTTTATGTCTTTGTGTTGTCTAAGAACCTTAACGACGTCGTCCCGACTGAAATAAAAATGCAAGTTTAAAAATTGACACCTACGTGATCATGGCGCAACTAAGCACCGAAAACAAGTTGTTCACTGCGGATTGAACTGCTGACGAAAGGTAACTTACTTTTTAATACGTATGAAACATTAATACTTTTTAATACCGTACAGTAAAGTTGTATGTAGAAGAATACCCCCGTAGCAGCAAACCTGCGTACTCAGTGAATTTCTGATGCATATATATGTATCTTAATACCACTTAAAGCCACAAACCAAGTTTCACCAAGATACATTCATAAATAAACGATTAATTACATTTTAATTATTCCCCATAAGAATAACATGGCGACTGAGTATGCAGGGTTGCTGAAGCAAGGAACAAAAAAAATAGGGTTTTATACAAATATCAATATAACTCAAGAAGGTAAAGCCACTTACCAAATGTTATTAACTTATATTCATAATTAAGGGAGATAACACGTTACTTATTCTCCATAAGAATAACATGGGAGCTGAGTACGCAGGTTTGCTGCTAAGGGAACTATCGGCCAAAAAAATGATTTTTAGTGCAAATATCAATAGACCACAACGATATGACACAATATACCAAGTTTCTTCAGGATAAGTTGATAAATAAGCGAGATATACAATTTGTCTTATTCTCCATAAGAACAACATTGGGCAACAGGCTGTGTTTAGCACTTTCAATATCTCTGTGACTGTTTGACGTATAGCAATGAACAAAACACCAAATTGTGCGTCTTTTTAAGCTGATTGCAATAGAAAAAACTAAAATTTGACTTTTTCAAAAATTATATGTAATAAGCTAAAAATAAAACATTTTTTCGGTACAAACCCCCCCCCCCCCAGAAAAAAATACCCCTTCGGATAGGTCGATCTGTCTGGTTTTCGAACTTAAAAGTTAAAAATGCTGCTTTACACGTTTATACCAAATTTCATCAAAATTGGACTGTTTTACGAGAGTTATCGTGCTCACGGACACACACACACACACACACACACACACACACACACACACACACATATATATATATATATATATATATATATATATATATATATATATATATATAAGTTAATAGTAAATACATTTCCAATAAATGCATTTACATTACATGTATATACATTTCCGTCAGGATTGTTGTTGTCTATATATATATATATATATATATATATATATGTTAGACTGTATATATATATATATATATACAGTTTTGTATATATATATATATATACCGTTTAAACGAATGGTGTTTTTGGCATCTGGGGACCTCAAAACGAAAAGTTATCATGGTTCCGGGCCTAGGTCTTACCATGCCGATAACGGTAATAGCTTCTTCCCCATGGGGGAAATTCGCTAATAAAGTTTTGACTAAAAGATATAATATCCAAAATAAAAGGTATCAGGAAATTGACACATACTTTCTCCCTTTTAGCCCAACTTTAATACCACCCACACAGCCCGTAAATTACTTTTTATTTACTAAATATAGAATACAAAGCACGGTCGAATGTACAGAAAATCTTCTAAACAAGTTGTTTTCAAAAATATCCACCCAAATCCCTGTTTAGGAGGCATTACAGAATCCATCGCTACACACGTGGTTTAAGAGGAAAAATACCCCCTATTCCCCCCTGGGTTATTAAGGGGCAACATATTTCGAATTTCCTCTGTTGGCCAATGCTAACTTGACAAGCATAACAAGTTTTAACGAAATTGATCAATAAATAAGATATAAATAGTAATTTTTGTATTCCCCCCTCCGTAAGAATAACATTGGACAACGTACTGCGTTAACGACAAAATGAAAATGAAAATTTTCTCCGCAACAAGTAATCGTAGAATAGTAATTCAAAATACTAAATTATTTAGTTTTTGAGCTTTTTTTAATGGTGAATAGTAATATTTGTTATATTAATTTTTTTATGAAAAATCCAACAAACTTTTTTATATTTTAAGTCTTGCAATTTCTGAACCCGAATTTTTACAGAAATTTGGTTGGTGTCATTTTGTTGGAAAACTTAAGTTCTACAAAAGATTAAAGTTTAATCAAAATCGTGGGAGCCGTTTTTGAGAAATCTTGATTTTTCATGTTTTTTGGCGGTTTTTGTGGGATAATTAACCTTACAAAACAAATACCCCCGTCACAGCAAACCTGCATACTCAGCGAATTTCCAATGGAGATATAGATCTCTTACTACTACATAAAGCCACTTACCAACTTTCATAAAAATATATTCACAAATAAGCGATATATACAATTTTAATTATTCTCCATAAGAATAACATTGGGGCTGAGTACGGAGGTTTGCTGCATCAACGAACAAAAAAATGGGTTTTTATGCTAATATCAATATAACTGAAGTAGGTGAAGTCATATAACAGTTGTTATTAATTTATGTTCATAATTAAGGGAGATAAAAATAGCATTTACTTATTATCCATAAGAATAACATGGGTTGAGTACGCAGGCTTGCTTCTACGGGAGCCTTTGGGAAAAAGTTTTTGAGCAAATATCAATAGACCACAACCAGATGAAGCCAAATACCAAGTTTCGTCATTATACGTTCATAAATAAGCGAGATATAAAATTTTTCTTTTCCTCCATACGAATAACATTAGACAACGTTCTCTGTTTAGCACTTTCAATATCACGGTAACAAATTGACGTAGAGAAATGATCAAAATACCAAATTATTATTTTTTTAAGCTGAATCCAATGGTGAAAACTAAAATTTGACTATTTCAAAAATTATAAGTAAAAAATTAAAAAAAACATTCTTGGGGTACAAATCCCCCCCCAAAATACCCCTTTGGATGGGGCGATCTGGCTGGTTTTCGAACTTAAAGTCATAAATGTTGCTTTACACCTTTATACAAAATTTCATCGAAATCGGATCATTTTTACGAGAGTTATCGTGCTCACAGACACACACATGTGTATATATACAGTTTCGAACGAATGGTGTTTTTGGGGTATGGGGACCTCAAAACGAAAAATTATCATGGTCCCGGGCCTAGGTCTTACCATTCCGACTACGGTAGTAGCTTCTTCCCTACAGGGAAATTCGCTAAAATTCGAAAAAATAAAAAAATGCCTGGAGATATCGTGGATTAGTACCTACATTCCACATTTCATAAAAAACGGACCATTGGTTACGGCTCTAGCTCTGTACACATCCATACAGACAGATAGACAGACAGACAGACAGACAGACACACAGATATCACGTAAAAGTCACTTTTTTGGGTTCAGGGAGCACCAAAATGAATATTTCTACTAATAACTCAAATTCGAAAATTTTGACTAAAACAATACTTTCTCCATATACTATTTATAAAGGGGAGGAAATAAAAATCCCCAAATTTAAGATAACTATGGTTAACTCAATTCCCCCCCCCAAAAAAAAGGCAGCTCTATGTTGCACGGTTATGAAACGTAACTCACTTCACTTTGCATTGAGTGATACTATTTATTTAAAAAGCTATATTTTCAGGATTGAAGTTGTTTTCTATTAGTTTAACATAGAATATGACATTTTAAAATGAATGTTAAAATGAATGAATTTTGAAATGAGTGTTAAACGTTTAAACTCCTTTCTAAGGGATTCAATTAACCACATATTTTTATGGAATTATTTCAATAATACTAATACCGCCTAACATTAATATCTATACAAATAGGATAAAAGAATGCTTTTCTAAACGAAAATCATGCCAAAATATAACACTGTTAAACGAAGATTTTTCAGCAACAACATGAAAGTTATCATGATCCCATGCTTTGGTCTTGTAAAGCCATCTACAGCACTATTTCCTGGTCTACTGAAAAATGTATTAAAAGCGTAATAAAAGCACAAATACCCCCGTCGCAGCAAACCTGCATACTCAGCGAATTTCCAATGGAGATATAATGTCTTAATACTACATAAAGCCACTTACCAAGTTTCATAAAAATATATTCACAAATAAGCGATATATGCGATTTTAATTATTCTCCATAAGAATACCATTGGGGCTGAGTACACAGGTTTGCTGCAACAAGGAACACAATATTTACGAAAATATTGACAGAACTTAACTAGGTGAAGTCGTATACCAGTTTTTATTAATTTATGTTCATAATTAAGAGAGACATAGCATTTAATTATTCTCCATAAGAATAACATGGGGGGTGAGTACGCAGGTTTGCTCCGACGGAATCCTTTGGCAAAAAATTGTTGTTTTTTTTTAGAAAATATCAATAGACCACAACCAGATGAAGCCGTATACCAAGTTTCGTCATTTTACGTTCATAAATAAGCGAGATATAAAATTTGTCTTTTCCTCCATAAGAATAACATTAGACAACGTACTGTGTTTAGCACTTTCAATATCTCGGTACCCAATTGACGTAGAGGAATGATCAAAATATCAAATTGCGTTTTTAAGCTGAGTCCAATCGTAAAAACTAATATTTGACTATTTCAAAAATTATATGTAAAAAATTCAAAAAACCCATTTTTGGGGTACAAAACCCCCCGAAAATACCCCTTCCGATGTAGCGATCTGGCTGGTTTTCGAACTTATTAGATATATATATATATACAGTTTCGAACGAATGGTGTTTTTGGGGTCTGGGGACCTCAAAACGAAAAGTTATCATGGTCCTGGGCCTAAGTCTTACCATGCCGACTACGGTAATAGCTTCTTCCCTAAAGGGGAAATTTGCTAAAACGTGTATTTTATACCCGTAGGTGCAGTAGTATAACCAGGGATCAACAAACTTTTCAGTTTTTATTTCCAAGAAACAAAACATTTTCCATTCAAAGTTGAATTGAAAATACATCAACACTTTTGAAACTGATCAAATTACTACCGCAACCAAATAAATGGTTACTGGTATGAAGTATTTTTCTGTAGTTAATAATCATCTAATACATGACGGTACATGTAGGTTTCTAATCCTGTAGAAACATGTCATTGGCTTGCGCTGAGTACGTGGATTTAATTTTTAAAGGGGATTATTTCTAAATTGTTAAACTAACTTAATTAGGCTTTTATAAATTATTTACTATATTGAGTAAGGAAGGAAATTTTGACAACATTTGGTTGAGGTTTACCTTTCCAAACTGTTGAGAGCCCTCCCTTCCCCTCCCCCTCACAATCCTCCTCCCCCGCACTCCCAACCATCTCCGAACACAAGCACTTGCCGGGCCCTACGCATTCAAATGCGGACTATTCAAACAGCCAGTATTGACTCCTACCCTTCTCATGGACTCTCTAGCTCTCAGAAATATTTTTATGTGAATTCTAAGAGTCCAAGAAGATTTGAAACTCACAAAATAAAATAATTTACAAGATTCATATTTTGATTTTTACAAATATTACCATCGCTCTTGATTTTTCTTTACATATTTGGACACCCTTTTTCTAAACAACTTCTTTAACTGACAGTATTTTAAGTTTAAAATAAATACCAGCATCTTTTCAGTTTCAATTTGACGCTTGTTGGACACCTCGATATGTTTAGAGCAGTTAATCTCGGTAAAACGTTCGTCTCACTGTGCAATTCAAGTTTACAGATATTACGGTTCATGTAATAAAATATAATATTTTGTAATGCTCCTCATATCAAAATTGTGAAATTTCAAGGTTTTCAGTATTTTTAAATGTATTCACAAATCTCCATGACTTAAATGCAAATCGAATATTCAAAGCTGTTATCAAATAACATGCTGGTATTTAAGATTCTTTTCTGACTTCTCGTGTACTCTATCTGAACAAGTTGATGAGTACCTAAAATATGTTCTTGTAACCTTCTGGCCGATGTCTGATGCCAAATGGCAGGTCACACTTAGTGCCTCTGGGTTCTGTCATGACCTCACGACTACTTAAATATCACATAATATGCACGGCTTATTAAGGCTTATTATGTACGGCTTACATAATATGTAGCACGCAGCAAACACGGGACAGCCCAAGTTATCTGTTACTTATGCCAGGACTCAACCTCTTTTAGCTATTACTGCCCGAGTGTGATCACCTGGAAAATAGTAATCAAGATTCAGTAGATTTGTGGTATTTCATTCTTCAAAAGTAGAGAGTGAATAAAAACTGACACGGTTTACAACGTAATTGTTTCCTCAGTGCAGATATTATAATCATTTTGATAACTATCATTTTCATAGCTTATTATCATGTCGAGCTGCATTTCAACAGATTATTTCAAACATTATTTTAGAATCTGAATCTATTTAGTCGATTTAATTTCTTGGAACAAGATGTCTTCGTCCATGGCCTGCCTCCTTTTCCCCCTCAAAGGTATTGAATAGTTTAAAATTCATTATTGGTGATGGTGAGTTTATGTTATTTAAGAAATTAAATAACGCGGAAATTTTCCATCTCTGGTTAGTAAATCAAAGTTTCTCGGCGTTTCGGAATCAGGAATCTGGCTCCGTCTTCAGGTTAAAAAATACTCAGAACATTTCAAACAACAATTTTAAAAATATTAAAAAAACAGAAAACTCAAACACAAATGTCAAACACAAAAATCAAACGCACAACCGAGACAACTCTACTCCACAAGTGCACAGGGTCCGAGTCTCACCTGAGCATCCACCCTGTACGTTCGTGCAGTAGTAATGTCTCGTTTACCGAGACAACTCTACTCCACAAGTGCACAGGGTCCGAGTCTCACCTGAGCATCCATCCTGTACGTTCGTGCAGTAGTAATGTCTCGTTTACCGAGACAACTCTACTCCACAAGTGCACAGGGTCCGAGTCTCACCTGAGCATCCACCCTGTACGTTCGTGCAGTAGTAATGTCTCGTTTACCGAGACAACTCTACTCCACAAGTGCACAGGGTCCGAGTCTCACCTGAGCATCCACCCTGTACGTTCGTGCAGTAGTAATGTCTCGTTTACCGAGACAACTCTACTCCACAAGTGCACAGGGTCCGAGTCTCACCTGAGCATCCACCCTGTACGTTCGTGCAGTAGTAATGTCTCGTTTACCGAGACAACTCTACTCTACAAGTGCACAGGGTCCGAGTCTCACCTGAGCATCCACCCTGTACGTTCGTGCAGTAGTAATGTCTCGTTTACCGAGACAACTCTACTCTACAAGTGCACAGGGTCCGAGTCTCACCTGAGCATCCACCCTGTACGTTCGTGCAGTAGTAATGTCTCGTTTACCGAGACAACTCTACTCCACAAGTGCACAGGGTCCGAGTCTCACCTGAGCATCCACCCTGTACGTTCGTGCAGTAGTAATGTCTCGTTTACCGAGACAACTCTACTCCACAAGTGCACAGGGTCCGAGTCTCACCTGAGCATCCACCCTGTACGTTCGTGCAGTAGTAATGTCTCGTTTACCGAGACAACTCTACTCTACAAGTGCACAGGGTCCGAGTCTCACCTGAGCATCCACCCTGTACGTTCGTGCAGTAGTAATGTCTCGTTTACCGAGACAACTCTACTCCACAAGTGCACAGGGTCCGAGTCTCACCTGAGCATCCACCCTGTACGTTCGTGCAGTAGTAATGTCTCGTTTACCGAGACAACTCTACTCTACAAGTGCACAGGGTCCGAGTCTCACCTGAGCATCCACCCTGTACGTTCGTGCAGTAGTAATGTCTCGTTTACCGAGACAACTCTACTCCACAAGTGCACAGGGTCCGAGTCTCACCTGAGCATCCACCCTGTACGTTCGTGCAGTAGTAATGTCTCGTTTACCGAGACAACTCTACTCTACAAGTGCACAGGGTCCGAGTCTCACCTGAGCATCCACCCTGTACGTTCGTGCAGTAGTAATGTCTCGTTTACCGAGACAACTCTACTCCACAAGTGCACAGGGTCCGAGTCTCACCTGAGCATCCACCCTGTACGTTCGTGCAGTAGTAATGTCTCGTTTACCGAGACAACTCTACTCTACAAGTGCACAGGGTCCGAGTCTCACCTGAGCATCCACCCTGTACGTTCTTGCAGTAGTAATGTCTCGTTTACCGAGACAACTCTACTCTACAAGTGCACAGGGTCTGAGTCTCACCTGAGCATCCACCCTGTACGTTCGTGCAGTAGTAATGTCTCGTTTACCGAGACAACTCTACTCTACAAGTGCACAGGGTCCGAGTCTCACCTGAGCATCCACCCTGTACGTTCATGCAGTAGTAATGTCTCGTTTACCGAGACAACTCTACTCTACAAGTGCACAGGGTCTGAGTCTCACCTGAGCATCCACCCTGTACGTTCGTGCAGTAGTAATGTCTCGTTTACCGAGACAACTCTACTCTACAAGTGCACAGGGTCCGAGTCTCACCTGAGCATCCACCCTGTACGTTCGTGCAGTAGTAATGTCTCGTTTACCGAGACAACTCTACTCCACAAGTGCACAGGGTCCGAGTCTCACCTGAGCATCCACCCTGTACGTTCGTGCAGTAGTAATGTCTCGTTTACCGAGACAACTCTACTCTACAAGTGCACAGGGTCCGAGTCTCACCTGAGCATCCACCCTGTACGTTCATGCAGTAGTAATGTCTCGTTTACCGAGACAACTCTACTCTACAAGTGCACAGGGTCCGAGTCTCACCTGAGCATCCACCCTGTACGTTCGTGCAGTAGTAATGTCTCGTTTACCGAGACAACTCTACTCTACAAGTGCACAGGGTCCGAGTCTCACCTGAGCATCCACCCTGTACGTTCGTGCAGTAGTAATGTCTCGTTTACCGAGACAACTCTAATCTACAAGTGCACAGGGTCTGAGTCTCACCTGAGCATCCACCCTGTACGTTCGTGCAGTAGTAATGTCTCGTTTGTGCGTTTCATTTTGGTGTGTAACTTTTGTGTTTGAGTGATGGTTTTCTTTTAGTTCTTTATTTTGCTAGCGCTACAGTTCTCTGTTTTAGCTTTTCTGTGATTTGTCCAGCTTTTTCTGGATTGTGCAACTAACAATGTTATGTTCTAGGTAGTTTTCCCCTGAAGACGGGATCAGATTCCAGATCCCGAAACGTCGTGTATCTTTGTTTTACTAATCAGTAATGGAAAATGTCCGGAATAATTTCTGTAATAGCATTAAATAGGTAAAATTCCATGCCTATTTATATTATTAACTAGGCAAAGTGATTAGGTTATAGGAAAAACAAGTTTTAGCGAATTTCCCCTATAGGGAAGAAGCTATTACCGTAGGTCTCATGGTGAGACTTTAGCCCCAGACCATGATAACTTTTTGTTTTGAGGCCCCCAGATGCCAAAAACACTATTCGTTCAAATTTATATATATATATATATATATATATATATGTGTGTGTGTGTGTGTGTGTGTGTGTGTGTGTGTGTGTGTGTGTGTGTCCGTGAATGCGATAACTTGAGTAAAAACGTCCGATTTCGATTAAATTTGGCTCAAATGTGTAAAATAACATTCATGACTTTAAGTTCCAAAACCAAAAAAATCGGACCATGGGAAGAGGGGTTTATGGGGTTTTTAAATTTTCCAAAAATCAATTTTTTGCATTTTTCACCCTAAAATTTTTAAAAAACTTAATTTTGGTTTTGACCATGTTATAGAGATAAAAAAACATGTAATATGGTATTTTGAATTATTAAGCTAGGTTAAGCTGTTGCGGTGAAAATCCTAAAAACCTACTCATAAAAAATGTTAATCTTATGGGAAAATAGTTTATGGCTTTTCCTCAGTTTATTTTAGCGTAAACTTCACATTTGCTTTTACCAATATGTTCAGTTCCACAAAAAAATAATTTTGGTGTTTAAATTTTGATTCTACGCCCAAACGTTGCAGAGATATTCAAAGTGCTAAACACAGTACGTTGTCCAATGTTATTCTTATGGAGAATAAATAAAATTTGATATCTCGATTATTTATGAATGTATGTTGATGAAACTTGGTTTGTGGCTTCACGTAGTACTGTTATATTGATATTTGCACAACAAATTGAGTTTTTGTTGATTATTCCCTTAGCAGCAAACCTGCGTACTCAGCCCCATGTTATTCTTATGGAGGATAAGTAAAATGTAATGACTCCCTTAATTATGAACATAAATTAATAATACCCCCGTCGCAGCAAACCTGCATACTCAGCGAATTTCCAATGAATTATAACATAACACATTAAGCCACTTAACAAGATTCATAAGAAATATATTCACAAACAAGCGATATTTAAAATATTAATTATTCTCTATAAGAATAACATTGGGGATGAGTACGCAGGTTTGCTGCAACAAGGCACACAAAATAATGGTTTTTTTATGCAAATATCAATAGAACTCATCTTAGTGAAGTCACATACCAAGTTTCATCCATATACATTCATAAATAAGCGATATATAACATTTTAATTATTTTCCATAAGAATAACATGGGGACCGAGTACCTAGGTTTGCTGCTACAGGAAACATTGGCGAAAAATTTTTTTTTGTGCAAACAACAATAAACCACAACCAGATGAAGCCATATACCAAATTTTGTCAGTTTATGTTCATAAATAAGCGAGATATACAATTTTTCTTTTTCTCCATAAGAATAACATTAGACAACGTACTGTGTTTAGCACTTTCAATATCTCAGTAACCAATTGACGTAGGGCAATGATCAAGATACCAAATTATTTGTTTTTTTATGCTGAATTCAATGGTGAAAATTAAAATTTGATTTAAATTAAAATTACATGTGAAATCCACAAAAAACACATTTTTGGGGTACAAAACCCCCCAAAAACCCCCCTTCGGATGGTGCGATTCGTCTGGTTTTCGAACTCGTTCAAATAAATGGTACTTTACACGTTTGTACCAAATTTCATTAAGATCGGACCTTTTTTACGAGAGTTATCGTGCTTACGGACACATATATATATATATATATATATATATATATATATATAAATTTGAACGAATGGTGTTTTTGGCATCTGGGGACCTCAAAATGAAAAGTTATCATGGTCTCGGGCTTAAGTCTTACCATGAGACCTACGGTAATAGCTTCTTCCCTATAGGGGAAATTCGCTAAAACTTGGTATGTAGCTTCACTTGGTTGAGTTATATTGATAATTGCATAAAAACCCATTTTTTGTTCCTTGTTGCAGCAAACCTGCTTACTCAGCCCCCATAGTTATTCTCATAGTTATTCTTATTTTTAGTTATTCTTATGGAGAATCACTAAAATGTTATATAGCGCTTATTTATGATTGAATATTGATGAAACTTGGTATGTGGCTTCGCCTAGTTAAATTCTATTTATATTTGCATGAAAACCAATTGTTTGTGTTCCTTATTTCAGAAAACCTACGTGCTCATTACCAATGTTATTCTTATGTAGAATAATTAAAATCGCTTATATGTGAATATATTTTTATGAAACTTGGTATGCGGCTTTATGTGGTATTAAGACATATATTATGCATTGGAAATTCGCTGAGTATGCAGGTTTTCTGCGACGGGGGTATTTTCAGTTGTCTTATTTCTATCAAAGTAAAATAAATATTACCAGTCCCAAAGAGGGCAGTGCGACCAACTCCTCCCTCTTAAATTCGTTAAACGATAGGAATACGTTAGATACTGTCGTACACAAATTAATCATTCACTATTTGTATATAACCTCTTGAAAATGACCCGGGAGTGGTGTGTATTTCAAATCTATATAAATACTTATTCAGTTGAAGCACCGCCCTGATAATCACTTAATATCTCAACATGACAGCTGTATAACTCCAAGATTTAAGTCAAACAAATTAATTATATCATTTTACTTTATGGGTAGAATTAATTATTACTCTAAGCAAAACAAGCGTTAATGTACAGCTAAGGTCTTGGCCAGTATTTACATGTATTTTTATTTGATTTATTGTTTGCTGTGATTTACTTATTATGAGAAACTGGGTGGATTATAGTATTAATCAAGTAGATCGGGAAGTTTCATTTTTAATCAAAATTTGTGTGAATATAAAACTATTAACAGAAAAATTATTTTTTTAACGCAATTCTAACAGCTCTTATAAGATAGCCAAGACTGATGTTTATTGTATCTTCAATGAATTTAATTCTTTTTCCAACTAAGTCAAAGTTTTCCTTTCGAATATTTTACACCAAACGCTTTCATTATTAAGTTGTTTTTATATATATTTTATTTGTAATAAACCAATAAGCATCGAGGCTTCAAAAGAATCCATGTTGGTGATTGTTGTTTGTCAGCGAGCCGCCGCGCCGGCCGCCACCGCAGCCAAGACGCCGGACTGCGCCTGCCTGGCGACGTAGGCAGCCCGTCGAACGACTTACCCCTATCGATCGCGGCCCGCGGCTTTCTTGGCCCTTCTCCTTATTCTGTATTGATCCATCCTAAGAATTCCTTACCTCCCCTCCGGGTCCCTTCCCCTCCTCTCCACTGATTTGTTCGTCGACGTAATCACTTTACTACCTTCCTCTCTGTTGCACGGACTCACCCTACCACCCTCTCAACCTCTCATCCCCTCCTCTATCTCTCTCTCTCTCTCTATCTCTCTCAACAATGTCTTACTTAATCACCTAATACGTTTGAATTAATTGGTCTCATTAATCGCATTGCATACTTCATTAATGTTGCATCTTTGAAATGATTCATTGTAATGTTTGCAATAGACAGATAACATTTATATTCTGATTGAATCGGTTTTTTTCAATAATTATCCAATCAATGTAAATCCATCATTTTTCGTTAATAATTTATTTAAAAAATGTGGCTGCTGCTTATGCGTATTATTTTCTTTCATGATAATATCTATTTCAATCCGCTTGAATATGCCTCCTATTCAATTTGCTTTCACCTTAAACTATGTTTTATACTTATTCGTTTATATTTATTAATATAAGTAATAGCCAGAGAAAAAGCATAATAACAAACGTATTTCTTCCACGAAAACAACTTGAAACACATCCTTTTTTATCTGGAATAATTTAATGTTTTATTATAATTTCATTTAAAATCTTAAGTAGGCACGCAGGGTTGATGCATCAAGGACCTTAATATAAATAGAGGTTGCATTTCCATTTGCCAGTGTAGAAGAATCCCACCCGGTTTAAGGATTGTCTTCTACAATAATAAACTTTCTTGACATCCGCGTTACAATTCAGTTTTATTACAATTACCACCAAAATTAATATCACGGAATATTTACCAACAGTTTGTATTCCTCTTAAACGTTTAAGCATCGTTACTGATAATATCATAACAAGTTTTATCACTGAATTGTTTCACCACTTCGGATTGTTATATTTATTTATCTGTTGACCGTCTAAAGTTGAGGACTTTTCAAAGTATGAGACAGATATTTAGCATTTCCGAAATTCAATTACCAAATTAGTAAAACCATACTGTCACAAAATCTATGAATAATTATTATACATGTTTCCAGTCATTTGCTGTAAGTGTTCAGATTTGTAATTAAAACAGGTCGCACGATCTACGTTATTAGATAGTTTCCCAGAACCACATAACCTGACGTTAAAGGCCAGGAAACTTTGCATTAATGAAGTTATACCTTATTGTCCAGTCTTACCAAATATGTCGGTGGCTAAAGCGTTAAGCTTGTTTCATCAAACTTTAAACATAGCAATGTCGCCAACTTCACAATTAAAAGCGGACTTTAAACTTTTAAATTACATGGATTTACCAAGTTGAGTAGAAAAGCTGGTTCAAATACTGCAGGACCTTTGTGGAAACTTTGACGGAATAATGTCCCTTCACGGTCGACTGAGGAACTTTGAATCATAAATGGCTCAACCTGCCACGGTAATTGCATTAAGACTATTGGCTTTCCTTGGGTATTCTGAACAGTATTGTTTTATATAATGCGTTATATAACTAAACGTAATTCATCTGACCTGTGTTTAGGGAACAAAACCTATATTTTTCTAAACTTTAAAACTAAGATTTTAACTTCATACCTTATTTTAACCAATTAACAGGAAGAGGTTTTCTGATTAAATGTTTCCCATTCTTTATATTCCCAATTATAATTATATTATTATATTATATTACATTATATTATTATATTCTAATATATTCTATTCCATTCTATTCTATTATTATTACCTATATTATTATATTCTATTATATTATTATATTCCTTATTCTTTAATAATCAAGATCTATATTTTAATAATCAAGACCAATTAAAATTTTGTGAATAAAAACTTAAAATGCATAAAGGTTTAAGGTTTGTATAAAGGTATTATAGACAGAAAACTAGGTTGGCGGGATAAAAAAGCTGCAGCGCATTTCCACTGATCTAAAAAAACCATCATGTTGCGATGTGAAGAGAAGTACTACAAGTATGTTGTGCTGTGAAGAGATGTACTACAAACATGTTGTGCTTTAAAGATATGTACTGCGAATATGTTGATCTACTTCCCCCCAAAATCAGTGCTCAATGAAACAGTTTACAATGTTGTCTTGAAAAATGTAGTCACGCAGACTCCTCAGGGCTTTCGAGTGTGTGTATCATCGAATTTTCATTATTCGATAATGTTTTGAACATGGGAAGTTAGCCCTAACCTTATTTATGTTATTTATTAGTTGATTTTAATGCCATCGGTACTAAACTTGATAATGTTGGAAAAATTCAGTAAAATGCCCTAAAGGGCAGGGAGCTAGGGGGTTTTGCGGTCCTAAAGCGTGTTAGGCAACCAATGTAAAATTTATATTTATTCACATGTTCGGAATAAGAACGCATAACAGTGTTTGTTATTGGAATTTATTTCCAAATAATGAATTACATACATTTCCTAATTTACTATGTAATATCTTTAGTTTTATGTCCAGTATGACCCATGATGTTATTTTCTTCTTATTCCTTTCGAGCTGTCGAAAATTGATAGAAAATTTACAACCTAGTTTTTGTGAAGCTTGCTGTGGCTAGTATTAAAATCAGGTGATTTGTGCTACTAATAAAAATATACACGGAACTACAAATAGATTTACACTACACTGAACATAATATTTTTGAAAAACTGTATTTGGTTTTATCATTTTAAAGAGCTTAACTTAAACAAATAAGTAAAAATAAATAATTTAACTAGGCATAATATTTTATTGTTAATCTAGTAAAAGTGTGGTTGCGGATAAAATAATAAACATAAACACTTTAAAAAATCCCTATGATGGAAAATAAAATAACTTAATATGGCTTGGTCTTGATTAAACCGAGCAAATTTTCTTTTAATATGTTATACACTTTTAAACTATTTTGTTTAACTAACTCGTAATATTTTTTATCTGAAAACGTAGTATAAATCATTCCATTGCACCCAAAAAAACTGTTTGAAAATACTAAATATATAGTTTTTAAGGTACTCAGTAATAACACAACATAGCTTTATATTTAAAGACAATTTAAGTTTTTTAATTTTCATATTACCGATGGTAAATATAATAAATATTCATAAACTATTATATGTACTATTAACAATACAAGAGATTGTATAAACGAGATTTTTCAACTGTAGATTGGAGACGTTTTATTGGAGGTAAATTTGACAAATTTCAGTAAATGAGTACTCATAAGTTATCAATAAAATTTCCAGAAAATTCTAACATAAATGCGGTTTAAACTTATTAATGGCTGGACTATCAATAAACATATAGAAGCGCATTAATCTGAACCAAAGTTAAATCATCAATGTGGATTAACATTTCATAATAGGCGTAGTTATCTGCTAATTAAATGTGGAAAATGCTGTAATCTAAGAAACTAACACCACATAACCATTTACAGGATAAAGGCTATACCCAGGGGGTTTACAGAACCAACCAGTATGAGATCCTTTACATGAGGATTCAATAATAGCAATCTGATATCTTGTAACTGAACGATGCTTACTGGCCTATCTTCCAAAAATCAACTATCGATATATAATCAATAAAAGTAAAATTACCCTTAGGTGGTCTTACTGTACTGAAAACTTGGTATTTGGCTAAGGTCGCATTAAATGGTCTACATAATTCACTACGTCATTCCAGTAAAAAGGCCACACCATCCGTTTAGTTTGAAATGACAGTGTTGCCAACATATTAATATACTAACTTAAATGTACTATTTTTTCGAATGACCCAAGATAATTATATGTCATTAAATATTTGTTATATAAAACAACATATCATTCGAAGGCAAAAAAGGGTGTTAAACCCATAGTGATAAGAACAGAACTTTATTGTTATATGAGGTTTCTTTAATTTTTCTTAAAGACGCATATTTTTATTTATAGTTTTAAAAAATTATTATTTTCTTTTTGAATTTAAGGAGAGACGGTTGTCTTGCGTAGCCCCCTGCAGACGCCCTGTGGCCAATTATCCCCCCGATCATAATGAGTGTCGCGTATCGTCCGCTCGCATTAATCAACCCTTTGACGCGCCTCATTTGCCAAACAAAAATTAAACACCCCTCCCACGAAAACTTTCCAGAACTTTGTTCGGTTTTATGGCTCTCGACGTGTATGCTAAATACAGTGGAAAGTTTTGATTAAACACTGGAGTGTTTCATTTGTAGTTTCATTAAACTAAGACGTTCTTTGCGTGATTTTATATCATAAAAATATATGTTCGATATAAATAAATTATATTAGTACGATATTAGTTGGTATGTATGAATATATATTTGTAAAATTAAGAGAAATTGAACCATATCAAAGTTTTAAAGCATTTAAAATAGTTTATTAGTCTAAAATTGTTGTTGTAAATACAACATCTATACTTATTATAACATCAATAATTTTACTGAGATTACGAGGCAACTCTCTTCAACGATACGTAAAGTAACACACACGACGATGTTGCTATATAAGGATTTTGTAAGGAATATTATTTTATTACGCATTATATGGTAAGACTAAGACGTGATACTGTAATCATTTGTCACTTTGATACCCCAAGACTAAATAAACGGTATCAGGAAACTGACACATACTTTCTGCCTTTAGCCCAACTTTAATGAATAAATTACTTTTTATTTATTAAATATAGAATACAAAGCACGGTCGAATGTACAGAAAATCTTGTGAACAAGTTGTTTTAAAAAACATCCACCCAAATCCCTGCTTTGGAGGCACTACAGAATCCATTGCTACACTCGTTGTTTTAAGAGGGGAAATGCCCCCTATTCCCCCCCAGTGTTATTAAGGGGTAACATATTCGAATTTCCTCTGTTGGTCAATGCTAATTTGACAAGCATATCAAGTTTGAATGAAACTGACCAGTAAATAAGAGAGAAATACTATTTTTTTATTCCCCATAAGAATAACATTGGACAACGTACTGCGTTTACCGCAAAATGAAAATTTCAATTTTCTCCGAAACCAGGAATCGTGGAATAGTAATTCAAAATACTAAATTATTTAGTTTTTTGAGCTTTTTTTAATGGTGAAATATAGTAATTTTTTTAATATTTACGTCTTTTTATGAAAAATCCAAAAAACTGAATTTTTGATGTTTTAAGTTCTGTAATTTCAAGACCCGAATTTTTACAAGAATGCGGGTGGTGTCATTTTGTTGGAAACTAAAGTTCTACAAACGACTAAAGTTTAATTAAAATCGTTAGAGATGTTTTTGAGAAATTTGGATTTTTCATGTTTTTTGGTGGTTTTCGGGGGATAGTTACCCTTAAAAATCAAAAATTCAAAATACATGAAAAAACTGCTGGAGATATCGTGGATTAGTACCTACATACCAAATTTCATAAAAATCGGCCTATTGGTTAAGGCTCTATCTCTGTACACATACACACACACACACACACACACACACACACACACACACACACACACACACACACACACACACACACACACACACACACACACACACACACACACACACACACACACACACACACACACACACACACACACACACACACACACACACACACACACACACATACACACACGTAACACGACATCACAGACAGACATCACGTAAAAACCACTTTTTTGGGTTCAGGGAGCACCAAAACGAATATTTCCACCAACAACTCAAATTCGAAAGTTTTGACGAAAACAATACTTTCCCCATATACTATGTATAGAGGGAGAAAATAAAATATAATCATTATAGTGAATAATACTTACCATGTGTTGTATAAACTGTAGTTTGCTGGGTATAAGCTGTATGTCTGGGTATACCATGTATAAGTGTCTAAGAGAATTGCCTCGACTTTGAAGTAGATTTATTTAATTAAATTTTGCTCACACATTATTTAAGTACCCAAGGGAAAGAACTATTGTTTGCCAGGCCGGAGACCACGGAAATGTTTAGTTAAATATTAATTGAACTAAGCTTCTTTTTTATTTAAATAAATGAACTTAAATGTGATATTTTCTTCCATGTTTCTCTGTAGATTTTAATAGTAAGTTAACACGTAATGCACTAAATAGGTATTTATTTTATTTTTTACTCATGGAGTGTTTTTAGAGATTTATTCACTAACATTTTCTTAGTATGTACAGTAAACTAAATTCAATAGTTTCTTTACTTAGTATGAACAAACACAACACAGGAGGAAAAGCGTAGTTTTTAAGCACATTTTACATACTATAATATATAATACTTTAATTTTAAATAATTATAAATAAATAAATGTGTTGTAGGTTATTTATTACCGAATAAACTATCTAGTATACTTAATTTTTCACAGCTTGAGTGTGGGCAAGGTTTTCCAAAGGAACTAATTGCATTAATTTAACTAATTGCTCCTTCTAACTGTGAATCTCGGAGGAGTTTTTATTTAATTAAACTTGTATAAGTCTGAACCCGTTTTGCTTTCTTACCGTTAAGTAATTACACTTGAGACCAAAGGTGTTTTAGCGAAATTACTTTTCCACGCCATCAAAACCACGTTGCGGCTAGTTCCGCAGTCTGTGAAGGGTTTTGCTTTTCATATAGATATTTCAGTAACAACATTGTATGTAGCAAAATGTTCGAGGGAATACTCTCATTAAATAATACTAATCAGTGTGAAGGCCCCATGATCATTATAAACTGCATATTGAGATAAGATTGATTGGTTTTTATTACTTGATGAAATGCCTGTTTCAGGACATTGCCAAGCAGGAGAGCTCGCCTCTGCACGCATTGCGAGTCGACTCTTGCTCCTTCATACTGCGGCCACAGTGCTGTTATAAACAAAGATACTTTGTCCCCTGATAACATTTCTGGGCAAATATAGTGATTATTATTAACTTCTACTTCATTCAACTACCTTCTACCACCTTCGAGAATAATCTGATATTATTGAAATGAGATATAACTTTAAGGGGGGGCTCTAGTCACAAAACATTTCTCGTTTTACCCGCTTCTCTCTTAAGCGAAGGTAGAGTGGCCATCTTTAACCATGTTAATCTTTAAAATTTATAAATCACTTAATTTTAAGTCTTTGAGCATCCCTATGATTATCAAAATTCCAGCATTCGCTTTTAGGTTGAACAAATAACCTAAACATACAAGGAGTCTACTGCATCCTCCAAGAGATGGCAAGGAAGATTTCGTACTCGCCCTACTATTCGCTTTCAACTATTATGGATCCTTGGATGATCCAGAATAATAATCATCCTTATTATTGGGGCCTTATCAATGTTGACTACCATGAAGTACCGTAACAACTGTAGGTAATCAACTTAGCGAACCTTTGGCGGCTTTCAACATCCCGCAAATTGACTTTCCTCCAACCAGGAGCTCCAAGTAAACTTATCGACATGTGCTGAGTGTGTTTACTAAGGTCAATTTAAGTTTTAAATTCCCGGCCCCTTCAATGTAATATCCTAAATTATTTATAATTATTGATATCTCATTGGTTCATTTTAAGGAGTTGAAAAATGCCCAGCGATTTCAGTGAGCAGAATGTCGATATCACAAACAGTTAACCGTAAGAAAAATTGCAAGATTGAATATGTTGGTATGTTATCAGAATATTATTATTAGTGATGTCCAAATTCTGGTTGGTGAAACCGTGAAATATTTTTTCTCAGTAAAATAAGCCATAAAATAACCATTTCTGATTATACCTTGAAGAGGGGCGGGATTTGAAAGTTAACAATGGCCTTACGGAAGAAGCAGTTGGCTGGAGCTCCTTCTTAAGAGATTTGTGTTTGTACCGATTTGTATTTATAAAAAATATATATATGTATATGATAAACTACCTTAGGTTAAGTCCAGAGAGATTTCATTTTGTTCGGTTGGTATACCTGTAAATTAGCTAATAGAAATTCGAAAACGACAGTTATTAGTATAGAAAGGGCGGCACTAACGTAAATTACTACTCGTGAAAAAGTAAGTTAAATTAATAAAATAATCATTCTAAAAATCATATTTTCATGCCATTTAAATACTCATGTAAAAGTCCAGAGATTTGTAAATGTTTGTTAATATAAATCAATTTGTATTTCAATGTATAACTTCATTTAAATGAACTATTTCTATATTATGAGCATGAAGGAAATTTTAGTCTTTTTGCAAGTTGAGACAATGTATCCATTTTTCTATATTTGTAATTTATGTTTGAATTTATTTACCTTTTATTATTCAAGTCTGTATTATTTACAGACGAGTTCCAGTAATTAGATGCCAGTGTCCGTACGCCCTCAGAAAAGTCAGTAAGGTACCATACTCTGATTAGAAAATAATTAATAGAGTCGATAAACCACTTGTAATATATGTTCCTAGGCCAAAGGATTTTATTATTTTGAAATTTGTTGAATATATATTTGTGATTTGAAATGTTGGATTTCATATATTATTTGACTTCCTAACCACGTTGCCAAGCTAACTGTAAAGCTATATAAAAATTAAAATTCATATACCTAATTGGCCAACAACACAGGTGTATATGTTAATTTTTGAAATATGAGAAACCTCGGTATTTGGGCTCTTAACAAAACTGATAAGTGAATCTAGTAAGTACCATTACAATATAACTAGTGCAACGATCTTTTACTATCTTAATAGTTAGGTAGTAGCATTAAATGAGAAAACGTTATTTAAATCTGAGAGAATTCTACATTGAGGGATTTGAGATAATTTAGAAATAGTTATGATTAATTTAATACAAATTCAAAACAAAAACTACAGTTATGGGTTAAGTGTTTGATTGCACTAATAGGTACAGTAAAACAGATTATAGATTTAAAATTTGGAATAAACATTTGGGAAGTTATTTAAAATATCTAGTCGTGACAAGCGATTGTACTCAATACCGAGGAACACAACACACAAATCCAAAATCTTGACATCTTCATGACAATTGCTCCAGATATAACAATTGCTTCCTTTTTTGAGATCAGGTGTCAGCATACCATCCATCAAGGGTCGTAATTTCGGAACCATGGAAAACCATTTCATGGTAAGGGCCTTTCATTTCTTCTGTTTAGCACCAACAAAATATAATAATTATATATACTATATTATAATTTCCTTTTATATAACAGAAAGGAAATTCGTATTTGGAAGGTAATTAGGAAATGAGTAAAACTGGTCTCTCTACCTACCCAAGTTCAAACTTACGGTTTACAGTTTATTACCAGAGGATACAGAAATGATCAGAAGGCAGATGTAAATAGTTTTAATCGGGCAAAGTTGTTATCATAGATCCAACCAATGCTGAAATTGCACCAAGTAGAACATAAAAATCATATAAACTATTGGATATGTTACATAATTACATAAGCACATGAGCCATCCCACAAGAAACCCATGGGGTGGCATACGTGGGTCAAGTGAACCTACTTCCCTCAGCCTAGACAGAATATCCACATCACATTACTTTTTGGCAAACAAACAGAATCATACATATTTCAATACTCCTAATCACTGGAATTTCCTTCCTCAATCCCAGCAAGCATATCTATCGTTTACATGGCATTTTGGCAAAAACATCATACCTATTTCAATACTACTAACCACTGGAGTGTCCAACCTTTTTATGCCCAATCACTTCGGTAAGTGGTGTGAATTTTTATAGGAAGGAGTGGATCATACCACTGAAAAGACTTCGCTTCGGCGCGGTGCAGAAAGGTTAAGCTTTTGGAAATTCAAGTAGGAGCAGGTCTTAAAACAATCCTGTGATTGGGGGGCTGACTATAAAACTGTGGATCACAATTTAAACCACAGCATTAGCTTTATGTGATTTTAGGGTAGGATATAGTGTCTCATCGGTGGGAGTGGGTGAGCCCTAAATTGGATGGGGTGGCTAGACTTGCTGGTAGGCTGTGCGAAGACTATATATATGTATGTGTTCTAATCATTAATGCAAGTAAACTGTGTACTCAGACAACTGCTGTGGATGGGTTTATTTAGTTACGACCAATAACTATCACGATAAATACCAACCATTTCAACTCCAACAGACTCGTAAAACCAGACAAGGACCACAAAAGAACTTTTTCAAAATCGTTACAACCACGTTTTATACACTGAAAACTAAAAATTGTTTTCATTTACAGAGTAATTGTTTTGTTTTAGAATATTTCATACTTTTAAGTCAGTGGCAGTCCTATGTGGCATGATAAATTTTGACGAGTTCTAATGTGACTTGGTTACATCACAGTAGAAAGAACAATTTGTAATTTTGTCTTATTGAATATATTTATGTTATTACGGTCCAGCGTAGTTTTTTGTCTTGTGATGGACTCTCTATTTTTGTGAGGTCTAACACAAAACTGAGTGTGTCAAATTGTAACTAACAAGTTTGGTGACTTATGGATTTGGTGACAGCGGGGGCCAATTGCTTGGCCATCTTGAAGCCCGCATACTGTGCTGTTATATATATTTTCTTTTGTAGACGCATACAGTACTTGATTCACTCCAATAAAATACAGGAAATAGTCCACTTTCAGTAGAGTCATCCAGTATGTTGAGTTATTTTGAGTATGTTGAGATAATACTTTAAGATATTGTCATGAGCGTAGGGGGTCGGTTTTCGTTTGGATGTGCGCCGAGCAACCAACGGATGAAATTGTACTAAAGAGGAAAAAAATAAGAAAACAACCTTCAAGAATAAATATTTGTATATAACGTAGTTATAAATAATAAGAATAAAATTGTTTCCTTTTACACCCCGAAGTTCCTTTATGGACATCCGGTACATACCTGCGTCATCAATGCAATTTGTTAGACAACCTTTACGGATCCAAATTGCATAAACTTTTGCCTGGACAAGATTAGTAGCCTATAAGAATATCCCAATCGGTGAATGAAGAGAATAGCACTCCGATTATACCCAAATATCATATTGTAGCAAAATATCTACAATTTTGCTTTTTCCCGTGGATCCCACCAGAAAGCTCCGAAACTAAAAAACCATGTGTTTATTTACCAAATGAATCAATATAATTGTAGTAGCTAATTGCTAAAAAAGTTTACATCAACAAAGCTGGCATCAAACTGAGGCAGGGATGTTAGGCTATTGGTATATTTTTGGTTATACAGATTGGAATTTAGTGAGTATGTAATGCAAATTTAACTGAAACAGGTGGAGTTATCGTCTTTAAATTTGGCACACATGTTACCAATTTGAATAACAATTTCGAGTTTGATTGTGAAAAACGTTGGTTCATCAGTAAATAAGAAGTACCGTTACTTGTTTGATGTACAGACATATAATTGCCATTGGCATATATTGAGATTATGTCTTTGTTGATTTCTACAAGAAATGTCTGTTTTTATGTTTATAATATACTTTCATTTACCCGTTGAGTGAAGATAATTAATACAAATGTAAATGTTTATTTATCCTTTTGCGGGAAGAAAGCATGTGCACTTCAATGTACATGATTGTGTCTAGAATATAGTCTATACCAGTGGTTCCTAAACAGACATATGTTTAAATTTATAATAATAGTACACGTAACATGGGGTCAGACGTGTCAACCCAATTAATATAAACCGAGAACGCGGCCGACTCACATTCAGTAGGAAGCAGTGCCAATCTAGCAGCAGTGCATAATGTGCCCAGTGTGAGGTTCCCTAGCCCGATCCTAAGCAGAAACAATTCACTTTCACGGAAGGTCGAAGCTTGACCCAGCAATCATTAGTCATTGTTAATGCTTTCTGAAAGCAAATCTACTTTATACTTTAACAGAACAAGTTTATTGTCATGATCCTATCAAAACGTTAAAAATTTCCACTGGTGTTTTATTGACGGATACAAAACAGCCAATTATCTCCGTTTCAGACATAATAATACAAGATTTTAGGATATATTTCACCATGTACTTTTCTTAACGAATATGATAATGCAAAGTTTTGAATTTTGATCGTTTTAGATGAATTGTTTTTCTGAGTTTTCCGCAACGAAATGTCAACATTTATAGGTGGTTATAGCTCTGATTAGAACTATAAATATATAAATAGAATTATGTTTTTATTTACCAAGTGTATAGCTTAGAGAAACCTAAGAAGTATTTAAAGATTCATTTGGTATTTCTAAAGGTTAAAAGACAAAACGTTTTAGAATATGTTAGTGTGGAGGCCCTTAGTTTTAAATGCTCAGTAAAACGCACCATATGATACAAATCGTTTTGTCATTTGTTAAACTTAAGACATCAACAGTGTGATCTACCAACTGTCGTGAAAACATCATCCAACAGACGTAGGCCAGACATCAAACTTGTTGCTAGTTCATCTTACTGGCCATCGTTTTGATGAGGTCCATAAAGACAGCAGAACCCGATTAATACTCATGTATCTCATCTCGATAACAATTTTGAAGAGTGCTACAAGCTTAGAAACCCTTATAAACAGAACACTGTATCTACTGGTTCTTAGTAATTCCGATTGTCACCCATTTTTTTATAAAGACACGGTTTGCTTCCGCATTGAACTTGGGTAGATTTAGTCAACAGTAATCGCTATACTTGTTTACTTTATTATGATTCGCAAATATATTTTCATGACTGATAGTGGAGTCCCCAGCCAGAAAGGATCCATACATAAAATCTTACATGTCAAGAAAATATTCTTGTGGCCTTGGTAACGCCATCGGTTTGGTCTCTAGGTCTGAACACATCCCGACGGTTAGACAGTCAGTCATCGCCGTTGTGGCCTTGGTAACGCCATTGGTTTGGTCTCTAGGTCTGAACATATTCCGACGGTTAGACAGTCAGTCATCGCCGTTGTGGCCTTGGTAACGCCATTGGTTTGGTCTCTAGGTCTGAACATATCCCGACGGTTAGACAGTCAGTCATCGCCGTTGTGGCCTTGGTAACGCCATTTGTTTGGTCTATAGATCTAAACATATTCCGACGGTTAGACAGTCAGTCATTGACGTTGTGGCCTTGGTAACGCCATTGATTTGGTCTCTAGGTCTGAACATATCCCGACGGTTAGACAGTCAGTAATCGCCGTTGTGGCCTTGGTAACGCCATTGGTTTGGTCTCTAGGTCTTAACATATTCCGACGGTTGGACAGTCAGTCATCGCCGTTGTGGCCTTTGTAACGCCATTGGTTTGGTCTCTAGGTCTGAACATATTCCGACGGTTAGACAGTCAGTCATCGCCGTTGTGGCCTTGGTAACGCCATTGGTTTGGTCTCTAGCTCTGAACATATTCCGACGGTTAGACAGTCAGTCATCGCCGTTGTGGCCTTGGTAACGCCATTGGTTTGGTCTCTAGCTCTGAACATATTCCGACGGTTAGACAGTCAGTCATCGCCGTTGTGGCCTTTGTAACGCCATTGGTTTGGTCTCTAGCTCTGAACATATTCCGACGGTTAGACAGTCATTCATCGCCGTTGTGGCCTTTGTAACGCCATTGGTTTGGTCTCTAGGTCTGAACATATTCCGACGGTTAGACAGTCAGTCATCGCCGTTGTGGCCTTGGTAACGCCATTGGTTTGGTCTCTAGGTCTGAACATATTCCGACGGTTAGACAGTCAGTCATCGCCGTTGTGGCCTTGGTAACGCCATTGGTTTGGTCTCTAGGTCTGAACATATTCCGACGGTTAGACAGTCAGTCATCGCCGTTGTGGCCTTGGTAACGCCATTGGTTTGGTCTCTAGGTCTGAACATATTCCGACGGTTAGACAGTCAGTCATCGCCGTTGTGGCCTTGGTAACGCCATTGGTTTGGTCTCTAGGTCTGAACATATTCCGACGGTAAGACAGTCAGTCATCGCCGTTGTGGCCTTTGTAATGCCATTGGTTTGGTCTCTAGGTCTAAACATATTCCGACGGTTAGACAGTCAGTCATCGCTGTTGTGGCCTTGGTAACGCCATTGGTTTGGTCTCTAGGTCTGAACATATTCCGACGGTTAGACAGTCAGTCATCGCCGTTGTGACCTTGGTAACGCCATTGGTTTGGTCTCTAGGTCTGAACATATCCCGACGGTTAGACAGTCAGTCATCGCCGTTGTGGCCTTGGTAACACCATTTGTTTGGTCTATAGATCTAAACATATTCCGACGGTTAGACAGTCAGTCATTGCCGTTGTGGCCTTGGTAACGCCATTGATTTAGTCTCTAGGTCTGAACATATCCCGACGGTTAGACAGTCAGTAATCGCCGTTGTGGCCTTGGTAACGCCATTGGTTTGGTCTCTAGGTCTTAACATATTCCGACGGTTGGACAGTCAGTCATCGCCGTTGTGGCCTTTGTAACGCCATTGGTTTGGTC
Organism: Allygus modestus; assembly: GCA_963675035.1. Classification (NCBI taxonomy): domain Eukaryota; kingdom Metazoa; phylum Arthropoda; class Insecta; order Hemiptera; family Cicadellidae; genus Allygus; species Allygus modestus. Next base: position 191,017,504 of record OY776111.1, on the reverse strand, counting down.
TCTAGGTCTGAACATATTCCGACGGTTAGACAGTCAGTCATCGCCGTTGTGGCCTTGGTAACGCCATTGGTTTGGTCTCTAGCTCTGAACATATTCCGACGGTTAGACAGTCAGTCATCGCCGTTGTGGCCTTGGTAACGCCATTGGTTTGGTCTCTAGCTCTGAACATATTCCGACGGTTAGACAGTCAGTCATCGCCGTTGTGGCCTTTGTAACGCCATTGGTTTGGTCTCTAGGTCTGAACATATTCCGACGGTTAGACAGTCATTCATCGCCGTTGTGGCCTTTGTAACGCCATTGGTTTGGTCTCTAGGTCTGAACATATTCCGACGGTTAGACAGTCAGTCATCGCCGTTGTGGCCTTGGTAACGCCATTGGTTTGGTCTCTAGGTCTGAACATATTCCGACGGTTAGACAGTCAGTCATCGCCGTTGTGGCCTTGGTAACGCCATTGGTTTGGTCTCTAGGTCTGAACATATTCCGACGGTTAGACAGTCAGTCATCGCCGTTGTGGCCTTGGTAACGCCATTGGTTTGGTCTCTAGGTCTGAACATATTCCGACGGTTAGACAGTCAGTCATCGCCGTTGTGGCCTTGGTAACGCCATTGGTTTGGTCTCTAGGTCTGAACATATTCCGACGGTAAGACAGTCAGTCATCGCCGTTGTGGCCTTTGTAATGCCATTTGTTTGGTCTCTAGGTCTAAACATATTCCGACGGTTAGACAGTCAGTCATCGCTGTTGTGGCCTTGGTAACGCCATTGGTTTGGTCTCTAGCTCTGAACATATTCCGACGGTTAGACAGTCAGTCATCGCCGTTGTGACCTTGGTAATGCCATTGGTTTGGTCTCTAGGTCTGAACATATTCCGACGGTTAGACAGTCAGTCATCGCCGTTGTGGCCTTGGTAACGCCATTGGTTTGGTCTCTAGGTCTGGACATATTCCGACGGTTAGACAGTCAGTCATCGCCGTTGTGGCCTTGCTAACGCCATTGGTTTGGTCTCTAGGTCTGGACATATTCCGACGGTTAGACAGTCAGTCATCGCCGTTGTTGCCTTGGTTACACCATTGGTTTGGTCTCTAGGTCTGAACATATTCCGACGGTTAGACAGTCAGTCATCGCCGTTGTGGCCTTGGTAACGCCATTGGTTTGATCTCTAGGTCTGAACATATTCCGACGGTTAGACAGTCAGTCATCGCCGTTGTGGCCTTGGTAACGCCATTGGTTTGGTCTCTAGGTCTGAACATATTCCGACGGTTAGACAGTCAGTCATCGCCGTTGTGGCCTTTGTAACGCCATTGGTTTGGTCTCTACGTCTGAAAATATTCCGACGGTTAGACAGTCAGTCATCGCCGTTGTGGCCTTGGTAACGCCATTGGTTTGGTCTCTAGGTCTGAACATATTCCGACGGTTAGACAGTCAGTCATCGCCGTTGTGGCCTTGGTAACGCCATTGGTTTGGTTTCTAGCTCTGAACATATTCCGACGGTTAGACAGTCAGTCATCGCCGTTGTGGCCTTGGTAACGCCATTGGTTTGGTCTCTAGCTCTGAACATATTCCGACGGTTAGACAGTCAGTCATCGCCGTTGTGGCCTTTGTAACGCCATTGGTTTGGTCTCTAGGTCTGAACATATTCCGACGGTTAGACAGTCACTCATCGCCGTTGTGGCCTTTGTAACGCCATTGGTTTGGTCTCTAGGTCTGAACATATTCCGACAGTTAGACAGTCAGTCATCGCTGTTGTGGCCTTGGTAACGCCATTGGTTTGGTCTCTAGGTCTGAACATATTCCGACGGTTAGACAGTCAGTCATCGCCGTTGTGACCTTGGTAATGCCATTGGTTTGGTCTCTAGGTCTGAACATATTCCGACGGTTAGACAGTCAGTCATCGCCGTTGTGGCCTTGGTAACGCCATTTGTTTGGTCTATAGATCTAAACATATTCCGACGGTTAGACAGTCAGTCATTGCCATTGTGGCCTTGGTAACGCCATTGATTTGGTCTCTAGGTCTGAACATATCCCGACGGTTAGACAGTCAGTAATCGCCGTTGTGGCCTTGGTAACGCCATTGGTTTGGTCTCTAGGTCTTAACATATTCCGACGGTTGGACAGTCAGTCATCGCCGTTGTGGCCTTTGTAACGCCATTGGTTTGGTCTCTAGGTCTGAACATATTCCGACGGTTAGACAGTCAGTCATCGCCGTTGTGGCCTTGGTAACGCCATTGGTTTGGTCTCTAGATCTGAACATATTCCGACGGTTAGACAGTCAGTCATCGCCGTTGTGGCCTTGGTAACGCCATTGGTTTGGTCTCTAGGTCTGAACATATTCCGACGGTTAGACAGTCAGTCATCGCCGTTGTGGCCTTGGTAACGCCATTGGTTTGGTCTCTAGGTCTGAACATATTCCGACGGTAAGACAGTCAGTCATCGCCGTTGTGGCCTTTGTAATGCCATTGGTTTGGTCTCTAGGTCTAAACATATTCCGACGGTTAGACAGTCAGTCATCGCTGTTGTGGCCTTGGTAACGCCATTGGTTTGGTCTCTAGGTCTGAACATATTCCGACGGTTAGACAGTCAGTCATCGCCGTTGTGACCTTGGTAATGCCATTGGTTTGGTCTCTAGGTCTGAACATATTCCGACGGTTAGACAGTCAGTCATCGCCGTTGTGGCCTTGGTAACGCCATTGGTTTGGTCTCTAGGTCTGGACATATTCCGACGGTTAGACAGTCAGTCATCGCCGTTGTGGCCTTGCTAACGCCATTGGTTTGGTCTCTAGGTCTGAACATATTCCGACGGTTAGACAGTCAGTCATCGCCGTTGTTGCCTTGGTTACACCATTGGTTTGGTCTCTAGGTCTGAACATATTCCGACGGTTAGACAGTCAGTCATCGCCGTTGTGGCCTTGGTAACGCCATTGGTTTGATCTCTAGGTCTGAACATATTCCGACGGTTAGACGGTCAGTCATCGCCGTTGTGGCCTTGGTAACGCCATTGGTTTGGTCTCTCGGTCTGAACATATTCCGACGGTTAGACAGTCAGTCATCCCCGTTGTGGCCTTGGTAACGCCATTGGTTTGGTCTCTCGGTCTGAACATATTCCGACGGTTAGACAGTCAGTCATCCCCGTTGTGGCCTTGGTAACGCCATTGGTTTGGTCTCTTAGTCTGAACATAATCCGACGGTTAGACAGTCAGTCATCGCCGTTGTGGCCTTGGTAACGCCATTGATTTGGTCTCTAGCTCTGAACATATCCCGACTGTTAGACAGTCAGTCATCGCCGTTGTGGCCTTGGTAACGCCATTGGTTTGGTCTCTAGGTCTGAACATATTCCGACGGTTAGACAGTCAGTCATCGCCGTTGTGGCCTTTGTAACGCCATTGGTTTGGTCTCTACGTCTGAAAATATTCCGACGGTTAGACAGTCAGTCATCGCCGTTGTGGCCTTGGTAACGCCATTGGTTTGGTCTCTAGGTCTGAACATATTCCGACGGTTAGACAGTCAGTCATCGCCGTTGTGGCCTTGGTAACGCCATTGGTTTGGTTTCTAGCTCTGAACATATTCCGACGGTTAGACAGTCAGTCATCGCCGTTGTGGCCTTGGTAACGCCATTGGTTTGGTCTCTAGCTCTGAACATATTCCGACGGTTAGACAGTCAGTCATCGCCGTTGTGGCCTTTGTAACGCCATTGGTTTGGTCTCTAGGTCTGAACATATTCCGACGGTTAGACAGTCACTCATCGCCGTTGTGGCCTTTGTAACGCCATTGGTTTGGTCTCTAGGTCTGAACATATTCCGACGGTTAGACAGTCAGTCATCGCCATTGTGGCCTTGGTAACGCCATTAGTTTGGTCTCTAGGTCTGAACATATTCCGACGGTTAGACAGTCAGTCATCGCCGTTGTGGCCTTGGTAACGCCATTGATTTGGTCTCTAGGTCTGAACATATTCCGACGGTAGGAAAGTCAGTCATCGCCGTTGTGGCCTTGGTAACGCCATTGGTTTGGTTTCTAGGTCTGAACATATCCCGACGGTTAGACAGTCAGTCATCGCCGTTGTGGCCTTGGTAACGCCATTTGTTTGGTCTATAGATCTAAACATATTCCGACGGTTAGACAGTCAGTCATTGCCGTTGTGGCCTTGGTAACGCTATTGATTTGGTCTCTAGGTCTGAACATATCCCGACGGTTAGACAGTCTGTAATCGCCGTTGTGGCCTTGGTAACGCCATTGGTTTGGTCTCTAGGTCTTAACATATTCCGACGGTTGGACAGTCAGTCATCGCTGTTGTGGCCTTTGTAACGCCATTGGTTTGGTCTCTAGGTCTGAACATATTCCGACGGTTAGACAGTCATTCATCGCCGTTGTGGCCTTTGTAACGCCATTGGTTTGGTCTCTAGGTCTGAACATATTCCGACGGTTAGACAGTCAGTCATCGCCGTTGTGGCCTTGGTAACGCCATTGGTTTGGTCTCTAGGTCTGAACATATTCCGACGGTTAGACAGTCAGTCATCGCCGTTGTGGCCTTGGTAACGCCATTGGTTTGGTCTCTCGGTCTGAACATATTCCGACGGTTAGACAGTCAGTCATCCCCGTTGTGGCCTTGGTAACGCCATTGGTTTGGTCTCTCGGTCTGAACATATTCCGACGGTTAGACAGTCAGTCATCCCCGTTGTGGCCTTGGTAACGCCATTGGTTTGGTCTCTTAGTCTGAACATAATCCGACGGTTAGACAGTCAGTCATCGCCGTTGTGGCCTTGGTAACGCCATATATTTGGTCTCTAGCTCTGAACATATCCCGACTGTTAGACAGTCAGTCATCGCCGTTGTGGCCTTGGTAACGCCATTGGTTTGGTCTCTAGGTCTGAACATATTCCGACGGTTAGACAGTCAATCATCGCCGTTGTGGCCTTTGTAACGCCATTGGTTTGGTCTCTAGGTCTGAACATATTCCGACGGTTAGACAGTCATTCATCGCCGTTGTGGCCTTTGTAACGCCATTGGTTTGGTCTCTAGGTCTGAACATATTCCGACGGTTAGACAGTCAGTCATCGCCGTTGTGGCCTTGGTAACGCCATTGGTTTGGTCTCTAGGTCTGAACATATTCCGACGGTTAGACAGTCAGTCATCGCCGTTGTGGCCTTGGTAACGCCATTGGTTTGGTCTCTAGGTCTGAACATATTCCGACGGTTAGACAGTCAGTCATCGCCGTTGTGGCCTTGGTAACGCCATTGGTTTGGTCTCTAGGTCTAAACATATTCCGACGGTTAGACAGTCAGTCATCGCCGTTGTGGCCTTGGTAACGCCATTGGTTTGGTCTCTAGCTCTGAACATATTCCGACGGTTAGACAGTCAGTCATCGCCGTTGTGGCCTTTGTAACGCCATTGGTTTGGTCTCTAGGTCTGAACATATTCCGACGGTTAGACAGTCACTCATCGCCGTTGTGGCCTTTGTAACGCCATTGGTTTGGTCTCTAGGTCTGAACATATTCCGACGGTTAGACAGTCAGTCATCGCCATTGTGGCCTTGGTAACGCCATTAGTTTGGTCTCTAGGTCTGAACATATTCCGACGGTTAGACAGTCACTCATCGCCGTTGTGGCCTTGGTAACGCCATTGGTTTGGTCTCTAGGTCTGAACATATTCCGACGGTTAGACAGTCACTCATCGCCGTTGTTGCCTTTGTAACGCCATTGGTTTGGTCTCTAGGTCTGAACATATTCCGACGGTTAGACAGTCAGTCATCGCCGTTGTGGCCTTGGTAAAGCCATTGGTTTGGTCTCTAGGTCTGAACATATTCCGACGGTAAGACAGTCAGTCATCGCCGTTGTGTCCTTTGTAATGCCATTGGTTTGGTCTCTAGGTCTGAACATATTCCGACGGTTAGACAGTCAGTCATCGCTGTTGTGGCCTTGGTAACGCCATTGGTTTGGTCTCTAGGTCTGAACATATTCCGACGGTTAGACAGTCAGTCATCGCCGTTGTGGCCTTGGTAATGCCATTGGTTTGGTCTCTAGGTCTGAACATATTCCGACGGTTAGACAGTCAGTCATCGCCGTTGTGGCCTTGGTAACGCCATTGGTTTGGTCTCTAGGTCTGAACATATTCCGGCGGTTAGACAGTCAGTCATCGCCGTTGTGGCCTTGGTAACGCCATTGGTTTGGTCTCTAGGTCTGAACATATTCCGACGGTTAGACAGTCAGTCATCGCCGTTGTTGCCTTGGTAACGCCATTGGTTTGGTCTCTAGGTCTGAACATATTCCGACGGTTAGACAGTCAGTCATCGCCGTTGTGGCCTTGGTAACGCCACTGGTTTGGTATCTAGGTCTTAACATATCCCGACGGTTAGACAGTCAGTCATCACCGTTGTGGCCTTGGTAACGCCATTGGTTTGGTCTCTAGGTCTGAACATATTCCGACGGTTAGACAGTCAGTCATCCCCGTTGTGGCCTTGGTAACGCCATTGGTTTGGTCTCTAGGTCTGAACATATTCCGACGGTTAGACAGTCAGTCATCGCCGTTTTGGCCTTTGTAACGCCATTGGTTTTGTCTCTACGTCTGAAAATATTCCGACGGTTAGACAGTCAGTCATCGCCGTTGTGGCCTTGGTAACGCCATTGGTTTGGTCTCTAGGTCTGAACATATTCCGACGGTTAGACAGTCAGTCATCGCCGTTGTGGCCTTGGTAACGCCATTGGTTTGGTTTCTAGCTCTGAACATATTCCGACGGTTAGACAGTCAGTCATCGCCGTTGTGGCCTTGGTAACGCCATTGGTTTGGTCTCTAGCTCTGAACATATTCCGACGGTTAGACAGTCAGTCATCGCCGTTGTGGCCTTTGTAACGCCATTGGTTTGGTCTCTAGGTCTGTACATATTCCGACGGTTAGACAGTCACTCATCGCCGTTGTGGCCTTTGTAACGCCATTGGTTTGGTCTCTAGGTCTGAACATATTCCGACGGTTAGACAGTCAGTCATCGCCATTGTGGCCTTGGTAACGCCATTAGTTTGGTCTCTAGGTCTGAACATATTCCGACGGTTAGACAGTCACTCATCGCCGTTGTGGCCTTGGTAACGCCATTGGTTTGGTCTCTAGGTCTGAACATATTTCGACGGTTAGACAGTCACTTATCGCCGTTGTGGCCTTTGTAACGCCATTGGTTTGGTCTCTAGGTCTGAACATATTCCGACGGTAAGACAGTCAGTCATCGCCGTTGTGGCCTTTGTAATGCCATTGGTTTGGTCTCTAGGTCTGAACATATTCCGACGGTTAGACAGTCAGTCATCGCTGTTGTGGCCTTGGTAACGCCATTGGTTTGGTCTCTAGGTCTGAGCATATTCCGACGGTTAGACAGTCAGTCATCGCTGTTGTGGCCTTGGTAATGCCATTGGTTTGGTCTCTAGGTCTGAACATATTCCGACGGTTAGACAGTCAGTCATCGCCGTTGTGGCCTTGGTAACGCCATTGGTTTGGTCTCTAGGTCTGAACATATTCCGGCGGTTAGACAGTCAGTCATCGCCGTTGTGGCCTTGGTAACGCCATTGGTTTGGTCTCTAGGTCTGAACATATTCCGACGGTTAGACAGTCAGTCATCGCCGTTGTTGCCTTGGTAACGCCATTGGTTTGGTCTCTAGGTCTGAACATATTCCGACGGTTAGACAGTCAGTCATCGCCGTTGTGGCCTTGGTAACGCCACTGGTTTGGTATCTAGGTCTTAACATATCCCGACGGTTAGACAGTCAGTCATCACCGTTGTGGCCTTGGTAACGCCATTGGTTTGGTCTCTAGGTCTGAACATATTCCGACGGTTAAACAGTCAGTCATCCCCGTTGTGGCCTTGGTAACGCCATTGGTTTGGTCTCTAGGTCTGAACATATTCCGACGGTTAGACAGTCAGTCATCGCCGTTTTGGCCTTTGTAACGCCATTGGTTTTGTCTCTACGTCTGAAAATATTCCGACGGTTAGACAGTCAGTCATCGCCGTTGTGGCCTTGGTAACGCCATTGGTTTGGTCTCTAGGTCTGAACATATTCCGACGGTTAGACAGTCAGTCATCGCCGTTGTGGCCTTGGTAACGCCATTGGTTTGGTTTCTAGCTCTGAACATATTCCGACGGTTAGACAGTCAGTCATCGCCGTTGTGGCCTTGGTAACGCCATTGGTTTGGTCTCTAGCTCTGAACATATTCCGACGGTTAGACAGTCAGTCATCGCCGTTGTGGCCTTTGTAACGCCATTGGTTTGGTCTCTAGGTCTGTACATATTCCGACGGTTAGACAGTCACTCATCGCCGTTGTGGCCTTTGTAACGCCATTGGTTTGGTCTCTAGGTCTGAACATATTCCGACGGTTAGACAGTCAGTCATCGCCATTGTGGCCTTGGTAACGCCATTAGTTTGGTCTCTAGGTCTGAACATATTCCGACGGTTAGACAGTCACTCATCGCCGTTGTGGCCTTGGTAACGCCATTGGTTTGGTCTCTAGGTCTGAACATATTTCGACGGTTAGACAGTCACTTATCGCCGTTGTGGCCTTTGTAACGCCATTGGTTTGGTCTCTAGGTCTGAACATATTCCGACGGTAAGACAGTCAGTCATCGCCGTTGTGGCCTTTGTAATGCCATTGGTTTGGTCTCTAGGTCTGAACATATTCCGACGGTTAGACAGTCAGTCATCGCTGTTGTGGCCTTGGTAACGCCATTGGTTTGGTCTCTAGGTCTGAGCATATTCCGACGGTTAGACAGTCAGTCATCGCTGTTGTGGCCTTGGTAATGCCATTGGTTTGGTCTCTAGGTCTGAACATATTCCGACGGTTAGACAGTCAGTCATCACCGTTGTGGCCTTGGTAACGCCATTGGTTTGGTCTCTAGGTCTGAACATATTCCGGCGGTTAGACAGTCAGTCATCACCGTTGTGGCCTTGGTAACGCCATTGGTTTGGTCTCTAGGTCTGAACATATTCCGACGGTTAGACAGTCAGTCATCGCCGTTGTTGCCTTGGTAACGCCATTGGTTTGGTCTCTAGGTCTGAACATATTCCGACGGTTAGACAGTCAGTCATCGCCTTTGTGGCCTTGGTAACGCCACTGGTTTGGTATCTAGGTCTTAACATATCCCGACGGTTAGACAGTCAGTCATCACCGTTGTGGCCTTGGTAACGCCATTGGTTTGGTCTCTAGGTCTGAACATATTCCGACGGTTAGACAGTCAGTCATCCCCGTTGTGGCCTTGGTAACGCCATTGGTTTGGTCTCTTAGTCTGAACATAATCCGACGGTTAGACAGTCAGTCATCGCCGTTGTGGCCTTGGTAACGCCATTGGTTTCATCTCTACGTCTGAAAATATTCCGACGGTTAGACAGTCAGTCATCGCCGTTGTGGCCTTGGTAACGCCATTGGTTTGGTCTCTAGGTCTGAACATATTCTGACGGTTAGACAGTCAGTCATCGCCGTTGTGGCCTTGGTAACGCCATTGGTTTGGTCTCTCGGTCTGAACATATTCCGACGGTTAGACAGTCAGTCATTGCCGTTGTGGCCTTGGTAACGCCATTGGTTTGGTTTCTAGCTCTGAACATATTCCGACGGTTAGACAGTCAGTCATCGCCGTTGTGGCCTTGGTAACGCCCTTGGTTTGGTCTCTAGGTCTGAACATATGCCGACGGTTAGACAGTCAGTCTTCGCCGTTGTGGCCTTTGTAACGCCATTGGTTTGGTCTCTAGGTCTGAACATATTCCGACGGTTAGACAGTCAGTCATCGCCGTTGTGGCCTTTGTAACGCCATTGGTTTGGTCTCTAGGTCTGAACATATTCCGACGGTTAGACAGTCAGTCATCGCCGTTGTGGCCTTGGTAATGCCATTGGTTTGGTCTCTAGGTCTGAACATATTCCGACGGTTAGACAGTCAGTCATCGCCGTTGTGGCCTTGGTAACGCCATTGGTTTGGTCTCTAGGTCTGTACATATCCCGACAGTTAGACAGTCGAATACCACCTTTTTGAGTTCAGGGAGCATTAAATCAAATATTTCTATAAAAAAATAAAATTATAAATTGTTGATGAAAACAGGACTTTCACTATTTAAGGGGAAAAATTCAAAATTTGACCATGGCAGAAAAATTAAAATAACCTGGAATGGTAACGGCACTGGAATTGTTGCAATTTTCTCATGTAACGTAACTGACAAATAGTTTATGTTCTCTTACGAATATGGTACGGGATATTGTTCAAATTATATTGAACAAACAGTATGAATATTCAGTATGTAATAGTTATTTTTTATACTCTGGGGGGAGGAAAAAATACCAAGAACCTAACAAGCGAATTAATTCTAATAACGCATTTTGAAATACCTGAAATTAAAAAAATATATCTACGGAACAATATTTCAAGTTCACATTGTGGTAACATTGTGGTACCCAATAATGTAGCATAGCAATATGTTCGTTGCTACTTCTACAGTACAATTCTATAATACATTTGAGCGCCACTAATGGCTCTACCTCGATTGGGTTGATTGTATGTGCTTCATTCTGTCTCACAACTAACTAGTCGTGTGGGAATATAAACTGATCAAGTAATTAGAAGGTCAAATTAAATTGCGATATATTCTATCGAGTGAAGCTTCCATCTAGAGGTGAACCTCAGGTCGACAAGAGTCAAAAGGAGTTGAGATGACCAGGGGATATCATATGAGCGGTCAATTTTTCTGCCGCCTCTCATACATTACCTGCACTTATAGTATTTACACTTTGCTTGGGTCGCAAAATAAGACAAATAATTAAATAGGCCCCTACGCAACAAAATTTTGTCTGTAATTAGGTCTTTAGGTGATAAGGCTATATACCAAATTTAATTTTGTTATAACAAGCCGGTCTTGAATTAAAAATTATTTTGTGAAAAAATACGAGTAACTTTTGAGTTTTTGAAATTTTGAATATTAAATTTTAACTTGTCTATGGTCCAGGAATAATACCTGATAAAGTTGGTAGATAGTTCCGGGACACCCTATAATGCATTTGTGTGTAACTAGATTAAAGTTTGTTCTTGCGCTATCCGATATGAAGACATTTTATAACAGATATATAGAAATTAAATTCAGTTGACATTAATGCTCACCATTTTAGTTCCACATGAAACTAAAACCAACTGAATATTGCTGTCTGGACAAAATATTCCTGAAAGTAAATCTAGGAACAAAACTGCTTGTCTGGCAGTCTGGAGGTTTAATTTTAAGTTTTGGCTTGGACTAAAATTTATGTTTATACATTGAACTCATGTACTAGAGAGGAATATCTTGCTAAAAGCCAAACAAAATATTAGTTAGACACCTCATTTACAAACTGGAAGTATATGCTTCACTTGATGTTTGACCTCTGGCATTGAAATGTATATCCACGGGCACCTTCCAATGCTTCTGCAGCTCTCAGTCCACGCTCTCCTTATTGCTCGGTATTTATCCTCAGTGTTTATAAAATATTATTATTAATTTCTATTCATATTACAAACTTGTTTCCTCTAAGTATACAAATACCGAATATGAACAAACCCCAAATATGATATACTAAATTTATTATTTTGAAACTATTGTATGCTGAAAACATAACATTAAGTATATATATATAGGTATCACTCAAACATCAATTACAATTCTTAATCTTTTTCGTAAGGCAGTATTTCAAAATTATTAACTTTTCTCATAAGAGATCGAAATTTAACTTAATTAATGTGGAGGGATCTTAATTATAGGTTGTTCCCACTGAGCGGCCAACCTCAAGTATATAGACAAGGGTTAAAAGGGATTGACAGGTCCTAGGGCCTAAGGGTTTTCACATGAGCGACGCACTTTTCAGCCTCGTCTCTTTCCCCATCTGCAATTGCAGTATATGCCCCAGACACAATGCTGACGTGGGACGAAATAAGACAAACACCGTAATAAGTTTCTTCAAACATTCATTAGAGATTAAAGATTCGCTTGAATGGAAACGTGTTTAACAAAATAGTCGTAACAATGTTTAATTTATATTCTTACAGTAATGATGTATTTTATAGCTGTAATTGGATCTATGATACTTTTATTAAAAATAATACAAGCATAGCAAACTACTTTCAAACTATTTTCAAAATATCCTTAAAACAATACTTCCTTTCACCAACGTAATTTTACTAAACCACTGTAAACTATTTTGGTCTAGTTACTTAAATAAAGACACTAAAACGTACCAAATGTTTAACCGAGACACTGAAACAAATATCAAATACATAATGTAAGCAGATTTTTGTATTTAATGTACCGGTAGCCTATTACCCAATGCCTCTCAATAGCAGATATATTGAAATATATACTCTTAATGGTAACTTTAACAGATAAAACCCATAACAAATTACAAGTACAAAATACTGGTAACAATGAGTTAGTTCTTAGCGCTAGGCAGGATTGCGCTAAGGTTGCGCTAATCAAAGACTCCTCGCAAGCGAGTTGGGCCTGACACAGAACACCGGTCGTGGTTTGCCAAGCCTGATCTCATGACGGGGTCAAAAGACCTACGCCATGAATACTTTAAAAAAGGGAGTACTTTCATAAATAAGGGAGAAAACTCATTTTTAAGAAAATGTGATCATGTCAATATCAACTGTTATTATGTAAAACCACTGCTAGTGAGCCACGTCAATTTCTTAAAAATTAGTTTTCTCCCTTATTTATGAACCAATTTCCTTACTTTTGGTATCGTTGGATTTTTAGTTAATTTTTCTATAACAAACCTAATGGCTAAAATATTTTTTTCATACGCAGTTTTTGAGATATTTACGTTTACAGTTTTTAAACGGCCGCCATAATGAAAATAAACATTATACAATTGTTTTTTTCTTTCTGTAATCAGGTCTTTAGGTGATAAGGCTATATACCAAATTTCATTTTGTTACAACAAGCCATCCTTAAATTAAAAATTATGTTTTGAAAAAAGAAAAATGGCGGCTATACGAGTGACTCTTGAGTTTTTGAAATTTTGTATATATTTTGTCTTGTCTAAGGTCTAGGAATAATACCTGAAAAAGGTGGTAGAGAGTTCTGGGACACCCTGTATATGAAAAGCTTGTGCGGACTAAATTATTCTTTAAAAAAATTTAAAGTTATGTAATTTTTTTGTTCTAATACATCGTTATGGGTTTAGGAACATAATAACTATATAACTATCGCATGGTTAAAACTATTGCAAAACGTTATTATTTATAATATCTGGAAATCAGTAAAGTGATTTCAAGAGATAGTTATGGGAACTTTCATGAATCCTGACAAAGGTTAATTTTCTTTCTACAAATTAGAAATTAGAAATTAGCCAAGGTTTCGGTCCTGTGCCTTGGCTATATTCAGTAAAGTCGTGATAATCCACATGATTCTCGCATTATACCTCTTGCCTTTACTGAGCCATTTGTCCGGAGTTGTCAAGGGCCCAAAGATGATACTATCACTGTCCTGTTGCTTTTCTGAGACTCTATACAATGCGAATACATCTGCCTGGTAAGTTCCTGGAGACAGGGGCGAGTGTCTCGGTTTCAATGTAATTTGGAATATCTTGGGTTCGATTACTGTAACCTAATCTTGATTTAGAGCCAGTAACTTTTTCAGTTAATTATTTTCATTTGGGTTTATCAATAGTTTCAATTAAGTTAAAAGGTACTGCAATTTTTCCAACCCATGTTCAAAATACGTTCCACCACAATAGTATACCTGATACAAAAACAACAATACTTAAATCTAATGTAAAAAGTAACAATAAAATTAAATAATATTTGATTTAATTTAAAAAGAAAACAGGCTTATGTGAATACCTATGTAGTATACTGATGAACCTATTTACTTATTGATCTTATTTTGCATTTCTTTATGCTAGCAAGTACTGCATTATTAACAGATGATATTGATGATGATGATGATGATTAAGGTTTCGGAATAGAAGATGGCAAGCGGATGTCGACTGCTATATCAGTTGCTTCAGTTCAGAGCTCCAGTCGTATCCAATGATATGACAACATCGTGGGTTGAGGAGCTCCGTTAGGTACGTGTGTGAATAGCTGCTTACTCTCCGACGGATAGTGTTTGGTATACACATACAAATCTTTTATGATTAAAAGATTTACTTGTTAAATTTTAAAGATATTTCTGAAGAACAGTTACAAAGTAGCCGTTCTTAATATTCCAGGAACCACTGCAATAACCAAACTACGCATGTACTAAACTGGGCGTCTCGCTAGCCTAAGGGTTAGCACCTTGGACGTCGCCGTCGTTAAAGGTGTCACGGGTTCGACGGTTCGACTCCTGCGATGTCCATACAAGTTGAGGGGTTTGGACCGCTTTCCCTATGTGCTCGTAACAGACTGCCTCTGAAAAAAAATTGCAATAAAAACTATTTTGTGTTAATTTTATTATCGTTAGTTCTTTAGCCGATAAATAATTTAAATACCCCCGTCGCAGCAAACCTGCGTACTCAGCGAATTTCCAATGCAAATATATGAGTATCACTACTACCTAGAGCTACTTACCAAGTTTCACAAAAATACGTTCATTAATAAGTTATATATAACATTTTATTTATTCTCCATAAGAATAACATTGTAAATGAGTATGCAGGTTTGCTGCAAAAGGAAGATAAGTTAGGGTGTTTTTTTTTGCAATTATCAATATAACTCAACCAGGTGAAGCTACATACCAAGTTTTATTAATTTAGGTTCATAACTAAGGGAGATATAAAACTTGACTTATTCTCCATATGAATAACATGGGGGCCGAGTATGCAGGTTTGCTGTTACCGGGAAAAATCAACAAAGAACTTTTTTTGTACTATTATCAATATACCACAACTAGTTGAAGCCACATACCAAGTTGCATCAATATACATACATAAATAATCGAAATATAACATTTTATTTATCCTCCATAAGGATAACATTGGACAACGTACTGTGTTTAACACTTTGAATTTCACTGCAACGGTTGGACGTAAAACAACAATTAAAACGCCAAAATGATTGTTTTGTAGATCTTAACTGATTGGTAGAAATAAATGTAGAGTTTTTCGTGAAATTATCTGAGAAAAATCTAAAAATCGTATTCCCATAATATTAACATGGAAAATTTTATGGACACATTCTTTTACTTTTCTCCACAACCACTAAACTTAGCTTAATGATTCAAAATACAAAATTGTTTGTTTTTTTAAGCTCTAAAAAATGGCTATGACCAAAATCTAGTGTTTTCAAAATTTTAGGGTAAAAAGTTCAAAAAACTGATTTTTGGAAAAATTTAAATCCCCTGGTTTTCGAACTTAAAGTCATAAATGTTACTCTCCACATTTGTGCCAAATTTCATCAAAATCGGGCGCTTCTTTCAAAAGTTATCGCGGTAACGGACATATATATATATACATACATATATATATATAAATTTGAACGAATAGTGTTTTTGGCATCTGGGACCTCAAAACAAAAAGTTATCATGGTCTCGGACTTAAGTCTTACCATGCCACCTACGGTAACAGCTTCTTCCCTATAGGGGAAATTCGCTAAAATGTTTGTGAGTAACGAATTTTCCTGAATAATTCAAATGATGTGATCGGGTCACACTTAAACAAGTTTTCTCTTAGTAGTGGCTTATTGAAATAGTATTATAAAAATGACTTACTAAAATTACCTTAAAACTAAATATTATCTTAGTGTTATTGAGTTACTAAATAATATAAATATGGGACATCATTTCTCAGATAAGATTATAATCTATAAACTTCTTATTTTTCAATTTATATTTATGATCCGCAGCCCAAAGATGTACATACTAACAATGTAATGTGTATGTTAAATAATATAAATATGGGACATCATTTCTCAGATGAGATGATAATCTATAAACTTCTTATTTTTCAATTTATATTTATGATCCGGAGCCCAAAGATGTACATACTAACAATGTAATGTGTATGTGAAATAATATAAATATGGGACATCATTTCTCAGATGAGATTATAATCTATAAACTTCTTATTTTTCAATTTATATTTATGATCCGGAGCCCAAAGATGTACATACTAACAATGTAATGTGTATGTGAAATAATATAAATATGGGACATCATTTCTCAGATGAGATTATAATCTATAAACTTCTTATTTTTCAATTTATATTTATGATCCGGAGCCCAAAGATGTACATACTAACAATGTAATGTGTATGTGTGACAGTGGACAATGTTTGTGGGAAATCTATACCTGTAAGACTCAACATTGTTTTGTTGGAATTTTTACAATACGATGCTTGGACAAAACGCTTGCCTTAAATGTAGAGGTTTTTCTATAGTTTATTTCCATTCTTTACTGTTTTAAAAAACAAAGTTTGCACCCAGGTAACTGCTTTGTAGAAATTTTCAAATGTGATGGTTGTTTATATAATGCAATAAATAAACATAATAAATAACATAATTATGTTATTTTACCACTCTTATAATAATAAATACTTTAAAGTAGTTCTTAATATTTGTAAATTGATTAGTAATGACAGTGCATTTATTGGCCTGTGAGACAGATTTTAGTTTTAAATTAAAAATAAAAATAAAATCAGAAAAGCAACTTTGTAATTAAGTCAGAAATAACAACCTGGTTAGTGTCACTAACAGTTTTAACTTTGGTTTTTAAAAGTAGTACTTAGTTTTAACTACAAATCAAATATATTTTTTTTAGTTGCACTTGTGCAATGTTTATATGTTCAATATAATGTGTGACCTTCTTCTTTCAAATTCGAATTAAATATACAATTGTTTTTACAACAAAATTTGTATCAATACAATTTACATCAATATTGCAAAGTATTATTAAAATGATATCAGTTAATGTACAATGTTTATAGTTAAAATTAGTATGGGGAAAAACAGAACTGTTGTATAAAATGTGACATCTGCTACACTATGGAAAGTTGAATGAAGTTACACAATGAATGTACGTCGTAAGGGAGGGGTGAACACCCCAACCCCAACCCCAACCCCAACATGGCGGTGGTTAGTGTCGGGATGAAGGATTCCACCGCTAGGGGCGCCACCTGACGAGGTTCTTGCCGACCACCCCGGACACTGCTGCGCCCTGGGGCTGGAGATGGAACTATGATCTATCATTCTGCATTATCGGCAAAGTTAATTTACTGGTATAGCAAACATAATAGACCAATAATTCGTTTATTACTACTTCTTTCTTTCGGATTGTTATCATGCATTTCGCTGACATTTATAATAACAGTACTTACATACCAACTAGCGTAACATGAATTACCTTCATAAAGTGCATTATAAAGTCCCCTTTTGTTATTTGTAAAATGTTTATATTTTAAAACAAGCTTTTGTAATTATGATATGAAACAGACGATATCCGTTCAAAATTCACTCGAAAAGTATTACACCCAAACACAACTTGCTGGGTTACTGGGTTACATAGTATACTTGAATATTTCACAATTATTATTACGAGATCTTTGTCTCGATGTTCCCTGCAATAATCAATATGTCATGACTGGAAAAGTATATAAATTAATAGGTAGGTGTTATAATATTTCAAGGGCAACTGTTAAAATCGTTGAATCTAATCAGGATATCACAGTTCCTTGAATTTTGGATCTCATGGGAAACTCTACTAGGCAACTAACGTTTAGCAATATCTGGTTTTAACCAATTTTGTATTAACGTATGTAAATACCATTATTTTGAGTAAGTTTTAAATAATGTAAATGCATAAAACATTAAAACACAGTTAACGAGATCGCACGCAGCACGCTGAAAGTGAGGGAAGTGAATTTCCGCATTAAAACCTTACAAATATCAAATAAAGGGTTTAAACTAACACTGGTTAAATTTTATTTTATTTTTTTATTGAAAAATGTTATTTTTTGGCTGCTCTGATGTTCCTGGTTATATTTAAATTCACTAATAGGATGCCAATGTTGTACATTATAAAGTTATATGGAGGTATAGTCGGGATAACAAGTTGGTATAGGGGTATTGGGGGTGATAAAACGATAAAAGATATGAAACAGCCTTATCTAAAAATACATTTACAGCCTTTTCCAGTGTAAAATTCCCATAAGACAACGTACTGTATTTTGACAGTTAACATTTTCTTTAATAACTCGGTGAGTACTTGTGCTAGAATGATGAGGGAGGGCTTAAAATCTTTGGCTTTTTACGTACAATAATGTAATGTGCAATAAATGTACATTCGGGGCTTTCCTGAACCTTTTTGGGCCCAAAACCCAAAATTTGAAAACTTTAAATCTCCAAAAAAGGGGGTTAGAGTTTTCCGATTGTTTTCCCATCGAACTTGTCCAACTGATTATAAAAATGAATGTCTCTACCAAATTTGAAGTAAATCGGACACAAATTGCGACCGCTAGAGTTCGAACACACACACACACACACACACACACACACACACACACACACACACACACACACACACACACACACACACACACACACACACATATATATATATAAGATATATATAAAATAGATATACATATATAAAGTTTGTATAGACCCCTCAAAACGTGTTCAGCGGGTCACGTTAGGAACTTTTATGGTGGTCCCGGGCTTAAGTCTCACCGTGTGGGTCATGTAAATAGTTCACTTTTCCATAGGAAATTCTCTAATAATACTGTTAAAGGCAATTTTAGTGTCTTTCATGATGATAATTTAAACACAATCAGCTTTACTTGTTCACTTGATTTCAGTTTTGTAGTCAAATCAAATCACACTGCTGAGCAAGTTTGGAAAAATTAAAAGGTTTTTTGACTTGACTCTTTTATTTAATTTTTGGCCTTAGCAGAGATTATATCAGGAAACTAATAATGTATTTCCTCAAATTTTCTCCCTACGACCTTGTATTCAAGTATATGGTCCTAGGGTGTCAGACTTATGGATTACTCGAAGGTTCCTGGAACGCTTTGGTTTCATATGGATATGTACACATTTCTCATAATCAGGCACTAAATTATGTAGTACTATACTGATTTCAAATCTTGCTAAATTAACACCAGTTTTAGTATTAACACCCTGAAAATAAATTTAAAAAATAAACCATACCTTATATTATACTGCTTAAGCGAGAAATCAATAACTGGTGTTTATTTGTATCTTTTAATATGGTTTATGGAGAACATAATTTATTGCATATGTATTATAGTGCTTCTGATACTCGCCTAAACACTATTTTATATAAAACGTGTAAATTTGTTATTATTGATGTCATGGATGTAATTATATCACACAGAGTTACATTCAGGCTTAGAAGGCTTGTATAGGGTGGACCGATCTCACGTCTATATTTCAATTGACACATCAAGTAATGAAACCAGTTCATTACAGTTCCTTTAAATCTCGCTTTAACAAGATCCCTGATTGTCTGGTACTGTAATATTAAGAATTGTTGTTGTATATTGTAGTTTTAGATAAATGTGCTATATCATCTATAGGCATATATATTTCATTAATTTATTATTATTGTTTTTTCCATTTTAAACTAGAAATGCACTCTCGGACTGAAGATAGCCCTGATGGGATTCACTCTCAAGACTCATGTCTCGTGAGGCGTATGTGCTCTTATTACAATGAATGTAAACGAGTGGATTGAATGGAATGAATGGATTTTTTCGTTTTAGAATTAAATATGTTTGTTCAATTATTAGTGAATTTCCTGTGGAAAAGTGAACCATTAGCATGACTCGCATGGCGAAACATTAAGCCCGGGACCAACATTGAAGTTCCTAACGTGACCCTGAACACGTTTTGGGGGTCGTTCACAATTATATATATATATATATATGAGGTGTCGCCTAGCGGTCGAATTTTTTGTCCGATTTACTTCAAATTTGATAGAGACATTCCTTTCTATATTCTGTTCGACAAATTCGTTTGGAAAAACAATCGGAAAACTCTAACCCACTTTTTTGGGGATTAATATTTAAAGTTTTGGGTTTTTGCGCCCCGGATGTAAAATTAATACATAATAAAAGATGTAAATCAGTGAGGCGAAGGTTTTAAGCCCTCTCTCATCATTGTAGCACAAATATTTACCGAGTTATTCAAGAAAATGTATGTTGACTTAACACAGTACGTTGTCTTATGGGGGTTTTACGTTAGAAAAGCCTGTTATTCATTTGTTGATGTATTTTTATCACCCCCAGCAACCTCACGCCTAATTTCAATCTGACTGGACCTTCACCTAACCTTATAATGTGCAATATTGTATTCCGAGCATGCAGGTAAATAGAACCAGGAGCATCAGAACAGCCAACAAAATAAATGTTTTCAGATGTTGTTAAAAATTAGAATAAATAAATGTTTTAATACTGATTTTGATTTTTTAAAGCTTACTATGTGGAAATTCACTTCCCTAACGTCAGCGTGCTGCGTGCTATTATTATTTAACATTATTTATAATTATTATAGAATCAACACTGCTATAAAGAAAAATATCCTTAAACTGATTAAACAAAATGCTAAATAAAACTGTATAAAATAAGTAAAATTTTACATCTAACTCGATGATAACACTTTTTTTATAAAAGCTGCCACAAAATATTCTAGTTAAGTTATGGCTGATATAGGTAATATTGATAAAGGTTATTAGAAGGACGTAAAATTGTATTAATACAATTTAACATCTATAGAAATATACTGTCAAGCATTATTATATTGCCAAGGCCTACGTTAGAAAATTAAGAATAAATCATAAAATATAATTAGAAAACGAAGTATTTGCTTTGATAGTATTTAACATTTTAACAAATCAAGTGGATAACTATTTTAATACTGGGTAAAAATGCGGTAAGGAGCAACCAGTTTAGGGAAAATCTGTATCAACATAATATTTTGAGAAATTCCTGAAACCGAATGAGTTTCCATCAGCCCTCTAAATTGTGCGAGCCCTGGTTATTGCAAGGTTCCCGGCCGCGACGCGCCCCTGCCTACAGTAGGGCCTACTCCCCGGGCCGAGGGCAGGGAGAGACAGGATGAGGAACCGGTCCTGACACAGCAGCTGGACCATCCGCCGCACCTGGACACGGGACACGGGACCGGGACCGCAACCTGGACACTCCAGCGGGTATGGTAATGCGAGAGGGTCAACAAACCTTGGGTTGACCACTACCCTGACATTGCGATATCTCCGGAATGCCCAACAAATAAACAGTCAGTTGTAGAAAGGGTTTCTGGTTGAATTTAAAGGATTATATATAACATTCTTCTTCACGACATCGCATCCCTTATATCTGTTTAGATATTAATTATGAGGTCACATGCCCCATGTATGATCCCCATAAAAAATTAGTAAGTAAAGAATGTGGTGGTAAAAACATCGTCTCCATTTCACCTTTAATTTTAAATTTGTTTTTCCGAAAATACGCACTTTCCCCTCAACACACCTAAGAAATTCAGAAAATAATATTTATTTATGTGTACAAGCTTATATAATAATCATTATGTTTAGTATATATTTGAAATGTAAATGCAAAATGGAATTTTTTTAAAGGAAAGTTATAATTAGAGCGGGTAATTCGTGGAGGAAAATTATTAAGTCATACGCCATTGGTGCTTAATTCATCTTATATATTGGTGCTTGGTTCTTCTTACATTGTGTGTGGCGATATTATGCTTTAAAATGTGTTAAGCCTTTTTTGGATTGTGAATATACCCCGGATAAAGAAAAAATGTATTTAAAACAATATAATGTAAAGAGCAAAAAATGTTAAGCCCTCCCTCAGTATTCTAGCTCAAAGTTTCCCAGTGATATTAAAGAAAATATGAATCACATTACGTTTTATTTTAGGGATTTAACATTTGAACAATTTTGTGTTCATAAATTGGAGCATTTTTATAATTCCCAGTACCTTCTTAACTAGTTTTATATCTGAATGAAAATCCTCATAACCTCCCGATATAACTCATTGCCACTATATAATTGTAGATAAATAGAACCTGATGCATCAGAACACCTAACGATGATTGTATTCAAATTTTTAAAAATATTAGCATATTATGTCTGTGTTTCAACGCTAAATTTCTTTATGTATTAATCATAAGATTTACTCCCCTCACGTCAGTGTGCTGCGTGCGAACTCGTTTAGTTTACCATGTATACGTTTGCGCTGGTTAGGTGATGCTCGTCAACTAAGAAAATAGTTTTACGATTAATTGGCAAAATCCCTTTGTTAGGGGAAACGGGTTCTAATAGGGACTATATTGTACGTTAAAATTTTAAATTCCTGCAAATAAATTCATGCAAATTGGCTACTCACCTAAAGAGAAAAAAATACCAACAAGTGGATGTTCTCAATCCGACATTCATACGTGTTATGGTTTTATGAAGTAATCGAATGTTTATCTTTATCTTCTAACGTTTATACACTATTTTTAAAATACCCTTGTTTTTTCAAAATCAAAGTATGTATGTAATTAATAATAATAATCCTCCCGTAATTGCGTTAACCCAGTAACACATGTAACTATATTCATAACACTTGTTTCAAATCAAAATAATATTACTTTAAACTGTGAGTTATGTTTATTTTCACGATATTATAAATGTGTCTAAACTATTTGTAACGTATGTAAGCAGTAGTTTACACATTAAATTGTTTTAAAACTATATGATTGAATAATTGATTTAAGATATTTCACTTGAATACCACAAATGAGACTTTTACTAAGCATTAAATCAAACTAATCGAAACCCAAATTACATTAGATTCTTGGATTGACATAGTTGTGGTCGATTTAAGCTAATCTCTAAAGAGCTCCAAAGATAAAAAGTTATTTAGTAAAACATTCAGACGGAACCTTAACAGTTTAGGGCTGATGAAGATTTTGTTTTCATCCCGAGTCTATGGCTACATTTTGATGGACACTCTGTACATAACTAATCGTAACACAATATTGGGAAATTAACCGTGTATCAATAACAATAGCGGTGGACAATACACCAAATAATATCCCTGAAACTGCTGAAAATGAATTATCAAGTATTATGCATAGAAAAATATTATTCAAATTAGGAATTAGTTTAGATAAAAATTTTTAAAACAAAATCGTACTTTTTTACAACGCCGCCGCGCCGCTATCATAGCCTGCAAATATATTTTTTAGCAAAGAGAAACATACTTATTAAGATAAAAATATTAACTTAAAAATATATGTTTTAGCAAAGATGCGTATCACCTCGAGCCTATTAGCAGCGTTTACCGTTTACATTCCCCAACAAATCAAATAATTTTAAGTTTATATTTTGGAATACTAAAAGCCAAACAAAAAAATGAACATAATGCACATAATGTTCCTGATGTTCTATATCAAGTAAACGGCCAGTAATAATCGGTACGGATGAAGACAACAAAAGCGCGTAAGATAGGCCATGGTAGAGTGAGATACGGTGAGAGTCCTGTATTGCATTGTTGTAGGGGTGTTGGAGGGGGAGGGGGTGCCACGCACGTAGTTGCGGCGCCCCCCACGCGTGTGTGTGGCGCTAGTGTCGCACAGTCTCACCTCACCTGTTGCTGTTTTTAATTGCTTTAGGTCACTGTTTGTGTTCCTGGAACCTTTACTTCTTACTGACCCATTTCCTCCCTCGTTAAATGATTTTAGCTTGAGTAATGTAATTAAGTTACTTTGATCACACTTAATGTTTTTAATATGGTGTTTATTATATTGTTCCCCATTATAATTACGCACATTAATACTTCGCTAACTTTAATTAATTCTAATTCAACTACTGTGAATTTCCCAACAAGATCATGTAAATTTTGTAGTGGTTTTAACTATAACTATTAAATATAACTCAAATTGACCTAGTCAATTGTAGTCTTTTTGTAGATACATCAAATTTTACCAAAATATTAACAGACTTGTCTAACATATTTATTTAGCTTGACTTGAATAAGCAACAAATGAATGTGCATGCAATAAAACATGAACTAATTGATGATTAAAAAATTGTCTAAATTTAATTATTTAGTACATAGATACTCAAGCACAGTACAATTTTGGTATAGTCTGATCTTCCTAAAAGTACCCAAATGTTATTGTTATTTCTATCGATTGCCAGTTCGAGAAAGCGACAATCTTAATCCTAATTGAAACTTAATAAGGCTGAATGTTCTCAATAAATTTCCATAAATTATTATTAGAAATTAAACCAAATTTTAACTTATAACAAAATTCAAAATAATCATCCTGGCCATGTTGGTATTTATTATGATATTGCAACTCACTACGTGCGCTCCTAGTTTTTTACATTATCGACATCTTCTCCGCAAGTAAGCAATTTGTTCCCCAGCGATGGACGCCCCGCGATGTCGAGGGGAGAGGTTTTTGGGGTGGAGTTTTTCCGGGAGACTCCCCCTTCTTAAGTCCGATATCTCGGCTTGAGTCTATCGATTCCCGTCCATATTGCAACACCACTCCGCAGCCTCTTTTAGTCATCATTTCTCAACTGAATTATGCATTTTACAGCAAATAACGCATTCAACGTTTAAATTAAACTCTTGTGCCACTAAATAATTAGCACTATCTTAGACAAATTTAGTTTGAGTTTGGATCATATAAATATGTAATGGTAGTTTATTCCTCAAAATGTGCATGTTAAAAAATATGTGTTAATGGAAAGCACAATAACAAGTTGAAAAAGTATATATAACTTTCAACTTTTTTAATAGTTATATATATAAAACTTTGTAAACGTTACAACAAGTTGTATATATATATATATATATATATATATATATATAGTATACAGTAGTATACTATATACAGTACAGCAGTACAGTGCAGTGCAGTACAGTAGTATAGTTATATATGAAAAGTCATATTTATGAAGGTTTTGTTTCACTACCGTACTTCCAATACGATTTTTTTTACGATCGAAATGTGTAATAATAAAGTTGAAAGAATTAAAGAATCTCACTTGCTGTGTTCTACTTCAGTTTCTTTAAGTATTTGCTTGTGTCTTTTTTTATTTTGTGCTTCGTAAGTCTCATTGAAACTTAGAAAGCCTTAAAGTAGGGTTTATTGATAGCCTATTTTTAACTCAACAAAAATGATTGGTTTTTAAAACCAACTATCGATACCAATTGTGTCTAAGTGTTTATTGGACTTTTGAGATTGGACAAACTAAGAAGTTATTACAATAATACAGATTTAACTTTATTCAAAGATTTTATACCACACCTATGTTTGATTTGTATGGTGGTCACGGGTTTTGTGGTGGTACACAGGCTCGCCTTTGGGGTACCTAATTTATTTTCAAGTACTTGTTTTTTTATTCTGCACTTTATTATGGTGTAAAATATGTTAAATGTTCAATGAACGATTGTATAAATAAGTTTCAATTAATAGACTGTGTTTATATATGCATGTATATGTGTTTACGTATGAATATGTATATATGAGTGTTCTTAGAAGTAAAAACTGACCACAGTATTATTTTTATTATTAATAAAACATTGTTTGTTAGGTTATAATTTTGTATTAAATCGTTGTTGTTTATTTATTTGTTTTTATTTCCGTAAAAATTTACTTTCATATTATGTGATTGAATGGAAATAAATTATTTATTTATTTCTATTTCTAAAAGTTATGCATGGTATTAGTTTTGCTAGTAACACGTTTTTAATATTGATAATTGTGGGTGGAATAATTATCACTGCTCGCTAACATGACCGGTGATTAAGTAGGCTACGTAAGCCCGGATCGACATTTAGAGATCTTTCACTTGTAATTTGTAGGCAATCATTTATACCTGAACTTCCAATGTTTAATAAATTTTATGTTTCGTAATAAAATAATTACCATCGGTTAGTCATGTATACACAAAAATCAGATTAGGTAGTATTTTTTATAATTATTTTATAGTTGAATTTGACATCAAATCCTTAAATAAATGTATGTTGACAGATGGATATAATTTGTTGGGCACATATATTTGAGGCTGTGGGTAAAATATGTATGTTCTGGAATAATTGGCAGTGCGCACAACAATGTTGTTTTAAGGTTGATTAAATATATGTTTTTACTTAAAGGGAAGATTATATTTATTCACACACTCTACTACAGACATTTTTACTTCTTAAAAGTAAATAAGCTAAACACTCTGTTTCCAAATATGTTTTTAACGTCAGCTTAATGTTTAAAAATTGTTCATGCAAAGTTCTCTATCCTTTGAATTGTTGCTGATGCTAATCGTTTGGAATTCATGGTTTCAAACTGATTTAACCTATATCCGCCACTGAAAAGTTATAATTTTTGTATCTAAAATGCTGAAATACCAGTTCTTATTAACTTTATTTATGTTTATGATTTATGATCATTTGGGGCTATACAAAATAAAAAGGTATTTTAAATTTTCTCAAAGCCGATACTACAACCAAGAAGGCAACACTTCCACCCGAGTATTTGTAAGTGAGGCTCCCCAGTTCATGATAAACAAACATCTCAACTATCTCGGGAAACTCGTCTAAACAACTCAGTTCCAGACCACCGGCGCTACTCAAGACAATACAACAACCAAGAAGGCAACACTTCCACCCGAGTATTTGTAAGTGAAGCTCCCCAGTTCATGATAAACAAACATCTCAACTATCTCGGGAAACTCGTCTAAACAACTCAGTTCCAGACCACCGGCGCTACTCAAGACAATACAACAACCAAGAAGGCAACACTTCCACCCGAGTATTTGTAAGTGAGGCTCCCCAGTTCATGATAAACAAACATCTCAACTATCTCGGGAAACTCGTCTAAATAACTCAGTTCCAGACCACCGGCGCTACTCAAGACAATACAACAACCAAGAAGGCAACACTTCCACCCGAGTATTTGTAAGTGAAGCTCCCCAGTTCATGATAAACAAACATCTCAACTATCTCGGGAAACTCGTCTAAACAACTCAGTTCCAGACCACCGGCGCTACTCAAGACAATACAACAACCAAGAAGGCAACACTTCCACCCGAGTATTTGTAAGTGAAGCTCCCCAGTTCATGATAAACAAACATCTCAACTATCTCGGGAAACTCGTCTAAACAACTCAGTTCCAGACCACCGGCGCTACTCAAGACAATACAACAACCAAGAAGGCAACACTTCCACCCGAGTATTTGTAAGTGAAGCTCCCCAGTTCATGATAAACAAACATCTCAACTATCTCGGGAAACTCGTCTAAACAACTCAGTTCCAGACCACCGGCGCTACTCAAGACAATACAACAACCAAGAAGGCAACACTTCCACCCGAGTATTTGTAAGTGAGGCTCCCCAGTTCATGATAAACAAACATCTCAACTATCTCGGGAAACTCGTCTAAACAACTCAGTTCCAGACCACCGGCGCTACTCAAGACAATACAACAACCAAGAAGGCAACACTTCCACCCGAGTATTTGTAAGTGAAGCTCCCCAGTTCATGATAAACAAACATCTCAACTATCTCGGGAAACTCGTCTAAACAACTCAGTTCCAGACCACCGGCGCTACTCAAGACAATACAACAACCAAGAAGGCAACACTTCCACCCGAGTATTTGTAAGTGAAGCTCCCCAGTTCATGATAAACAAACATCTCAACTATCTCGGGAAACTCGTCTAAACAACTCAGTTCCAGACCACCGGCGCTACTCAAGACAATACAACAACCAAGAAGGCAACACTTCCACCCGAGTATTTGTAAGTGAAGCTCCCCAGTTCATGATAAACAAACATCTCAACTATCTCGGGAAACTCGTCTAAACAACTCAGTTCCAGACCACCGGCGCTACTCAAGACAATACAACAACCAAGAAGGCAACACTTCCACCCGAGTATTTGTAAGTGAGGCTCCCCAGTTCATGATAAACAAACATCTCAACTATCTCGGGAAACTCGTCTAAACAACTCAGTTCCAGACCACCGGCGCTACTCAAGACAATACAACAACCAAGAAGGCAACACTTCCACCCGAGTATTTGTAAGTGAAGCTCCCCAGTTCATGATAAACAAACATCTCAACTATCTCGGGAAACTCGTCTAAACAACTCAGTTCCAGACCACCGGCGCTACTCAAGACAATACAACAACCAAGAAGGCAACACTTCCACCCGAGTATTTGTAAGTGAGGCTCCCCAGTTCATGATAAACAAACATCTCAACTATCTCGGGAAACTCGTCTAAACAACTCAGTTCCAGACCACCGGCGCTACTCAAGACAATACAACAACCAAGAAGGCAACACTTCCACCCGAGTATTTGTAAGTGAAGCTCCCCAGTTCATGATAAACAAACATCTCAACTATCTCGGGAAACTCGTCTAAACAACTCAGTTCCAGACCACCGGCGCTACTCAAGACAATACAACAACCAAGAAGGCAACACTTCCACCCGAGTATTTGTAAGTGAAGCTCCCCAGTTCATGATAAACAAACATCTCAACTATCTCGGGAAACTCGTCTAAACAACTCAGTTCCAGACCACCGGCGCTACTCAAGACAATACAACAACCAAGAAGGCAACACTTCCACCCGAGTATTTGTAAGTGAGGCTCCCCAGTTCATGATAAACAAACATCTCAACTATCTCGGGAAACTCGTCTAAACAACTCAGTTCCAGACCACCGGCGCTACTCAAGACAATACAACAACCAAGAAGGCAACACTTCCACCCGAGTATTTGTAAGTGAAGCTCCCCAGTTCATGATAAACAAACATCTCAACTATCTCGGGAAACTCGTCTAAACAACTCAGTTCCAGACCACCGGCGCTACTCAAGACAATACAACAACCAAGAAGGCAACACTTCCACCCGAGTATTTGTAAGTGAAGCTCCCCAGTTCATGATAAACAAACATCTCAACTATCTCGGGAAACTCGTCTAAACAACTCAGTTCCAGACCACCGGCGCTACTCAAGACAATACAACAACCAAGAAGGCAACACTTCCACCCGAGTATTTGTAAGTGAAGCTCCCCAGTTCATGATAAACAAACATCTCAACTATCTCGGGAAACTCGTCTAAACAACTCAGTTCCAGACCACCGGCGCTACTCAAGACAATACAACAACCAAGAAGGCAACACTTCCACCCGAGTATTTGTAAGTGAAGCTCCCCAGTTCATGATAAACAAACATCTCAACTATCTCGGGAAACTCGTCTAAACAACTCAGTTCCAGACCACCGGCGCTACTCAAGACAATACAACAACAGGAAGAAGAATCCTTCCAATCAGATTCATTAGCGTAAATATCTGACTCGGACGCTTCAGTTCACCATCTTGTAATACAAGGTAAAAATTCTTACATAAACTGCTACTGCAACCTTAGACGGAAATATTGATCGATTACTTTATCTGTCTGGGTTTGGATTGTAAAAATAAAAATCAATAAGTAAGTCATGAAAATCTTCTATAAAGAGATAAAAAAAGTTTATTTGTCAGTGTGAATTAGGTGTTCTACAAAATGCTCGTATGGCTTAAGACTTAAAAAGCTGTATTTTTGAAACTCAAAATAGCGATGGATTTGAAATCAATAATAAACTTTATAAGCTACTAGCTGCTTGTCGTGCAACCTTGCCCGAAAAAACGAAAACATGTTTTACTCTTTATCCTTATGTTTACTTAACATCCTCACTCTACTACTTCTATTCCATAAATTAAATGCTGTGCAGCTGATGTTTTAAAGTTATTGAAGACAAACTTCAAATGTTTGCGTCGGCTGCTAGACTTTTTCAGAATTATAATCTAATTTGTAAAATACCGAAACTCTAAATTTAAATTCTGGCTTCGACATTCCCGTTGTTCAGAATTGCCTTTATGTCAACAAATAATCATGAAAATCCATCGAGAGCTTAACTCAGAGTCTTCGGATAAAAAAACTCCAGTATATTAAATATACTGGTGTATTACAATTTTTAATATATAGGATATAAGGTTTGTCTTAATCTAGACATAGTTTTCCTATAAGTATTGATTTTAGAGAAATTATAACTTAAATTCCTTATTGCGTATCTAAGAAATAATCTTATTTCAAAAATTATTTCTTGGAGATGTTATTTCCAAAATTGTAAACTTCCCAAACCGAAACTTCGATGTTATGGTACGTTTCAACTTGGTAGTTATCTAACAGAGTCTTCGTATAAGCATTTGTTCCTACCTCTAGGACACAACTAGTTCCACCCGGGATGCGGTGGTCCGGCCGGTCGGTCCAGTGGGAGCCTGTCTGGACCCAGCTGCCTGCCGGACACCTGGCCGCCGGACATCCCGTCCTGGAGAGCGGAGTCTCCCGGCCTGGACCAGTTGCCTCCCGACACACAACAGCTCTGGACCACACCGCCACTAGACGAGGTAAAGGACTATGTAATATTTAAAATCAGTAACAATAATCTTAATGTTTAATAGTTTCCTTAAAAGGTGTTTCTCATTTCCTTTTTATGTCTATGTTAAGGTCTTGTTTTACCCATCGTTAAAATGCAATGACAAATATTTAAAACAAATTACAAGTTCAATCTTAGTTTCAACCACACATACAACAAGAAAAACACAAAGTAAATATAACATATTTACTATACATTTATGTACGTTAATAGTCGTGTTGAAAGTGTATTTTTATGTAGCGGTTATTTGACATTCCTTTTTAACAACAAATGTATACTATGTATATATATTTATGTTAAATACAAATCATTATGTTGAGTCAAAATAAAAGTTTTCCTACTTGAGACCAAAAAACGTAATTGTGCACTTGTCTATACAATAGCGTTTGGTGAGGACAGGAGCAACTTGCAAGTGATAAAATTACTGAATGTAGAGCTGTAAGATTATCTTGATAAACCAGCGCCAATGGAAATCCCAGCCATAATACGTAATCTCCCAAATATTAGAACAATATTTTTATGATTGTCAATGTAGTGTTTACATTTAATATACTATTGTTACCTTATTTTATTGTCTGCGAAGCTGATTTGGAGTTTATGTATTATTTGCATCCTTAGATTGACATAAATTCGTAAGCTATTTTTCGGATATTATTGTGTACGATGGTGAGATTACATTGTTGTTAGTGCCGACATATGCCTTTAGTGTTGATGTTTTGACATAACTATCCTATTACTGTGGTTTTAACCAACCCTAACCTCACCTAGTAACAATAGTCGAGACAAGAAA
Organism: Allygus modestus; assembly: GCA_963675035.1. Classification (NCBI taxonomy): domain Eukaryota; kingdom Metazoa; phylum Arthropoda; class Insecta; order Hemiptera; family Cicadellidae; genus Allygus; species Allygus modestus. The sequence goes on along the minus strand of OY776111.1, from coordinate 190,986,320 downwards.
TTAGATTAAGATGATACTGAATATATTGATTCAAATAAACATTAAACTATTAACATGTTCATTAGACATGCTACTTCTTAAAAACCATCGTAAACTCTTATGAAATTAAATTAAATCGATCCCAGAATGCAAATTTAGTAGAATAATTAGTGCACAATTCCCTAATTTAAGCCATTATTATTATACCACCTTCCTTTTTAAGAAATTAAATTACTGCTTTTTTATATCAGTAAATAAAAACTGTAGTGTCTTTAGTTTAAGTGTAATACTTAACGCATATTTTGGGGAAGTAAATGTTACAAAAAACAAAACTTCAACATATTGAACTTACAAAAAGGTTCTTTTTTTGTATTTTTTATTTTATTGATTTAATTTTAGTTTTAATATATTACTTAAATTTTGTCTGTTGACAATTCCTATTAATTCATAACACATAAGCATGAGGAAGATGATTAAAATGTTAAATCGTTGTGCGGTTTGCTATTTAGTTGAATATGAAGTGTTTTGTAAGTACTAGTTAATGGTTTATCATCAGCGAATTAGATTAAATTAGAACATCAATTAAACTAAAGCGATAGATTTGTTAGTGGCTTAGTTATAAGTACAGTAATTCGATTTTGTCACAATCTTTCTCGTTCTTGTATAACTTCAACCTTGTATAAATACAAATTGAGAAATATTCCAATCAAAGTTGTTTAGTATTGCAAAGGTATATACAGTGCTCATACATAAATCGTTTCCTTTTGAACAATTTCAACTAGGCTATGAATAATAATATTTGTATTTGGTTATGGACCAACTTTTTGTTGTTGTTTGTAAGTAAAAAATGTAAATCGAATCACCTTTAGGATGTATTAACTGATCCTTTACAGGTTTTATTAGCGCTTTACTTGACTCATGTCCCCACACCATTGTTTACATTGTAAATAAGGCCCTTTCACCTGTAATATTTTACATTTGATATAGTTCCAAAATTTTATTCCACATAACTAATATCATAACTGGTTTTTATTTTATTAAATAAAATATTGAATAAACAATAAATATTTTGCAACGTAGAACCTTTTACCATAATTGTAACATTCCCGCGTTAGGTTAAAAATGCATTTAAAAAAACTGTTCTCTGTTGTTTATTTTCAGTTATTCTGGTTGCATTGAACATTAAAACCGCAATAATGGACTGATTGATCCCAAGCTGGACTTTAGATTGTGAAAAAACTATATAATTATTGTAAACCACAATTAATTACCTGTTCTATCAATAATTGTAATAAACGTTATTAAATATAATAAGCTACTGAGATCAAATATTTTATATTTAAAACAAGTAATTAGTTATGATTTGCAATAATAATTGTAATTAGAATTTATTTGTAAGTTAGTTAGACATTTTTAATTTTGCATATTTTTGCAATTTTGTATTAAGTAAGATGCATTAATAATATAGATATAAAACTAAAATCATTCTGCTTGTAATATATTTTCTATGATTGATTTAATATCATAATATAATATAATTTATTCGTAACTATCGATCTTACTGATGAATCAGTTATAAAACAACCACAACAAAACATTTAGCCTCAGAAAACTACATAGTTAATATACAAATTAAAATTATTGTTATTTATATTTAAATTATAGTTTTAGTTTCAAATTGATGGTGCAATTGCTAGTGAAATCGGTGGATTTTTGCATAAATGCACAAATAAACTAAGACATTTTGTAGCACTCTTTTCCATATTTAATATCTTAATATTTAACAGGCCAGCAGGTTTTTTGTAAGGACGATAATTAAAGAGCTAAAGGACAGATATTAGTGTTTGATGTGATAAGAAAAAGAGGTCGATGTAGATTCGACAAAATATCTTATCATTTACTTCCGCTCATATGACTACGCCCCAAAGACTTCTTAGCTTAAATCAGGTATTTTGGAAGGAAAGTGATCAACTGAATTGTATACTTAATGGTTGTTGAAACGTTAACATAATGCAACACAACCGCAAGAACAGTCTTAAATAAAATGACTACTGGACCTAACCTACCACACACAAGACAATTTACATTCAAACTCGCATATTATTTGCACGTTATTTAACTCATTGTATTAATCAGTTATTTTTATCTTACATGATTTTAATATTAATCTTCGTTTGACGTGATTTGCTTCAGTGGTGAAAAAACTCTTTGATGGCCTATTTTAGTTTAAGTGGTTAAGTATGGACCATATTTATGAGACAAATTCCCAGTCACAACGGTTTCTAGCGCATATTATTTCATAAATAATTAATTTTTCAATCTTATTTATTGATTCTTGTCGGTTTAATTCACAATTAACAATTTTTTTATCAGAGTCATAATCACTCGCAACTTTACTGTTACAGGACAGTTTATAAATATATATATATTTAAGTTATCTTCCAACAGGACCCATGGATTTGTTTACTTTATTATTTTCCAAATTATTGTAATTATAAACAAAATACTTTTATATATCAAAAACTGTTTTAGACCATTTTTTCTCGCTTCTTTTAAATGATAAACGATATTCTTTTGAATGCCCTCATATCGCTGATCGCCATGATAAGTGTGTCAGTGACGTGAGTCACCGCGGCGGCCATCGCCTCGGCCGCGGGCTCCCGTGGAGGGGCGCAATCAATACCGCCATGTTACAGAAGTCACTCGAGGGAACCAAGGAAGACCAAGACGCGGACAAAGGCCGGCCGGGGCCAGTGAACATCTAAGGTGGCTACATCTAATTATACATGCCATCGCCCGCTAATCTGGTTACCGTGCCCGAGTAATATTAGAGCGTGATGGACTTTGCCCCCCGCCCCCACTTCTCGCCGCTCAAGTTTTCCAAAGACGATTCTGCGCAAGACTCCCTTCCTTTCATCTCGCGTAAGACAAAGTTTCGCCGCTCATAAGCCCGTAGATAAAGAGCTTCCCGGCCCATTGTCTGGAAGTAATTACAACAAGACGCCCCCCTCCTAGTCGGCATTAACTTGGAAACAATGCCCGCACGAGCGATTTTAAGAATTTTTCCCTCGCTTTCATCGCTTTAATAAAAGCCGGTCGGCCCAAGAGGTAAATTACAGCAGTACTCACCGAAGAGGCGCCCACAGAGTGAGTACACTTTACATCGACACGTGGTAAAAACTCAGTCGCACACGGTGTGTGAGGTGGAGGCGGGAGGGAGGGGGGCAGTTACGGCGATTCTTTGTGTGACGTCACTGGGGGATGGCAGGAGGGAGGGAGGGAGGGTTACAATCCGCCGATATGTAGTGTTATTCTATTGGACGATATCCCATTGACCGACTAACCCCCGATCCATTCATAACACACCCCTTGTTAATTATCACGTGCGTTTTGTAATGGTTGACACTGCAGAAATCCGTTATTTCTTAACGGATGTCAAAATGTTTAATAATGTTAAGCAATTTTAACCCAGTTAAATGTGTTCTCAAAATTTTAATTTGAAAAAATCCCTTTAACTAAAAATACATTCTACCTCGTAATACATACCATACTGACCTCTCTAAAAATGTTGTATCCATCATCAATGATACAGATTCTATTACGGTAACGAGTTTCTAATACTTGGTTAGAAGACTATATATAAAATTTGAAACTTCACATATGTGGATATTTATTTATTTAAATTAATTTAAATTCTTCATCTGTTCTTCATCATTTAAATATGAAATATATAGAAATTTTAGTGGAATTATGTATTAAAGTAAAAAAAAAGTTATACTTGAGGTTTTAGTTACTAAATTTGGATTAAACATCATGTCAGCAGCAGTACTTTCATCATTACTTTCAGCAGTACTCTCTGAGTTCGTTCATCCCATTACGCAAATATTTGAGCTTACCCCTAGTTTTAAAGTTTGTTTATCATTTCATTATCGAATATAACCTACTTGAAAATCATTGAAGTTATTATTGAGGATGTCATTGTGTTTATTTCATCAACCACAATTTTTTCAGTTTTGTCATTAAATCTCCTGACAATTGCTACCCAATTAATATAATTGTATTATAGCAATAAAATAATCGATTCTTTTCTATAGGCTAATTGTAATATATTACAGTGTCTGTGATCAAATTTGCTTGGGATCAAAATGGCAATTTAAATTATAAAATGGCAATCTAATAATTCATTTTAGCCATTTATATTTCATTTTGGTGAGCTAAATTTTGCTTTATTAAAGTTACTATAAATTGTGGAGCAAATTTGAATTAATTACGAATTTAAAAATATGATTTTTGGAAAAATTGCACTTATAATAGTATTTTCATTTGAACATATGTACATTTATAGAGTGATGACAATTGTCTAAAGCACTGACGAAGCATTTGCATTTGATTGAATATAATTATATCTCATAACATGTTAAAAGCTTTTGAAAGCTTTTACTTGTTATGTAACATAAATGATTGGTTTCCATTTCAGAAGAAGTTAAAGGCAAGTTGCCAACTCGTCATATTAACAGACTACGAGCACAGTTACGATTCTGTATAGTTTTTTAGGGGGTCGTGATAGTTGTGATAGGTCGGTTACAATAACTGTTACCCAGTATTCAGTATGAGACAAGCTGCAGCCATCGCTATGACATTGTGCATCTTCGTCAGTTGCCAACTCGTCATATTAACAGACTACGAGCACAGTTACGATTCTGTATAGTTTTTTTAGGGGGTCGTGATAGTTGTGATAGGTCGGTTACAATAACTGTTACCCAGTATTCAGTATGAGACAAGCTGCAGCCATCGCTATGACATTGTGCATCTTCGTCAGTTGCCAACGTAAGATTCCTAACATTAAATTTCACCAAATATTTGTCTTCAGAACTTAATTCATTTGATTATTGTTAACGTATATATTGTATGCTAATATAAATATTTGTTGATACAAACTGTGATGTAAATATATTATTCAAGGAATTGATACATTTGTATTAAATATCGCACCCTATCCTATTTAATAGTAATAGTATGACAAAACCGGGATCAGAATTTACACCGCCATCTTCTGCATTATGCATCTGTTGGTATACAGCCGAAATATTAGGGCAAGTAATTTATATAAAATAAATAAACAAGTAGTAAGGAACATTTCAGTAACCATTAATTCATCGCTTAAAAATATATTATTCAAACACATGTCAGATTTTAACTTTTTCTATGCTATTTAACACTGATTTATATTTTCCCTATTCCGCACCCATAAAATAATTACCACCGCCGCCGCCGCCGCGCCGAGTTGGGCGGAGGAGTTGCTACCTTGTCCAAGTTGGTCGTCCACAGCCGCCAGCGACTACGTCCGCATCGACATTCACTCCACTCCGACCCGTCATGATTACCCCAAGTTATTACTACTTGGAATACTAGCCTGGATGTTATTAAAGTTTCTCAATTTCAAGTTTGTTGCTCCGATTAGAGTCGGTCTGACTGGCTTACGCTAACTTCTCGCGGCCCTTCCCCCATAATGCCGTCTTGAGTCCGCCCTCCAATTCCCAATCCCGCCCCTGGCGCTTTCTTTGTCCGTCTCTTGCTCGAGTGCGCCCGGAGGCGAACTTTTTAATTGCGCTCGTCTCAACAAGAAACTCCGCCGGCTGAATAAATCTTGTTCGTCTCTCGACGTTGTAATACCGCGTTTCGCAAGAAACAAGAAGCATCTCTCGGCTGGTCTTTTCTCGTATATTGCCCACTTCAACGCTTCGTTCTCGACTGGGAAAGAATTTAACTCTGAAATGAGGCTCATTTCCCCAAAGAAATGTTTCCTTTTAAATTCGCTCAGAAATATTAAATCCAGCAGTGAAATATATTCTATTGAGAACTGTGATTTTGTTTGTATCAAAACGTGTTTATAAATCATAAATATATTTTTCATCGTTTCATAGAAACGTGTTAGCGAATTTCCCCTATAGGGAAGAAGCTATTACCGTAGGTGGCATGGTAAGACTTAAGCCCGAGATCATTATAACTTTTCGTTTTGAGGTCCCCAGATGCCAAAAATACTATTCGTTCAAATTTATATATAAGTATAAGTGTGTGTGTGTGTGTGTTTGTGTGTGTGTGTGTGTGTGTGTGTGTGTGTGTGTGTGTGTGTGTGTGTGTGTGTGTGTGTGTCCGTTACCGCGATAGCTTTTGAAAGAAATGCCCGATTTTGATTAAATTTGGCACAAATGTGGAGAGTAGCATTTATGACTTTAAGTTCTAAAACCAGGTCGATCGGACTATGGTAAGGGAGTTTTATGGGGGTTTACAATTTTCAAAAAATCATTTTTTTGCAAATTTTACCCCAAAATTTTAACACACTCAATTTTGGTTATAGCCATTTTATAGAGCTTAAAAAACCAAATTATTAACTTTTTGAATCATTAACCTAGGTTAAGTGGTTGCGGAGAAAATCCAAAAAACGTGTCCCATGTTAATCTTACGGGAAAAAGGTTTTTAGATTTTTCTCAGATAATTTTACTAAAAACTTCACATTTGTTTTTATCAATATGTTTAGCTCAAGAAAATAAATATTTTGGTGTTTTAATTGTTGTTCTACGTCCAACTGTTGCAGATATATTCAAAGAGCTAAACACAGTACGTCGTCCAATGTTATCCTTAAAAAGAATAAATAAAATTTGATATCTCCATTATATATGAATGTATATTGATGAAACTTGGTATGTGGCTTCAACTAGTTGTGGTATATTGATATTAGCACAAAAACAAGTTTTTGTTGATTGTCCCCGTAGCAGCAAACCTTCATACTCGGCCCCCATGTTATTCATATGGAGAACAAGTAAAGTTGTATATCTCCCTTAATTATGAACCTAAATTAATAGAAATTGGTATGTAGCTTCAACTGATTCAGTTATATTAATAATTGCAACAAAATATTACTTATCTTCCTCGTTGCAGCAAACCTGCGTCCTCAACCCTAATGTTATTCTTATGGAGAGTAAAAATATGTTATATATCACTTGTTTATGGATGTATTTTTGTGAAACTTGGTATTGGCTTTATGTAGTAGTGAGACATATATATATATATATATATATATATGCATTGGAAATTCCCTAAGTACGCAGGTTTGCTGCGACGGGGTTGTTTGTGTATTAACATGTAATACAAAAAATATGTTTTTTTTGTACTATTATTAAACTGTCGTAAATGCATGATTGTAATTCAATTGTGAAATTAAATAATTAATGTTCTTTAAAAAGTTAGCGCGGAGATTTGCTATCAGTGGTGTATTTTGTGACGCTTTTGGAAACTGGTATCTGAACCCAAAGCCAAAGTAAGGTAATGTTAGAAAAAAATAACAGAACCTGTACAATAATATGTTCTGCATGGTTGCTCCCGAGCGTTTAACTTTTGTGTGTTATTGGTATAATGCATTTTTGGGTGTTTTAAAATTCGTAACCTTTAGCTCTTGTACACCCTGGACAGTTCTTTATATTCCGCAGTTATGGCATGTGTCTAAAACCATTCCATAAGTAGGTAATCTACCAATCCACAACATAACATTTTAAACAAAAATATAATTATACAGTAATACATCAAAATTTTCTCTAAAACACTATTGTGTTGAGCTTAGATTTGATTTAATGTATAAACGAGTAGATCGTGCTGCTCGAACTGGACAAATTTCCTCGTGATTTTAAATTTATAACTCCCATTTCGTTTTATATCTCCCTGATGTAGCCCATTTCAATATGTATTATTGCAGTATTGTAATATGTATGTATTGCATACTTTCCAAACTAATTATTTAGTTTAGTAATTTTTAAAATATAAATCTAAAAATAAAAAAATATGTAATAAAGTATTATTATAAATTTGTTAATTTATGTGTTTGGCAAATGCTGCACCCTAGTTAATACTATTTTACAGCATATTCTAGGAACCTTCACTCCCAAGCTCTAACCCCCCTCCTAGGGACCGTCACTCCCAAGCTCTAACTCCCTCTCCAAGGGACCGTCACTCCCAAGCTCTAACCCCCTCTCCTAGGGACCGTCACTCCCAATCTCTAACCCCCTCTCCTATGGACCGTCACTTCCAAGCTCTAACCCCCCTCCTAGGGACCGTCACTCCCAAGCTCTAACTCCCTCTCCAAGGGACCGTCACTTCCAAGCTCTAACCCCTTCTCCTAGGGACCGTCACTCCCAAGCTCTAACCCCCTCTCCTAGGGACCGTAACTCCCAAGCTCTAACCCCCTCTCCTAGGGACCGTCACTCCCAAGCTCTAACCCCCTCTCCTAGGGACCGTCACTCCCAAGCTCTAACTCCCTCTCCTTGGTAACCATGTCCCCTCTCTTGAAAGATAAGTTGTCTTATGCCAGAGCTTTTCTTCAACAAGAATTACATTGCAACTTAGAAGGTTCGATGGGCGGAGTTTCGGGGGAGGATTACGATTTTAATATATTTCGTCGAATCCACGCCTATAACCCGTTTACTTAACATCAAGCAAAAAAATCGTTTGAGAAGCTTCTTATATATCGTCCTTAGAAAAAAACCTGCTTGTTTATTAAATGTTAGCATATGAAAAACGCCCAGGACCGCTATAAACTTTGAAATGCTTTTTAGTTTTTTGCTACAATCACAATCATTTCGTTTTTATGTTTACAAATTTACACTATTAAATAAATAATTTTGTATATTCAGTCTTCGAGTATATATATTTTTAACTCGAGTTTTATTTATGCATTTGGTATCTTGTATAATACTAATTGCAAATAATGCAATCAATTTATTTTATTTGAGCCATTATCGCAATCAAATGTAGCAATGTATTTTTATTGACTGTATTGTGTGGTATTTATTCACTTGTCTGAGTGTTATCATATCCTTACAGTAGCGCTGTTGTGTTCCAGGCCCGGCAGATGTGATCCCGCGGCGTCTGCGGCAACTCGCCCTTCTCTCCCGAGCCCGTCGTTATTCATCAGAACCTGTTTTCCTTTACACTGAAATGAAATATAATTCGTATCATAAGAATAATATATTGTTATAACGTTGTCAACATAAATTTAGCTCGTGCATTCAAAGCTAGAGACAGTATAATGTTAGGGTAGGGTCGCAAGAAAAACTACCCAGCGACGTTCATGCATTCTGAATCGTTTTGTAGAAAGGATCTTTGAGCAATATCAATAAATAAATCCTAAAAACTTATCTTTTTATAAAATTTCATTTTGTGTACTATAAAGTGATTGATGTTTAAGACAAGTGTTAATTTTATAAAATGTTGTATACATATAAATAGTTTAGTGTTCAAAAAATTCATTTATCATTAATATTGATATTGATTATTATACGTTAAAAACATAAAATTTAACATAAACTTCTCATTTTAATTTTATGGAATACACACGCAAATATTATACGTGGTTAGGAATGGGGAAATTTTATTTGTCAAGTTCGATCAATTGCAAATACTCAATTAATAATAATGGAATCTTAATAACTTATGCAATGTTATTTTGGAGATAACACGTAGCAACTTTTTTGTCTCTCGTAAATTTGTTGTAAAAATTTACGGATTTTGAGATGGTGAGCTTTATAAACTTTAAATGGTCGCCATTTTGAAATTATACAAAGTACAAACTTTATATTCCATACCAAAATGGGTCTTATTAGATTTAATACGTACACTGTACCAAGTTTGAAGTTTATATCTTCAGATGTTCCCAATACATAACGTGTTAAGTAAAAACATATTCAGAGGGATAGTCGGACAACTAAGCGTTTTAAGACACACCTACCTTCATATGAAATTCGTTCTTTATTTGTGTATGAGGAATCAGCTCCCAAAGTTTATTTAGTATTTCAGAAACACCCTGTATGTATGTATTACTCTCTTACCTCAGCAATCCTAGTGTTTTTTTGTGTTTTTATATGATTCTGAGTGATTTGTATAAAATAATGATTCAACAAATTTTAAAAATCACACTGGTAAAAGAATTGAGTGCTTAAGTCCTTTGTTAATTACTTAGTCGACTGTAGTGATCTGCGTACAGTTTATTGGTATAACCAATTGTATAGATATTCTTTCTTAATAATTTTGTAAAACTTAAACTTTTATTTATCAAACTGATGTTGAATGATAAATCTAATGATAAAGATTTGTGCTTTGCACAAACTAGGAAAACATAAAATTGATTTTCATGTTCTTTATTATAACACTACGCTATCTGTAGTTAAATCTTAGATATTCAAAAACAACTTGACAAAAGATAATCGATTATAAATCTCTAAAATCAGTTTTTATGACCGTTCAATTTGGCAGATTAGTTTGATATTTTTAATAATAGGTTTTATTGCCCAGATTAGCCCCCGGATTTGCGTAGTTTTATCAGATCTTCTGTTGTTAGACTTGCTCCTGAGGGCTTCGCCCAATTAGTCTTCAAAGTCCCTATGTTATTTATATGGTGAAGACTTTTTTGATCAGATCATTATGTTAATGATACTCATGTTAATGATCGGGAATAGTTAATTAGGTTCGCTGCATAATGAAGCGTACATACTGTATATATATATATATATATATATATATATATATATATATATATATATATATACATACACATATATATAGTAGTTCCTGGGGGCCGATCTTTGCTCGGGGGAAGGCCAGTCAGTTTGTTTAGATGACTTGGAGTAATATTTCACCGCTTCCCCTACTGATAATCAGATTTGTATAACTCATTTGCCTCTTTTCTACATTTTAAAGGTCACTCCAGTTGTTATTTATAGCTCAATGTCCCTTTGATTTATTTTACTACTTTATATATGTAATCTTCACTCAAATCTTTTAATCTCTGCTCTCAGGAAACCACATGTTAATAATCATAAACAACATGAGTATTACTTTGACAGTTCCCTGGTTGATTATGAACAGCTGTTACAATTCTTTTGTTTTGATTTGAAACTCTATAAGCTCAATGTTAATTTTTTTAACTTTTCATTTTAGTTTTTTTACATTATTTGATTTTTCCTGGGGATGAGGCCTGTCTAGAACTTATTTTTATCCCAGAAATTAGTTATTTTGAACATTTTAAGGAAATCGATGGAGCCGTTTTTGAGATTAGTGTCGCAAGCAAGCAAACCTTACTCGTATTAGAGTATAGGATTAGAGTATAGGATAGTACAACTGTTCTATTCCAGGTGTTTAAATTTATGTTCCCGTGAATTTCTTTTAGGAAAAAGTCTCGTACTAAATTAAAGACAGTTCAATTATAAACTAAATCTCAAACCAGTTACCGTTAATTAGATCGAATAATAAAGTACCAGCTAAATGCTAATTCAGTTATTTTATTTTCGTACTATTTAGAAATTCTACTAGTCTTACAAAGTATATTTACTTCAAATTATATTGAATAGAGTATTAGCAGACTCAGACTGTGGTGCGCATGCTAAATATAGGTTGAGCAATCCGCGGTCGCTACCACGTGTTATTTTAAAGCTGTTTTATAAATATCTCCAAAAACATATCAACTTGTAAAATTATGTAACATATAATTTCTGAAGGACTCTGAAAATACATGTGAATCACAACTATGATGCATAATAAAACTTTTTTTTTCTTTTCAGATCACGGTCGGTGGGCCCCAGGGCTTTGTTCGGTGCCACCCTCTTTCTACAGAGTGGATGGGGGATTTTTTAGCTCAGTACGTCTTAATAACAACCGGGCAGGAAATTCCAATCACAGTTCGGACATTTCAGATTGCCGGCATTCCTCCCCCCTCCAACCCTAGCAAATCACTTCCCCCCGATACTTGAGGGGAAGATGAAGATGGGGCAATTACCAAAGTCTTGCCCCAACCCCGGCAGGCTGACTCGGCGTTTCTCGCTCTCCGCCCAGATGCTAATTGATAACATCGCTAACGCGCCAAATTGTTTATTTTAGCTAAGGTCCGTTTAATCGTCTTTAAGATGAGTTTAATCGTAACCGTATCCGAGATAATCTTGAAGTTAACCAAAATTAAATTACTCGCTTTTTACTCTCCATTCATATTGTGTTTATATTTGCCAATGACAGTAAAAGACATTTACTTTCAAAAACCAAAACTACTTATTACTTATTTTAATGGTTGAAGAAAACAAAATTTAAAAACGATTGAATATTCACAAAAGATTGAGTTGATATAAAAACTCGTAATTTATATTTACTAGAATTTCCTATGCAGCTTGCGCATCCTGTTTTGAGAAGTGAGAATAGTAATTAGTTAAATAGTAAACAAAACAATGATGACAGTTTGTTAGTTAGGTTTGATCCTTACAACTTTTGTTTATTTAATTTTATTTAATTAAGAAGAATAACATGTGACGTAAACCAAATAAAACACTCCTACATGAATAACAAGGAGACTTGGAAGTCCTATGAGGCAGAGGCCTAAGGCCTAAATCGAAAATCTAAAGCCAGTTTGCACATCAGCACACCTAGACGCGCGTTGTACTGAATAATATGTGGGGATAAATCTTAAAACAAAAATGCCTTATTGTTTACAAAGTTTTCATGTACCGTATTAATAATATATGTATATATATAGATGTAGCAACTCTATATTAAACCTTTTATACGCAGCTCCTACGAATAAGTTTTCATAATGCCAGCTATAGTAAATTTATAGATGGTATTGATAACTCTGCCCCTCTACAAAAAAAGTCAAACAAGCTATTTATTCTTGTAAATCAACTAAATACCATATTATATTTTGAAATAACAAAACAATTGTGTGATTTCTATCTACCATGTTTCATTTAATTAACTAATTACTCTTCATTAACTGATTTATATGATCATTAGTTTTATTTTTAAAAAACTTTCATTGGCTGACCAATTGGTTTCCTTTTAAAGTCTTAACTGTGACATAACACGATTGCACAAAGCAGCAGTGAATTTTACATCATTATTCAATACCCACTGACAGATGTATAGTATTAAAATAATTGTAACAGAGTCACGTATCACATCTTAAAAACAACTTTGCTACGCGAATTCTTGGCTAAGAACTTTTTCTGAACTTAGTTCACACTCTGTCAGGGTTTTCCTACTATGGAAATCCACCCCGCATTTGATACAGAGAGATATTTTGTAGCAACTCCGCTGGATCAAAGCAAATGCTGTTTGAGCCTCAAGACGGTATTTAAAACCCGTTTTAAAATTCTTACGTATAAATTTATAAACTTTATATAAACAAGGCTACGTTTATGTCAAAAATAAAGCATATATAAGTATGTTATGGTTTTAGCGAATTTCTCCTATAGGGAATAAGCTATTACCGTAGGTGGCATGGTAAGAGTTAAGCCCGAGACCATGGTAGCTTTTTGTTTTGAGGTCCCCAGATACCAAAAACACTATTCGTTCAAATTTATATATATGTATACATATATATGTGTTTGTTAACACGATAACTTGAGTAAAAAACGTCTGATTTTGATGAAATTTGGCTCAAATGTGTAAAGTGACATTCATGACTTAAGTTCGGAAACTAGAAAAATCTGACCATGGGAAGGGGGGTTTATGGGGGTTTCCAATTTTCCAAAAATCAGTTTTTTGCATTTTCCACCCTAAAATTTTTAAAAAACTTAATTTCAGTATAGACCATTTTATAGAGCTTAAAAAAACAAATAATATGGTATTTTAAATCATTAACCAAGGTTAAGCGGTTGCGGGGAAAATCCAAAAAACGTGTTCAAAAATCTCCCATGTTAATCTTATGGGAAAAAGGTTTTTAGCTTTTCCTCAGTTCATTTTAATGAAAACCTCATATTTACTTTTACCAATCAGTTCAGCTCTACAAAACAATAATTTTGGTGTATAAATTGTGATTCTATGTCCAACTATTGCAGAGATATTCAAAGTGCTATACACAGTACGTTGTCCGATGTTATCCTTATGGAGAATAATTAAAATTTTATATCTCGATTTATTTATGAATGTATGTTGTTGAAACTTGGCATGTGACTTCACCTAGTACTGGTCTAGGGATGTTTGCACAAAAAATTTTTTTTTTCCGATTTTCCCCGCAGCAGCAAACCTGCATACTCAGCCCCATGTTATTCTTATGGAGAATAAGTAACATGTAATGTCTCCCTTAATTATGAACATAAATGAATAAAAATTGGTATGCAACTTCGACTGGTTAAGATGTATTGATAATTGCATAAAAACACATATTTTGTGTCCCTTGTAGCAGCAATCCTGCATACTCAGCTTTCTATGTTATTCTTATGGAGAATAAATAAAATGCTATATATCCTATACTCTAATATGAGTAAGGTTTGCTTGCTTGCTTGCTTACGACACTGATCTCAAAAACGGCTCCAACGATTTCCTTCAAATGTTCGAAATAACTAATTTCTGGGATCAAAATAAGTTCTAGACAGGCCTCATCCCCAGAAAAATCAAATAATGTAAAAAAACTTAAATGAAAAGTTTAAAAAATTAACATGGAGTTCAAAATCAAAACAAAAAAATGTTAACAGCTATTCATAATCAACCAGGGAACTGTCAAAGTACGGTAATACTCATGTTGTTTATGATTATTAACATGTGGTTTCCTGAGAGCAGAGATTAAAAGATTTGAGTGAAGATTACATATATAGAGTAGTAAAATAAATCAAAGGGGCATCGAGCTATAAATAACAACTGGAGGGACCTTAAAAATGTATAAAAAAGGCAAATGAGTTATACAAATCTGATTATCAGTAGGGGGAAGTAGTGAAATATTACTCCGAGTCGTCTAAACAAACTGACTGGCCTTCCCCCGAGCAAAGCTCGGCCCCCAGGTACTCACTTATGTATTCGTGTATTTTTATGAAACTTGGCAAGTGGCTTTATGTGGTAGTGAGAAACATATACATGCATAGGAAATTCGCTGAGTACGCAGGTTTGCTGCTACGGGGGTATTATAAGTATAACATGGGTTTACAAATGTTATAAAACCCATGAGAATGTATCACAGCATTGCATGTATTACAGCATTGCATGTATTACTAGTGCCATACCTTGATTGTAAAGTGCGCGTTCGCAAAGCTCTGTACTGAGACTGGCTATGGCGGGGAACTAACGAAGTGGCCAAGTATGTCAAACAGTGCTTCACCTCAGCATCGAGTACGATGTTCCACGAGCCCCATACTCTATCTATCATCTCACACTCCTCTCTCATCCTATCCACGAATATCACTGTATTCCCTTACAAGAACGGAAAACAGGCCATATTCTGAGTGGTTTCTACAATTACATTGTCTTTCCATTACAAAGTGTTGCATAACTTGGTTTTTAAAATAAAGTGTATGGTTTTGTTTTAATATATGTAGTTTTACATTTTTCTTTGAGTAACATTCATTAACATTAACTTGTTTTAATGTTAATAATTTAACATTTCATAAAGTTTATTATGATTATATTGTGAACCTATAGTCTGATTATCGAAAGAAAGTTAATGACAGGCAGAGCGGCCGCGTGGCGACCAAACATTATATTTCATTACCTCGTGGATACATAAAACACGTGGTTAGAAATTTCCAATAAACGTTATTTACATCGTCAGTTTAACAGTTTTATAGCAAATTTTCAAATATTTTGTATTTTATTTTTATGATTTTATATTAATAGTTATATTTTTTTAAAAAAACATAAATTGTAACTAAAAATATCTCAATTCGTGTTTTAAAAAGTATAACTATCAATATAAACTCATCGGAATAAGATAAAAAATATTTTAAAAAATTGCTTAAAACGTATTTAACTAACTATTTAAATAAAGTTTATTGGAAATTTCTAACCATGTGTTAGACTACAGTCAATGGTTTTACGTTTCCACGAGGTAATGAAGTAGAATGTTCGGTCGCCGCGCGGCCGCTCCGCCTGTTTCTTTCGATAATCGGACTATACGTATATATTTTCCAAAGTAAGGGTACTAACGACCTGATAATTGAGCTGCAGCCCGACCCCGGAGCAGCTGCATATGGGGAACACTGTATTGGTATAAGCGGCATTATTTTACCTCCAAAATAATATTTTTGTACGAGTATAGTTTACATTAACATAAACCTATTTTTTAAAATCTTGTTTTAAATACATTATTTGTTAACAACCTTTCCTTGAAATTAATTTTCTAACATTTTAAACCACTCAGAATTCAAAGTGTTGTCTTCTTTATTTGTTATTATCAAAACTTCCTGAAGAAATCAGTGTATATATGAATATAACAATATGCTATCACATTTTCTGTTTTTCATTAAAAAAGTACTTTTTGACAATCTTAGGTACACTGTAAAATATATACAATTATATTGAAATAATCAACTCAACAAGAAATCTACCCTCAATAGGTAGAGAAAGAAACTTCAATCAGTCAACGAGGGTTAGAAAAAAAACTGAAGGGATTTTAGAGTTTACCTGAGTTTTAACACGTTTAGGAATCAACTAACATATTATGTGATACGAGATATGAAGGGGTTTCGTCATTATGACACTTACAAATTTGGTTCGGCAGATTGTTCATTTGATAACATGTATTTTAAAATGTAGATTCCACTCTTGTTTTTAACTATTTAACGAACAAATATACAAAATACAAATAAAACCAGCAAGTAAAGGAACAATTATCTTTCATTTAGAATAAACAGCATGCAAATCGATCTATTGGAGGTCTCATACGGACTGTCTAAAGAATTAAATACAAGGATGGGACTGAAGAACGTGTTTTCCTTAATTACGAGTTACTCAGTTAAATATTTAGGCATTCAAAACCGATTTACTGATTTTTAACGGTATTGTTCTTCAAGTTATTTTATATATATATATTAGAACAGCAATGTTAAGCTATAATAAAATAACAATCTTGGAGGGTGCAGCAATCCAGGGGGGCCAAAATGTAAATAACTACTTTAAAAACCACTTGGTCTCACTGATTTTGGGCCTCCTGTTGTCAATATATTATATTTTATCAAAATCTGCAACTACTATGATAATGGGGACCTAGATGATACAGCCCCCCAGTGAGACTGAGGGGTGAGTGACTACTTCAAATGAACTTGTTCTGACTGACTGATTGACTGATTTTAGGCCTCATGTTCTGTATTTAAACGACAATGTCAAACTGCAGTTACGATGGGGGGTCCATGAGGTTTATTATGAATTAAAACATTTTATTTGTATTGTTAACTGTGAGCTCATCCTCCTATGCGATAAAAGAGCGTACTCCTAGTACGTTTTACTTAAACATCCTTCCGATATTTGTAAAAATCTTCTTCTTAACATTTCATAAAGTTTATTATGATTATATTGTGAACCTATAGTCTGATTATCGAAAGAAAGTTAATGACAGGCAGAGCGGCCGCGTGGCGACCAAACATTATATTTCATTACCTCGTGGATACATAAAACACGTGGTTAGAAATTTCCAATAAACGTTATTTACATCGTCAGTTTAACAGTTTTATAGCAAATTTTCAAATATTTTGTATTTTATTTTTATGATTTTATATTAATAGTTATATTTTAAAAAAAAAACATAAATTGTAACTAAAAATATCTCAATTCGTGTTTTAAAAAGTATAACTATCAATATAAACTCATCGGAATAAGATAAAAAATATTTTAAAAAATTGCTTAAAACGTATTTAACTAACTATTTAAATAAAGTTTATTGGAAATTTCTAACCATGTGTTAGACTACAGTCAATGGTTTTACGTTTCCACGAGGTAATGAAGTAGAATGTTCGGTCGCCGCGCGGCCGCTCCGCCTGTTTCTTTCGATAATCGGACTATACGTATATATTTTCCAAAGTAAGGGTACTAACGACCTGATAATTGAGCTGCAGCCCGACCCCGGAGCAGCTGCATATGGGGAACACTGTATTGGTATAAGCGGCATTATTTTACCTCCAAAATAATATTTTTGTACGAGTATAGTTTACATTAACATAAACCTATTTTTTAAAATCTTGTTTTAAATACATTATTTGTTAACAACCTTTCCTTGAAATTAATTTTCTAACATTTTAAACCACTCAGAATTCAAAGTGTTGTCTTCTTTATTTGTTATTATCAAAACTTCCTGAAGAAATCAGTGTATATATGAATATAACAATATGCTATCACATTTTCTGTTTTTCATTAAAAAAGTACTTTTTGACAATCTTAGGTACACTGTAAAATATATACAATTATATTGAAATAATCAACTCAACAAGAAATCTACCCTCAATAGGTAGAGAAAGAAACTTCAATCAGTCAACGAGGGTTAGAAAAAAAACTGAAGGGATTTTAGAGTTTACCTGAGTTTTAACACGTTTAGGAATCAACTAACATATTATGTGATACGAGATATGAAGGGGTTTCGTCATTATGACACTTACAAATTTGGTTCGGCAGATTGTTCATTTGATAACATGTATTTTAAAATGTAGATTCCACTCTTGTTTTTAACTATTTAACGAACAAATATACAAAATACAAATAAAACCAGCAAGTAAAGGAACAATTATCTTTCATTTAGAATAAACAGCATGCAAATCGATCTATTGGAGGTCTCATACGGACTGTCTAAAGAATTAAATACAAGGATGGGACTGAAGAACGTGTTTTCCTTAATTACGAGTTACTCAGTTAAATATTTAGGCATTCAAAACCGATTTACTGATTTTTAACGGTATTGTTCTTCAAGTTATTTTATATATATATATTAGAACAGCAATGTTAAGCTATAATAAAATAACAATCTTGGAGGGTGCAGCAATCCAGGGGGGCCAAAATGTAAATAACTACTTTAAAAACCACTTGGTCTCACTGATTTTGGGCCTCCTGTTGTCAATATATTATATTTTATCAAAATCTGCAACTACTATGATAATGGGGACCTAGATGATACAGCCCCCCAGTGAGACTGAGGGGTGAGTGACTACTTCAAATGAACTTGTTCTGACTGACTGATTGACTGATTTTAGGCCTCATGTTCTGTATTTAAACGACAATGTCAAACTGCAGTTACGATGGGGGATCCATGAGGTTTATTATGAATTAAAACATTTTATTTGTATTGTTAACTGTGAGCTCATCCTCCTATGCGATAAAAGAGCGTACTCCTAGTACGTTTTACTTAAACATCCTTCCGATATTTGTAAAAATCTTCTTCTTAACATTTCATAAAGTTTATTATGATTATATTGTGAACCTATAGTCTGATTATCGAAAGAAAGTTAATGACAGGCAGAGCGGCCGCGTGGCGACCAAACATTATATTTCATTACCTCGTGGATACATAAAACACGTGGTTAGAAATTTCCAATAAACGTTATTTACATCGTCAGTTTAACAGTTTTATAGCAAATTTTCAAATATTTTGTATTTTATTTTTATGATTTTATATTAATAGTTATATTTTAAAAAAAAAACATAAATTGTAACTAAAAATATCTCAATTCGTGTTTTAAAAAGTATAACTATCAATATAAACTCATCGGAATAAGATAAAAAATATTTTAAAAAATTGCTTAAAACGTATTTAACTAACTATTTAAATAAAGTTTATTGGAAATTTCTAACCATGTGTTAGACTACAGTCAATGGTTTTACGTTTCCACGAGGTAATGAAGTAGAATGTTCGGTCGCCGCGCGGCCGCTCCGCCTGTTTCTTTCGATAATCGGACTATACGTATATATTTTCCAAAGTAAGGGTACTAACGACCTGATAATTGAGCTGCAGCCCGACCCCGGAGCAGCTGCATATGGGGAACACTGTATTGGTATAAGCGGCATTATTTTACCTCCAAAATAATATTTTTGTACGAGTATAGTTTACATTAACATAAACCTATTTTTTAAAATCTTGTTTTAAATACATTATTTGTTAACAACCTTTCCTTGAAATTAATTTTCTAACATTTTAAACCACTCAGAATTCAAAGTGTTGTCTTCTTTATTTGTTATTATCAAAACTTCCTGAAGAAATCAGTGTATATATGAATATAACAATATGCTATCACATTTTCTGTTTTTCATTAAAAAAGTACTTTTTGACAATCTTAGGTACACTGTAAAATATATACAATTATATTGAAATAATCAACTCAACAAGAAATCTACCCTCAATAGGTAGAGAAAGAAACTTCAATCAGTCAACGAGGGTTAGAAAAAAAACTGAAGGGATTTTAGAGTTTACCTGAGTTTTAACACGTTTAGGAATCAACTAACATATTATGTGATACGAGATATGAAGGGGTTTCGTCATTATGACACTTACAAATTTGGTTCGGCAGATTGTTCATTTGATAACATGTATTTTAAAATGTAGATTCCACTCTTGTTTTTAACTATTTAACGAACAAATATACAAAATACAAATAAAACCAGCAAGTAAAGGAACAATTATCTTTCATTTAGAATAAACAGCATGCAAATCGATCTATTGGAGGTCTCATACGGACTGTCTAAAGAATTAAATACAAGGATGGGACTGAAGAACGTGTTTTCCTTAATTACGAGTTACTCAGTTAAATATTTAGGCATTCAAAACCGATTTACTGATTTTTAACGGTATTGTTCTTCAAGTTATTTTATATATATATATTAGAACAGCAATGTTAAGCTATAATAAAATAACAATCTTGGAGGGTGCAGCAATCCAGGGGGGCCAAAATGTAAATAACTACTTTAAAAACCACTTGGTCTCACTGATTTTGGGCCTCCTGTTGTCAATATATTATATTTTATCAAAATCTGCAACTACTATGATAATGGGGACCTAGATGATACAGCCCCCCAGTGAGACTGAGGGGTGAGTGACTACTTCAAATGAACTTGTTCTGACTGACTGATTGACTGATTTTAGGCCTCATGTTCTGTATTTAAACGACAATGTCAAACTGCAGTTACGATGGGGGGTCCATGAGGTTTATTATGAATTAAAACATTTTATTTGTATTGTTAACTGTGAGCTCATCCTCCTATGCGATAAAAGAGCGTACTCCTAGTACGTTTTACTTAAACATCCTTCCGATATTTGTAAAAATCTTCTTCTTTTCGGAGCTACTGAAGAAGTATTGTAGTATTGTAATTACTTAATATTCCTCACTCCTTCACCGTATAAACCCAAGTACTACAAGACCAAATACTAAAATACATTAAGACTTTTACAGAGTGACCAATGTTTATTTTACTCATGTTCGATACTATGGCTATACTTACGGGAAAAACTTTACACGTTATTAAGCTTGCTCCCCTATTTTACGACCAAGGAATGGAAGATCCTCTTGCTTTTATAACTCATATCACATAAATTTCTGGATATTTTGTGAAGCCGGTTGTTAAGTAAAATCACGAATGTACATTTTTATTTTAACTGGCTCAATTTTATGTTTTCTGAAACTTTTATGATTCTTAAATGCGAAAACGACTGATAGCCAACTCAACACACGACCTTTTACTACTCCTATTTTATTCAATGATTAGCATCACCGTGACTATCTATAGTCAATATTACAGCATGTTTATGGAGTGTTTTACAGAATACCGAATCACCCCGTTTCATAGTCTTATATTAATGTATATATTCCTTAATGCCCCGCTTAACCTTTTAGTTGACAATATCCTACAAATACCCTGGATAATAAGTAAGTTACGTGATCATTTTAAGGTATTTTCTCGTAATTGCTTTGATTTGTACAACAAATATAATAGCACTGTTTTATGTTTTGAACCACTAGTTACTTAATCTTTAAATTGTACATAAATGTCACCCCAACAATGAATTGAATATCACACAGAATATAAGTACCACAATAACAGACCGGTGCTGTGAAATAAGGATGCAGACAATTAAGATTTTGTTTGCAATTGCACACCAACGTTGCTCTTGTCTTTGAAATTTGTTCAATGTATATTCGTGATCTAAACACAACTATAGGCTTATGCTCGAAACCAAAACTCGTTTATCTGAAGAAAATTATTATCTACTTATACTATCCTTAATGTACTTGAGGCTGAATTGTTATTATTGCATTATTAATGGCTTCGGCGTGTCAGGTATTTAATTTTATGTACCTGCAGAAAAGTTATATCTGGCGAGTATCTACCTGACGGCCATCTGCAACAATATCTACAGCGGAGTCTGAGACCTACTGACCCGATACTACCCTCAACATCATCTAGGACATTGCTGCGTAACTGGTTATAATTGAAACAGCGTAAACCTTTAGTCAGTTTACTTTTACTAAAAGTCAACAACTACTGATTCAAATGGATTACCTTAAATCAATATATATGGCGACGCACAAACTAGTGCAAACTTTAAGGTAAATATTAATTTACTATGGTTAACAATGAGTTTGATGCCTTGTATAGCCTTGTTTCTGACTAAGACCGACTGATTCTTTAGCCAGGATCATCAATTAATAAACCAATTGATCCTGCCATTTAGTGCAAATTATCTCCCTAAATTACTTACTCTGTTATGTGTTTGCATTATATTAGGAGGAATGTTAAAAAGCTTTGATACCCTCCTATCATCCTTCATATCTTACCGTCAATGATACAATAACAAATTTTCCAAAATCGGCATACCCATATACCCATATCAGTGTCGAAATTGTTGTTTTAATAACTTTATTTTAAATCTAACATACGAAATAGAATATAAAAAATGTCTGTCAATTAAAACTCTAAAATCCATTCAACCATTTGTCTGACTGTACAAACTAGACTAGTAGGTGGGCGAACAAGGCACCACCATTGTGCGAGTTGTTCACTAGTTGCGTCAAGAGATTGCGGCACATATTTCTTGGCAGCTATGCGGGCTTCCAGTTCTGCTACCAACTTATTAATTAATTAGCTGCAGAACGGATCCAGGGCCACCAACTTGTAGCAAATAAATGTCCCAAGTTGACGAAAAAGCCGGAGCTGCATTGTCCGAAGTTGAGTCGTAAATTGAAATTTGTTGGACAAGTTATTGCGGAATTATTGAAGTCTGGCCGTTTGGAAGTGCCCGCGGTGGTGGGGTCGGGGTCTGGGTTATAGTGGGAGGGGGAGGGGGTAAGTCACCCCAAGTTGAAGTAATAGAGACTGCAAGTTGCATCGATTCGCCGAGGACCGCCGGCGGAGTGTAGTGCTGAACCACCTCTACCCTCTACTGCACGGCACCTCGCCGCGCCACACCTGGACACTTGTAGACGTCTGGCAGTAGGCGATGATGTGTGCTGCTGGTCGGGTTCACTTGTTTTCCATATGTCAATAATCGTTTATCACCCTTGCGTTCATTTGACTTATGTAATATTCATAACCTGGCAATTTCTGATTGAACAATATTATAAACTAAGCGCATTAATTCTGCTAACAATGTTTCTTTGAAGGTGGTATTTTTAGGTGATAAGGCTATTAGGTTTCACTGAGCCACGTTGTTTAGTTGGCATTATTATTTTAGTGTATTACGAACGCGTAAACGAATTTACTATTTTCACTGAATACTGAATATTGTAAAATATGATGCCTACAAATCTTTTAACGATTTTAACTCAAATATTTTAGCAAATATTTAAAACATAATTAAGTGTTATAATACACTATGAAAATGTAATGCATTTTTTGGAATTCGAATTAAAGGCCATATTGGAAGATGCATATTATTATTTTGGTAGAACAGTAAATGATATATTTATTACCAAACCTATTCGGCAATAAAATGTTCAAAGTTTGGACTTTTTATACATCATCAAACATGGTTTTGACTTATAATGTTTTACCCGGAAAGATAAATAATTAGGTTTACACTCTCAATAATACAGCCTATGTTTAGATGCTGTTAAACTTTTATTATAGTTGGAATACTGGTTAGATCTTTAGATCTTTATTGAATAGACAAGACACCTTAAATATTTCGAAGTTAGTTCTATAAAAATGAACATGACATCTCCAAAGACAACACGGCTCAACAACGTGTCACCCTACAAAACATCCATCTGAAGTCGAGTGTCACTAAGACAGGTTTTAATTCTATAAGTAGTAATGAGATGAAAATCTATATTTGCATTTAGGAATCAAATATTAAAGTGTTATACGCAAAGTAAAACGGCGTGGTTTTCAAACTGTGAATCTTTTTCAAATTTACATAAATTCCACTATTATTAATAGACACTGATGAGTCAAAACAACACTTTTTTCACACAAAAAAACTACAACTACAACTACTGTCTACGGACAGGCAATATATTTTGAAAGAGTGCGCTGCCGTCTTCAGGCCAACTCCAGATCAAAAATCAGACAGTAAGCATGTAACACTACATAAAATGTCAAGTTCAAATGTTCCATCGCACTGCGTTATTACACAGTAGTTTGTTTGAGTAGTTACTCCACAGATGTAGCGTATCTCTCTCATTGTTAAATTTCTTTAACTTTAATGTTGTCAGCAGCAACAATGGATACAATTGTTCTAAATATGTTTAAAAATACTTGTGTGATATGTAAAATCAAGGGTATACTATCAAAATGCACATAATACGTTTTCCCTTATATAAGGAATTAAAATATTAAACTTAAAAGTATCCAGTTTTTAGGATACTCGGTATTAAATTTTACCATCGATATTCAAAAGAGATATTCATGAAGATAATTTTTCCCTCAAAATTAACGTTATCTTAAATAATTCTTTGTGATAACAAATATGTTCGATTCCAGCTTAAAATTGTTTTATGCATTTGATTTCGTAATTTCAAAGGATACAGAAAGCTGCAACTATCGTAATGAAATAAAACAGAGTTTAAAATAATGCACTATTCTCATCATGAAATTTGATAAACATTATATTTAGCTTAATCAAAAATTTATTCTCAAACTTAACTAATGGCAATAAACTATTACCAATCTAACTTCTAGTAGTTCTGATTTGTAGTTGATTACTCCCCAAGCCATAACCTTAAAGTTGCTTTGACTAAGAGGAGGTCTTTGATACAGTCTTATCAGGGACGATGATTACCCGCTCTCAAGACATTCTGATTACTCGGCTGATTGGTCTTGGTGAGGGGAAGGGGTCGAGGGAGGGGTGGGAGGTTGGGGAGGGGGTTGTCAAACCAATCTGACTAAATATTAAGCGATATTATATAGCGTTGGCAGGAAATGGGTTATATATTATTAGCAGCGACCCTCAAGACACCGCTAAGGCTAAGTGGGTTTAGCTTGTCAACTTAGATTGGAGATTGGAGTCCGTCGAACTGCTAGACGTTTACGTCAGCATGGTATGTATTATGACTCGGGGTTCGACACTGGACTCGGGGAAAAAATATATTTATACATATTCAAGTTTGTTATCTTCAATTGAGATAATTAATGTTCCACAAGTCAAATTTATAAAAGATCTTTGGTACATTAAGTTTTACCTATTTTATACTGAATCCCATATTTTAACTCTTCTTATGATAGCTTAATATTTCATTGATGAAATATAAAGTTTAGAGCACGATATTTCATTATTTACAAAGTAGATTTGTACTACAAGGAGGAAGTATTGTTTTTGTCAACATTTTCGAATTAGAGTTATTGGTAGAATATTTATTTTTGCGCCCCCTAAACCCAAAAAGTGGTTTTTGAGTCTGTCTGTACGGATGGATAGATGTGTTTAGACCTAGAGACCACACCAATAGACTTATTTCGATCAAATTTGGTATTTAGGCACTAATTCACGGTATCTCTAGGCATATTTTTTGTTTTTTTTTGTCGTTGTTAAAAGACAAAAAAAATATAATTCTCTCATATTCTCTTTCATATTTTGAAAGAGAATTAAACCCTGAAAATATGAATAATCCAAATTCCTCAAAAACGGCTTAAACCATTTTAATTAAAGTATATAGTGCTTTATTTGTTTAACAAAATTACACCAACCGAATCTCTAGGAAAATTCGGGTTCAGAAATATAGGTCTAAAATGGTTCTAAAATTCAGTTTTACAGATTTTTATAAAACCGTAAATTTGGTTGCAGGAAAAACAAAATAGTAATTTAGCGGTGAACGCAGCACGTTGCATAATGTTATTCTTACTGGGAATACCAAAATTGTTAATTTATTGCTTATTTACTGACAAATTTAATTAAAACCTGATATATAGGCTACGTTAACATTGACCAGAAGGGGAAGACAGGGGATTTTCCCATGTGATCAAATGACTGTAATTCCAGCAATTAATAAATTTGGGTGAGCATTTCTGAAAAATGAGTTTACTAGAAGTTTTTTTATAAGTGCTACCGTACTTTATAGTATATATTTATAAAATGTAAAGCAATTTATTGATAAAAATCAACTATGATAGCAGCTTAAAGTACACTGAAAATCTACTATGAGCCCCCTTAGCACATCTGTGGTTGTGGCCATGAATAAGTCTTTTGCTTGTTTTATGTTTACATGTGATTCATGCGTGTTCTTCTACGTGGAAGAAAGTATGTGTCAGCTTTATTATGATGTAACGTATTCTATATGCAAACTGTGTGATGATGTACAGAGAAATGTCAAATTTGTAAATTTTATTTGGTCTACATGAAATTTAAAACATGAACAATAAACTTGAAAAGTAAACATGAGAAAAGCTACTTTTCAATTCCGTTTATATCTTCAACTATTTAGCGATTTAAAGTTTTCGGAATCAAACTTTTAATTTTGCCACAACAGTACAGAACACAGTTATTTAGAATCTTTTGGCAAGCAATGTTTTAAAATATTTACTAAAGCCTAATGACTATGGATTAAGAATGTGCTGAGTAGGTATATGTGATTATTGTAAATCGTTTGTAGTTTGTCAAATGAGAATATTTTTAAAGAAACGGGAATTATATAACTAACCATATTTCAATAAAAA
The DNA here is from genome assembly GCA_963675035.1 of Allygus modestus. NCBI lineage: Eukaryota > Metazoa > Arthropoda > Insecta > Hemiptera > Cicadellidae > Allygus > Allygus modestus. The sequence continues at coordinate 190,959,482 of OY776111.1, read as the reverse complement.
TTGTATACATCTTTAAAAGATCTATAATATACGATAATTTACTAGGGATCTGAAACCCCTTTTTCCAAATTCTATGATAATATTAACTTAGTGTAGCCTAATAATTTTCTTAAATCTGTTTGGTATTTAAACAGGACAATAATTTAATATAAATTTGATAACAATTATTTACATTTGGTTATGATTTATAATTTATATTTACTTTACCATTTTAAATTTGGTTGATTGATTAGGAAAATTAGAATGTGAGTTTTTATATGTATTATGTTTATATATACTATCATTCGCAATAATTCATACAAAAAAAACGTAGGTATGCAGTTGTTCATCAGGAACATGAACATCGATATTTTGAGTCTTAATAAAAAGGGTTTCGAAATACCAAGTTTGGATAGTCACCAAATGCGGTGAAGAATTAGTGGCTAACTGTATAATCGCGACGAACAGAATATAGTTGTAATCTGTTGGTTCAACAGATGCAGTTGATCCGAAGACGTCTAATCACATAAGCTTCACAAGACACATTTGTCAATGGCTGATACAGTAGTTGTAAGCTGAGACTGGAGCAGGTTTATCAACTAATTTGCAGAGTGCCAAGTTTACATTGTACACTGGCCACCTGTGCTGGGGATGCGGCGTCTGTGAGTACACCTTCCCCTACTTCATCCCTCCCTTATCGACTCGCATGCAATTCGGGGTTGAATTTATTTAGTTTGTACTTTTTTACTCCCCCACCCCCCCACATAAATATAAATTAGAGAAAGTATTGTTTTCGAAAAGATTGTATATGCAATTTAATTTATCGGTAGAAATATTAACTTTGGTGTTCCCTGAATCCAAAAGAGTGATTTTTAGGTGACGTCTGTCTTCCTATCTGTATGAATGTTTACAAACCTAAAGACTACACCAATGACCCGATAACACTTGTTATGTAGGTACTAATCCACGATAACTCCAGGAATTACACCACCCGCACTTCAAGGGAAATCTGGGGTCGGAAATTATACGACTTAAAAGGTTCAACATTTAAAAAAGATCACACAAATAAAATAGACTTTCGAATTATTATTCTGCGACTAATAGTTGCAGAGAAAATTTAAATTAGCGTTAAAACAGTAAACGTTGTCTAATTTTATTGGGGAATACACAAATTTAATTTCTCCCTTATTTACTGTACAATATTAAAACTGTGTTTGTTTGTAGGTTTAGTAAACTCTGTCCAATAGTGGGCGTTTAAATATGCTATAACGTTATGCTACGCGTCGCGTGGTAATTTTCCGAAAGTGAGAAAGACATACTTCACGCTAGTAGGGTATATTGGACACTCCGACCCCAGGAGGGACAGGAGGGCCACCCCCCCCCCGAGCCCCCCCCCCCGCGAATTTTTTTTTTGCGAATTTTTTTTTTTTGCGAATTTTTTTTTTTTTGCGAATTTTTTTTTTTTGCGAATATTAACCTAACCTAACGTAACCTAACCTAACCTAACCTAACCTAACCTAACCTAACCTAACCTAACCTAACCTAACCTAACCTAACCTAACCTAACCTAACCTAACCTAACCTAACCTAACCTAACCTAACCTAACCTAACCTAACCCAACCTAACCTAACCTAACCTCGGATCAGATTTCTGATTGCAGATTCTTGTTCGTATAGTCGAGCCGAGAAATTTGCATACCCACAAAGTACATTTGGACGATGTAGGGGGGGGGGGCTATCTCGGTTACCATAAGTCGGATTTGAATTCTGATTGCAGATTCTTGTTCGTCTAGTCGAGCCGAGAAATTTGCATACCCACAAAGTACATTTGGACGATGTAGGGGGGGGGGGCTATCTCGGTTACCATAAGTCGGATTTGAATTCTGATTGCAGATTCTTGTTCGTCTAGTCGAGCCGAGAAATTTGCATACCCACAAAGTACATTTGGACGATGTAGGGGGGGGGCGGGCTATAACGGTTACCATAAGTCGGATTTGAATTCTGATTGCAGATTCTTGTTCGTCTAGTCGAGCCGAGTCATTTGAGTACCCACATCGTACACTTTGGATGATGTTTACAAAAAAGGGGCCCGCACCACACTTTTGACCTTTTTTTTTGCATTTTTGGAATCTCCTCGTCAAGCCGAGTATTCTCAGTACCCACATGACATACTTTGGATAATTAATACAAGAGTTGATCAGGGTAACGCTACAACCAACAGAGCTAGCCCATCAGCGCTTGCGGTCAATTGAACTAACAGTGAATGCAAATTTGAGGAGAATATAATTGTACTCTGCACCGAGGCAGACGTTCACACAAATAACCGTCGCGTCCAGTCTCCTGTCTGGGAATGCGGATGTTGTAATTTGATACCTCGACTGGAGGGTGCAGGTGTTCACACAAAAAACCGACAAGTCGAGACCTGTCTGGGAATGCGGATGCTGTAATTTGATACCTCGACGGGAAGACGGCTGACCCTTCTAGGAACCCATAATTATAGACCACCCGCGTCGAATTCCATTAGAGCAGGGTGGTCTTTACCCCAGACAGCGGTTGAGAGTTTTTGCCCCGACCTTCTCCGAAATCCATTAGTGGGGATAGTCACCCCACATCACCAGCCCTCCTTCAGTTCAGTTCGAGAGTTCAGTGCGTGAAGACGTGTTAGTCCGATCCTGTTCCGGTCTACGCGATTTGTGTTAGTTGCTGATTATCATCATTTGCGATTTGCGATTTGCGTAAAGCACCTTTGAACTATTTAAAACGTTCGTGTTGTGCTGTATTGTTTGTGATTATTAAAACTTATAATCCATATTAAAGATGAACGCCACACACGTTTGTAACATTTGTGGTTGTATTTATGTGCGTAGAAACAATTTGGTGCAACACCACATCAGATTCCACGGCTTGAGACCACAACTACCACCACCAACACCAACGCAGCAAGGTACGTTTTTTGCGTTGCATTATTGTTTTAATCAGACCTAAATGTTAGTAATATAGGAATACGTTATGCAATATAACCGGAGAGTGATAAAATAATTTTTATTTAACAGCTTTAACTATTTAGCGCGAATAGAGAACTCTGTTTTTTAAATTTAAAATTACATGACTATATCAATATAATTTAATTTTAATAACTTATGTTATTGCTTGCTCCATCAAGTCAAGTCATCAGAGTACCCACATTACAAACTTTAAAAAACAAATTTAACCCCCCCCCCCCCCCCCCGAGAAAGGTCCTAAGGGGGGGGGGGGAACTGAGAATTTGAAAGTACTCTAAACAAAGGTAGGTGTTAAACATACTTCACAATCTAATCGTTTTGTGCGTTTGCAGATGGAGAAGCTGCATGTCGAGCCACATTCGTAGACCGGGGAGCTTTAGAGCGTCACATGGAAGCGAACCACCGAGTCATTCCACCCCGGCAGGTGATTGATGCTCTGCAGACGACTGCCTATGTCAATCAACACTCCGTTGAAGGTGAGAATCCACATTAAAATAACTTTTTCCCCTTGAAACTAATTACCTTTTTTATAATTATTTAACTAGGTACATGAAGAAGAATGAGACCGTGACAACTGGTGTACTATTGATTTAATTGCTAGGGGGGAGATTTTCGCTCCCCCTAACACATAATGGGTTAGGGGGAGATTTTCGCTCCCCCATACGTCAGGAATTGTTGAAGACTAGAACAAGAATGAGCCCGTGACAACTGGTGTACTATTGATTTAATTGCTAGGGGGGAGATTTTCGCTTTAGGGTTGGCGCAGCTCAATATTGCAGCTACATCCTTAGCTTTGAACCCCGAATCATGAATGTAGACAAACAGTACAGAAGATTACATTCCCTATTTGAAAATTGATATTTTTAATTAACAACTTAACTTTGAAACGTGATTCTCGAGAGAGGGGAATTTGTATCTTTAGTTATCCTAATCTGTTTTTATTTTTATTTTCAGATGAAGGACCGGGTCCTGGCCACCACACCTGCCATGAATGCGGTCGCCGTTTCCGTCGTGAAATACACCTGCGTCGACATGTGGATTCGGTACACAGCAGAGTCCGCAGGTTCATATGCGGCACATGCGGCGTCGAATTCAAGAGGGAAGACAACCTGCGTCGACACACCATGCAATTTCACGGCAATGGTCATAAACGAAGATTCCCTTGCGCATACTGCGACCGGGATTTCAACACGGGGTTCAACAAGGACCATCATGAGAGGATCTCTTGCCCGATCATGAAGGACCTGATCCTGAACCGAGTGGCTATGGTGCAGGACGAACCCCAGCCAGGACCCAGCACGGAGCCACAACCTGGAACGAGCACACACCCACAACCCGATGATGTTGAGATGACTGGAGCAGGACAGTCAAGCCCCGTATTCTCAATCATTCAACGGGGTTTTCGCAACCGCCTCTTAACCTACCGTCTGCAGCGACCAATGGAGAATCTCGTCACAATCGGAGAAGTGATGGCGTTGTTGATTGTTAGCCTTACGGAGTTGCTTGAGAACACCTTGGCGAAACACCGCAGCATTAAGGTCAACTTGAAGCTGGAGTGTGAATTCCAAAATATTCACAACAACACCTGCCTGCGCAACTTCAAAACGAAGATGACTCCGCTGACGGTGACCTCGGACCTTAACCAGTACATCACAACAGCTTTTGCGAAGCTTATCAGAGAGAAGGCTGAGTGTGATCATATCGGCTCCGGGTGGACATACCTTCGCGTTCGTGATTTGGAGGTCGGCATCAACGAATACACTCCTCTAGGTGAAGATGGTCGAGCTTGGCTCCCACTGCCTACGTCTCTGGAGAACACCCAAGCAGTCGTCAACGTATCGAACGTCGATGAGCGGTGTTTTATGTATGCAGTCCTGGGAAAGTTTGTTCAAGATCACCCCGATAGACCGGCATCGTACACCGACAACATCATCGCCCGATACGATTGGACCGGCCTTCAATTCCCCGTTGCTCTGAAGAGTATCAAGACGTTTGAGCGGACAAACAACATCAGCATCAACGTCTATGGTATTGATCGCACGTGCGTGGGTCAGAAACCTGACGGACGACCAAAGTATCAGGACACCGTCTTCCCCTTGAAGATTTGTAGGCAGGAGCGTGAAGACCATTGCGACCTTTTGTACGTGACAACGGATGGTGATAGTCACTACGCCTACATCAAAGACCTTGGTCGACTGATCCGTCCCCAGCTTACAGCACATATGGGCAGGATATTCATCTGTAAGCGGTGCTTCGCGCACTTTGATAACCGTCCGAACAAGCTCGGTCTGACGGGTGCACAGCGTCTGGAGGAGCATAGGCGATACTGCTCCGCTTCAGCCCCTATTCGCATGGATACGCCGAAGAAGACAGAAATCAAATTCAGCCATCCAGAGTTCACCCGACGCGAGCGTTTCACCATCTACGCGGACTTTGAGTGTGCTCTACTGCCGACCGCGGAGATGGATGAACAAGTCGACGAACCGCACGGAGGAGTAGCCACCCACATCCACATCCCATACGCCTTTGCGTACCAGATCATCGACTCGTACGGACTTGAGGAGTTTGAGCCTCGAGTCTACTTCGGGGATGATGCGTCAAAGACATTTATGGAGATGTTGAAAACTGATGTTGAGCGATTGTGGAACTTCCTGTACGAAGCAAGAAATCTGCGCCCTGTCCTGACCCCAGCCGAAACGATGCAGTACAACTCGACAGCGAATTGCTACCTCTGCGGATCGGCATTTTCAAGCGAAGACCCAAAGGTTCGTGATCACAACCACGCGCCGCCCTACGAGTTCCGTGGCGCTGCGCACAGATCATGTAACCTACGCTACAGGGAGCAGCGAGTAGTCAACTGCTACTTCCACAATCTCTCCAACTACGACGCTCACTTCATAGTGCGGGAGTTGGCGGTCGACCCTGGTGATGTTGAGGTGTTGGCTCACACGGAAGAGCGGTACATCGCTTTCACGAAGCGGTTCCTGTTCGACCGAGCAGCGGCACCGGTTGGGATGCAAGGGCGTGGAAAAAGACAGCCAGGATTCAGAGTCAGGTTCCTCGACACCTACAGGTTCCTGGCTTTGAGCCTCGCCAGCCTCGCAGCCGCACTTCCACCAGCTCAACTCTTGGAGACGAGGAAGAGATTCCCCGAAGACCACCTCTTCGATCTAGTCCGTAGGAAAGGCGTGTTCCCGTACAACTTTGTAACGTCGAACGCCGTATTGGAAGATACTACGGAACTGCCTCTGCAGCGAGATTTCCACAACGACCTTACCCTGGAGGACATAACGGATGCAGACTACGAGCATGCTCGCAACGTGTGGGAAACCTTCGGTTGTAGGAACCTCAAGGACTACGCTGAGAAGTACCTGCGCTGTGACATTGCGCTGTTGACTGACGTCTTTGAACGCTTCAGGGACACGTCGATGGCTGAATACGAACTAGACCCTGCGCACTACTACACCCTACCGTCATACGCCTGGGATGTCATGTTAAGGACCTGTCGAGTGGAGCTTGATACGATACAGGACTTTGATATGTACCTCTTCTTCGAGCAAGGCATCAGAGGAGGTATTTCCCAGGCGATCACCAGACACGCCAAGGCCAACCATGATGGATGTCGCCCTGAAGATCGACGACCTGAAGAGCCAACGAATCACCTGCTATACTTGGACGCCAACAACCTTTACGGTTGGGCCATGTCCCAGTGTCTTCCACAGGGGCACTTCCAATGGCTCAGCCGCGAGGAGATCGCGTCCCTGGACATTGCAGCGTTGGACCCCGAAGGACCCACCGGCTATGTCTTGGAAGTTGACCTTCGCTACCCCGCCCACCTGCACGACCTTCACAAGGATCTCCCCTACTGCTGCGAGACCAAACGTCCGCCAGGAGGGAAATTCAAGAAGCTCGTTACGACTCTGGATGACAAGAAGAACTACATCTGTCATTACAGAATCCTGCAGCAGGCGCTGGAAAACGGACTGGAGCTTGCGAACGTGCATCGCGTCATCTCGTTCCGTCAGTCTCGGTGGTTAGAGAGCTACATCCTAATGAACACCGAACTGAGGAAGAAGGCCACGACCAAGTTTGAACAAGACTTTTTTAAGCTTATGAACAATGCGGTCTTTGGCAAGACGATCGAGAATGTTCGCAAGCGAATGAACGCTAAACTGGTGTGTACGCCGGAGATGTTCAGGAAGTATGTAGCCAAGTCAAACTTCCTGGACCGAACCTACTTCAACGATGACGTCGCCATTGTACACATGTCGAAAGTCAATATCGTCCTGGACAAACCGCTCTACGTCGGAATGAGTGTCCTCGATCTGAGCAAGTGGCTCATGTACGACTTCCTTCGGAAGATGAAGAACCGCTACGGCGATCGTCTGAAGGTTGACTACATGGACACTGACAGCTTCGTGTTCGACATCCAGACTGAAGATGTTTATAAGGACATGATGGAGCATCTGGACGATTTCGACACCAGTGCGTACCCCCGAAACCATCCCTGCTACAGCCCCATAAACGCCAAAGTCATCGGAAAGTTCAAGGATGAAGCGAACGGTCTTCCGCTGCTCGAGTACCTCGGTCTCCGCTCGAAACTATACTTCATGGATATAGTCGAGTTCGAGGAGAGGACTGAAGATGACAAGTTGCAGGTCATGACGGTGAAGCGCGCCAAGGGAGTCGCTAGAGGTGTTGTAAAACACAATCTAACCTCTGACGACTATCGGGAATGCCTCTTCAACGGCGTGTTGAAGAGAACCATCAACACCAGGTTCCAGTCCCGAAACCACCGCGTCTTCACAGTTCAAGTCGACAAGCTATCCTTGAGCTGTAACGATGACAAACGCTACATCCTTCCGGACGGTGTAAATACACTGCCTTGGGGGCATGTTGACGTTCCACCTCAGCCCGAAGACATCCCTCAAGACGATGAAGAGGCGGAGGATGAGGAGCGTTGAGTGGTTGTGTCATATTACCAAAGACCCTGACTTGACTTGTAAATTTCCGATTTTGCTAAATCTAGTCATTAGTTTGTATCGAGTCTCGTAAAACTTAGAAATGTGCTCCTTTTTTCAAGTCGTTAGTTTGTGTCGAGTCTCGTTTTTGCTAGCCAAACACAAATGTTTAGGAGCACATACTCAATGTAAAATATATATATAAGGTGTGTAAATAAATAGCAAAATTGTTCGTATATACATTTGTCTTTTTTTTCTCCCCTCACATAGTCTTAAGATACTAAAGTAAAAAGAAAAATTATTCAGGAATATGTTAATTCATATAAACCAGGTTCAGATATGAATGTTACTTTACAATCATTGTATGATAGGTCTGTCCCAATTTGTGGTTGACAACTGTTGTTCAACTGATTTAATTACCAGGGGGGAGATTTTCGCTCCCCCTAACACATAATGGCTTAGGGGGAGATTTTCGCTCCCCCATACTACAGGAATTGTTGAAGACTAGAATGCACCTGCTAATGTCATTGTATGATAGATCTGCCCCACTTTGGGGTAAAGGAGGCGAGGATGGGAAATAATAAGAATTTTTCTTTTTTTATTCTGAGTACACAACTAGTTTATTGAGAAAAATGCAAAATTTCAAAACTCAATTGGTATACATTTGTGCAAAGAGTCTTCTGATCAGTGCATCGTTGTGGCCGAAAGAAGAGTGTTCAAAGAGCTGCACAAAGTCCTTCATCTTCATGCCGTAGTGGGTGCGGCAGTACAGGAATACAAGGCAGTATTGACCGCAGACCAGAGTGTTATCACTTTGAAGGCGATGCTCGTTGTACAGGTAGCGACGAGCGTTGCGTCTCAGGAATCCTTGGTAGAATTGAAGATGTGGCGGTTGACCGTAGCTGTCAAAGAATTCAATTATTCCTCCTCCTTTGTTAAGGTAGAAAGCGACCCAGTGAGTGCCGTCTTCATTGTGTGGATCAGTGTTCACAATCATAGCAGTAGATGGTGAAATATAATGGGGCAATTGATCCGCAGCGTAGACACCAACATTCTGTACGGGCAGTTTAGCCATACACTTTTGTATCTCTAAGGTATTCATTCTACTGTGTCGACGCCACAGTCAGTAGTAGGAGTAGTAGTACTAGTAGCAAAACAAAAGCAGGAACTGGTATCACTCTCACCTTCGTCAGCGTAATCATCAGCGTCAGCGATATTTGTACTTAGATGTAACCAACTGCGTAATGTGATGCAATTGGCTAGAGCGCATCGTGTGTGAGCTGTTCTGTGGTGGCGACATCGCACTGCGTTTGTTGATAGTAGACTGTTGATTGACGATAGTGATCCGCAGCCAATATCGTTGATATCCATGACATTAGTAGTACAGTGATCCGTGATGAAATTGTATCGTACAAACTCTTTTTTCTCAGCACCTTTGACGTAGACAATCGGTCGTTTGGCGATACATGCGCGTAACTTTTCCTCTAGCACATGATACCAGATATCACCTTGGTCCCATTCTAATCCGTGACAGTGTTTTGTGAGCCAATAGCTTTCACGCAGTTTCTCTTGTGATAGGAAATCTCGACTGAATGGTGATTTGGCGATATGATGCATTAGCAGTGTTCCACTGACCAATTCCAAGACGCACACTTCCTTTAGAATGTAGTCATTTGCGTTGTCCTTGAAACATTGAAAATCTACAATAATTGGAGATGCGGAATTTTTACGCGGTACTCTGCATAAACGATCCATCTTGTGCGAATGTTGGTTGTAGACTGAGGAGGAGGACGCCGCCGCCGACGATCTAACCACCAAAGTCCGCAGACACGTTGCGATGACGATCGATTTCTATGACGTTGTCAAACTCTGCGTATACCAGACAGTTGACAGTCTCTGTGAGCCCCGTGTCGAAAGCAATCTCCATACGCACACTGCCGTTGCGCACTAGGTTCCAATGAGTCGTATCGCTTGCTGACATATCAGGTGTTAGATCGAATGCCATCAGACAGTATCCATCGTCGTAATCGTCTCTATTTATGAGATTACCAGCATCGCTAAAGTGTATGCCGGAGCCTGAAAACAGACTGTGATACGCCATCACGTATTTTCCCTTGCCGGTTTCGTAGTGTGGTTGTAGCGGTTTGGACGGCACTTGTTCACCGTCCACGTACAGCGAGAAGTAGTTGGTTTTGAAATTTTGAAAGTTAAATGGATTCTTTTTTAAATCGCCATTATAAGCGGCGTTGGTGACCAGTCCGACAATGATTCGTTTCGGCACTTGACCTAGAAACACATTGTCCAAAGTTTTGCTCCTCACTCCAAACGGTAGTGTGAATGTTTTCAATTCCACTCTAGTGATTGGGTATTTAGCTGTGCCGGTCTGAAGCGTTTTGCTGTGCGCCAACAGTACAGTGGGGCTAACTTTACACCTTCGTATCCAGAGATTCGCATCAACAATGTGCACCTTGTAGTCACCATCATCCGACATAATGGAGAAGGAATCTTTTGATCGGATCAGTTTAAAACGCAGTTCCACACCGTTCAACAGGAACTTGTTCTGATTACACATGTCCACATGTAGGCGACCGAGCATATCGATTTCACGACTTTTATTTGTCATTTTTCGTCTCGCCTTTAGTCCATCGTTATCGTCCAGAGTATTGTCCATATAGCCGGCATCGTCCGCGTTCCACAATCCACATGTTAAATGTGATTTCCTAGCATCATATCCGTAATTCAGCAATGTTTCAATATACGCTCGATATGCATAAGTGTTGTTTTGTGGTGTGACCAGTTTCTGATTCATACTCATATCGACTTGACTGAATAACGTGTGCAGCCAATTGTTGACTGGGCCAATTTTGTTCGATTCATCGGCATCTGCGATTGCCGCTCCTGTCGACTTGACAATAGACGCTGTAACTTCCAACATTGTTTGCGAAAGATCGGTGTATTCTTCGCCGTTGCCGGGCACAACAAACTCGATGGGCGAATCATCAGTCAGTGTGGAGATTGGTTTGTACTGAATCCATTTGCCGCTCTCGATACTGGTCTGCGTCGGCGGTAGGGAGAATAAGTCCAATTCCGTCTTGACGCATTCACACGACTTTTGATGTAGAAACGACATTGCTAGCGTGTGTGTTAATTGAATATATCACGTACGGAAGTTCTCCTCACTGCTTTCCTCGTCTTCCTCGTCTTCCTTCTAACTGTCCTTCTCTTCTTGCTGCTGCTCTTGCCCTTCTTCTTGGATGACGACGACCTTCCTCGAAGGAGTTTCGTCAAAGACTGCGGTGTGACACGACGGCCGCCGAACATGGCGCGCTTCGCGTTCCTCTTACGCGAGAGTCTCGCGTTAGTCTTTCGCGCAGGAGTAGCGCGTCGGTGTTTCGCGGTATTCTTTCGCGTTACGCGACGGTGTTTCGCGCGAGAGCCACCGCCGCCACTTAGCACACGTTGAAGTTTGCCGTCCGCCCTGCGTTTTAGCGAGTCTGTAAACTGGCTGAAATGATCTCTAGCGGCTTCTTTGGGATCCCGCTGGTGCATGGCCATGTCGCCCAAGAATCCAACACCGGATTTCAACGCCTCTTTGGCCACAGCAGAGGCTCCCGACTTGAGTAGCGGTGTGATGGTGCGGAACATACCGCCTAGGAAACTGCCAATTCCATGTCCGCGCTGGTAGGGCGCACCGCGAAATACCCTATCGATACTGCCGCCGGTCTGCTGCAACTGTTGGCGACGGTAGTAAGCCAAGTAGGGATCGTTTGTATTCATAATTGCTGAGCTACTCTTTTGAAATGAAGCTTCACGTACGACGTCCCAAAGAGGAATGACGCTTTTTTACTAGCGTGATCCCTTAGGTCAATATCGATCGTTTCAAATGTTCCTTTCATAACTGGCGCATAATGAGGACTGATGAAATGCACAGTCTTATGCGCGCCGTGTGTGTAGTTATCTCTGTCAATGTTGATAATCTTCAAAAGTGGCGCTGTAGTGTCGCCAATCAGCTGCGGTTCAATCAGATCACAATACACGTACAAGTGTGTCGGCAGTCCCATAGTCAGATTTGGTGGCCATATCGCTGTGAGGTCATTTGTCAAAACGTTCTCGTACGGATCGAAACCCAACTGGAGAGACAGCGCTTCGGTGAAATGCACTTTGCTTATACCGTCCACCATTGTCGTGATCTTGACTCTGTCCTGCTCTTTGTCATACTCAAAGTACAAGTACTGGGTTACATCCTTCGCTTTATTGATCATTTTCAATAAATCGGTTATGTTCTTGTAATAACCGGGTTTCATCTTTAGCATAATGTGCTCGACGCTGAGTGTGACGGGTATACTCGGCAGAACGAGTTTATAGTCGAGCCAAATACACGATTCCTCGTCCACAGTCATAAAGGAACATGGATAATGCGCTTCGACCAAAGCCATCTCCCACTCGCCATCGCCTTCTAATCGAATTTGTCTCGGCAGATGTGTAGTGTACTTGGACACTGTGTTTTTTGGAAAATAATCCTTTGAGCTGTTGCTGGGCAATGTCAAATAGAACTGGTTGCTATTAGGCATTTTGCAAATCTTGCGCTCCTACCCAAGAATTGAACTCGTCTCCGTAACCTGCCCACTTGACGAAATAACGCTTACTGCGACCACGACCCTTAGCGTCTAGTATTTCAGCAATCTTGAACAGATGGTCGTTGTATATTGTCACTTTTTGTAATTCGTATTCGTAAAACTGACCAGTCACTTGTTCACCGTTGAGATCCGACAAAGTGTACATTGGCAGAGGCATCAATGTGTTTACACGACGCACCACAAACACTTCTTTACTCCAATTAGTCTCGTAACCTTTTGCGAATGTACCCTTCTCCTTAGATATGCGCACTGTGGTGCCAACTGTCAGTTTTGCCTTAACACGACGCGGTATCTTACCGAACATGCGACGCCATACCTGATGCAATATTCGCTTATTGTCAACAGTCACATCGACTGGTCGTATTCTGTTGCCTAGACTCTTGTGAGCGCTGTTGTTGTATGCGCTAACCAGTTTGTCCAACGCATCTACGTAACGATATGTGTTTTTGTAAGTCAAATATCGCCACATGCGTGTTTTCAAAGTGCGATTCACGCGTTCCACTACGGCCGCTTTAACATCTGGGTTTTGTGTAGTGACATAGATGATTCCGTATTGTTTGAATAACCTTTTCGTCTTGGCACCGGTGAATTCAGTACCTTTGTCAGTTTGTAAACAGCGAGGTGTGTCGGTCGCTTCGGCAAATATCTCCTCGAAAGCGTTGGCCACTTCAGCTCCTTCTTTCCGCCTCAACGTTCGCACATACAGGTGTTTGCTAAACACGTCTATTACAGTCAGTAGGTAGTTGACGCCGTCGTTGTGTTTACTAAGACCACGCATATCGTTCAGGTCCGCTTGCCACAATTCAAATGGACCATACACTATGTAAGGATTGCGCGGGAAACGCTTGCGTGCCGGTTTTTGCAATGTGTAAGTGTCCTGTGTTTGTAACCATTCAATCACTTTGCGTTTTGAAACTGGTTTTGCAGCTCGCGCTAAAGGAGCTACACCGCCATACGACGAAGGTTCGATGGGATTGTAATACAAACGCTCCATAATACTGAAAACCTATCCTGTGTACGTTTCCCACTTGTCCAAATTTGACGACGGCTTGTTTCTAGTTAGAAGATCAAACTGCCCTGTCGGTGTAGATGTTACACGTTTTCCTCTTGCCGATCGAAGCCGATTTACTAGCGGTGTTCTCAGTATTGATTCAGTTGATGTGTCTTCCACGTCATCGTCTGATCCTTCTCCTCCTGTGAATGATGATCGATATTCGGCATTTATTTCCTTTAGTGCTCTTAGATTATTCATATAGTCCTTTGGCACGTTCATCGCTTTCAATGCGTTGAGCACTTCCCGCCATCCTGGCGGTATGTAATCACGCATACGCACCTTTACTATGCAATTTAAGATATCCACTAGATTTGAGTCTGGGATTTTTACACCGTTGATGTACACCGAATAGCCACTGTCCCAACTGATTAAGCTGCCGTCACGTTTCATGAAACGTAAAAGATTGCGGGCATCAGATCTGTAAGTTTTGGAAAACGTTTCCACAATCTCTTCCACTGGACCACCTTCCGCAGCGGGGTGCGATCGTTGACTATGTTCAATCCCACCCGTCTCCACGATTGGTATGCTAATCGGTTGGCGTCTATTCTCTGCAATATGCAAGAAGCGATGTAACGCTTGTTTGTACAATTTCCACTTTTCACTATCGTCCATACGTTTGTTATTCAATATTTGTTGCATCTCCGCGTCGAGGCTGTTTTCACTGGATAGATTAGTCGGTCTGTTATCCGTAGCATTTGATTGCAGTCGATCAATCAACTCTTGCGGCACAACTACCATCTTCTTTGCATGTTCCATATTTGCACTAATGGCTAGCTACTTTTCTAAAGTGTAACTTCACGCACGACGTTCCAAAGTGGAATGGCAAATGATTACCAATGTTATCTCTTAAGTCAATTTCCACACTGTCAAAAGATCTATTCATAACAGGCACATAGTGCGGATCGATGAATGATGTTGATTTATGCAATCCGTATACATAAGTAGACGTGGATATATTGACAATTTTCAATAACGGTGCGACTGTATCGCCGACCATCTGCGGCTCGACTAAATCACAATACACGTACATGTGTGACGGTAAGCCAAGACGAATGTTGGGCGAACGGATGCTTTTGTTAACTGCATCACCTTCCAGCGTCAATTCATTCGGATCGAACCCCAATTGAAGCGCTAACGTTGGACTTAATGTAATTTTTCCAACATCAGTTCCCATCGATACTTCAATGAATTTGTTGTATGAGTTTTCAACGGTGAACTTTACACCAAAAGTAATCGCTAGTTCTTGTGAATTGATATGATCACACAATTCTTGAATATTTGCGTAATCACCAGTCTTCAATTTAATTCTGTGGTTTTGTTTTGGAGTAGCAGACACTACCGGCGTTACATCGGCAGTGCTGTCCATAACCCGCGCCAACGCTTCTATGTTCACTTTTGCTTCCTCTTGCGGTTGTATGCAAATGTCAATTGTTTCGTCATTACCGACAGATAGAAATGTCATTGGATAGTGCGCTTCCACAAGTGCAATTTCCCAGTCGCCAGCGTCCAGTTGAATAGCTCTCGGCAAATGTGTTATATAATTTGCAACTGTGTTTTTCGGATAATACTGCATCGAACTGTTGCTGGGCAGTGTCAAATAGAACTGATTGTTGATGCCAGTCATTTTTATCTACTCAGTGCTGCTTGTAGTACTGCGCTCAAAAGTAATGGTATAAAGATTCCACCGCCTTTTTGTATGAGATACTTTCGTTTCTTTGACCAGCCTTCGCCGCGTTTCACCAATCGACGTAGCGTCGCCTTGTGTTTGCTTAGCTGACTTTTACTCTTCTTCGCCAGAGGAACGTTACCTCGCAACACGTTGTATGCGCACTCACACACTGAGCGAATGCGGCTCTTGTCACACACCTTTAACAGTGCCTTCCGCTCCTTGGGTGTTGCGTGTATGAAAGCCGTAAGCAGAGCTGCGTCCTTCCGCAAGCACGACATGATTACTACTGATGGCGAAATTACCTTTTCTTTGGCAAGTACACATAGTTGGTAGAATCGTCTGGAAATATGCAACTTCGTATTCGCATATTCTCGTCTGTTGATTGTTTCAAGTCTATCAGTAGGTAGCCGTGTGGATTCCTCGTAGCGTCAGCGTACGCCTCCTCGATGAATTTCGGGCTGTCTGGATATATTTGTCTGGCCAAGTACCTAATCTGAACTCTATCTCTAGGATTCTTAAAACACACAATGTAATGCGCATTCAGTGAGATGTCCCTCTGCCCACGTCCTTGATGAAACAAATTTTGTGTAATGAAAAACACACTAATGTTGCGATGATGGCAACCTTTTGTGAAAAGATCCACGACACGGTTGTCGGCCTCACGCATCATATCGTCTATAATCACAAGTATCGGCTCGTTACCAGAAAAATCCTCCAAGTTTGGTAGACCTTCTACGTGGTTAATGGTGACATTTTTCGAGTCACCACCACCACCATCACCACCACCACTACCATAATGCCAGTTTATACTGGTAAATGGTGTGTCACACATTTCTGTAATGTGTTTTATAAACTTTGACACAAACTGTGACTTGCCACAACCCGAAGGTCCCGCCACAATGGCTGAGAACGGATGTTTCCACATCAAGCCCATGATTACTACTGAGCTACTAAACACCTCACAGTTACCATACTCACACTCTTAAACTTACTACCAAAGGACATTTTTGGGGTTAAGTGAAATAAATAACACAGTGGTTATGTTCTGAACGTGACTATAAGTATTGACTACGAAAACTAATTTACAAAGGTATTAACAAAATCTTCAAGTCTTGCTTTACATAAACTCCAACGGTGTGAATCTGCTATTGGAACCCCTAGGGCTGCGCTTCACCAAGCGAAGGCGTTCTCCAAACCCGCTGTTGTAGCGCTCGATGTCGGTGTTGCTCAGGACCTCGTTGAAGCGCCTAGGCAGGTAGACTCGCAGAAAGAAGTCATCCCCGACCTGCCCCTCCAGGATCACGATGATTGTCTCGCCAAAGGGTGTAGTGGCTCGCTCCATCGCAGTGATGAGATAGCCGCATTCCTCTCGGAGATCGGCTATCCTGGTGTAGAGCGGAGAGTCAGACTTGCAGTTGTTGAGGGTAGCTCTAAGGTCCGCGGTTGCTGCAGTGCCGTTCACGCCCGGAAACTCTAGCTTGAAAGTGCTGCTGCTCGACATCTCTAGTAGTAGTAGTTGGAGTAGGTCTATGTGAGGTGGTGGTCTGGTGGCGAATGATGTTCAATCGGGCGGGGCCCCGCCTTATAAACCCTCGCCGCCATTTTCTTCTACGTGGGTGGTCCGAAGGGTCGGGCGCAGGTGTTCACACAAAAAACCGACTCGTCGAGACCTGTCTGGGAATGCGGATGCTCTAGTTGAATGCCGACGCCACTCGTTGTTTCTTCCTCACAGCTCGCTTCTTAGGCGGTGGCTGCGAAACTGCACTGCGTTGTGTAACAGTTTGAGTTAAGCCTGTAATTTTCGGTACTCCTGTTGATTTATAGATCCACATGTTTTCCACTTTATCAACTACTTGTTTAACACTTTGGTGCATTTCACCATCTTTGTCCAAAAATAAACCGCACATGAACACCATATCTGTACCATCGAACATTTCCATTTTCAATAAAATTTGTCCTTTGTTTCCTGGGTTTTGAACTGCGAAAGTATTCCCATCGTCCATCCATGACACTATGGGAGAATCATCTGTTGGTTTTGGCACCCATCCTGGTTTCTTGGTTTCCACTTCGATGGGAGTTGGTCTCCTTCGTCTCTTGCAGGCAGTTGTCGGTTTTACAAATGACGACTGAGGTGATGCCAACGTCTGATCACTAGCATTATTGTTCATAACCTCAATCTCCTGAATAAACGATTTGATATAGTCGTCCGCAGAAGCGTAAGCGTCCATGTTCACGTCCTTACCGTGTGACTTCAACCGTACTACTGACTGGTGTTGCGTCTGCTCACCCTTGAAGTAAACTGTATGCACTCGCTGTCAGACAATATTTCTGTTTGGCGTTCGCTTTTATTCACCCGCTGAAGTCAACTGTTACGTTACGGTGACGATCGATCTCGATGACGTTGTCCAGTTCGGCGTACACTATACAGTTGACGGTCTCGGACAACGCTTTGGAGAATCCGATTTCGATACGTAGATTACCGTTGCGCAGGAGATTCCAGTGACTCGACTCAGCCGCGGACATGTCCGGTGTCAAGTCGAACGCCATAAGACAATTACCGTACGGATAGTCACCTCTCTTGATCTCATTACCTGCGTCGGAGAACTGGATTCCGGTGCCAGTGACCAATGTGTAATAAGAGAGTATATATGTCTCACTGTTCAATGTGTAAACGGGCTGTAACGGTTTGGCCGGTACTTGTTCACCGTCCACGTACAATGCGAGATAATTCATATCGTAGTGTTGAAAGTTGTAGGGATTCTTCTTGAAATCTCCGTTGAACGCAAGATTACTGACCAGTCCAATTATCACACGTTTCGGTAACTGACCGAGAAATGCGCTGTCTAAAGCTTTACTCATTATGCCGGAGGGTAGTGTGAAGGATTTCACTTCTACACGCGTGATCGGATACTTGGCCGTGCCGGTCTCGAGAGTTTTGCTGTGCGCCAACAATACGCTCGGATTGATCTTACATCGACGTACGAAAAGACTAATCTCTTTAATTGTCACCTTGTAGGTAGTTAGCGTTTTGGACATTATACAAAACGAGTTTCTGGATCTGTTAAGTTGCAATCGCATCTCGACACCGTTCAACATGAATTTGTTCTGATTGCACAGATCGATGTGCAATCGACCGACCATATCGCAAACATCGCTTTCTTTCGTGTGATCGCGACGCTTTTTCAATCCCTCATTCAATTCGTCGCAATCGTCCATTTGTCCGGCCGAATCTTCAAAAAACAGCTCGCTAGTCAGGTGCGAATTCTTCGCACTACATCCGTAGTTCAATAGGTTTTCCAAGTAGGCACGGTAAGCGTACGTGTTGTTTTGTGGTGACACCAGTTTATGATTGAGATAGAGATCCACTTGACTGAATATCGAGTGGAGCCAATTGTTCACCGGGCCCACCTCTTTAGCAGGTTGCCCACCGTCCGCTTTAGTGTCGTCCTGTTTCACAATAGCGGCTTTCACGTGTAATAACGTTTGTGTCAGGTCCGTGTACTCGTCACCGTGACCGGGTATTACAAACTCTATTGGCGAATCGTCCGTCAGCGATGAGATCGGTTTGTATTGAACCCATTTACCACTCTCGATGCTGGTCTGCGTAGGCGGTAACGAAAACAAGTCCAGTTCAGTCTTCACACATTCACACGATTTCTGATGAATAAACGACATTGTTATCGAATTAATGTAGACGTCCGTCTTCGAAGAAGTCTATCAAGAGACTGTGGCGTGTCGCGACCCGCGCACCGCTTAGGGGGGAGATTTTTGCTCCCCCTAACACATAATGGCTTAGGGGGGAGATTTTCGCTCCCCCATACGTCAGGAATTGTTGAAGACTAGAACAAGAATGAGACCGTGACAACTGGTGTTCTGTTGATTTAATTACTAGGGGGAGATTTTCGCTCCCCCTAACACATAATGGGTTAGGGGGAGATTTTCGCTCCCCCATACGTCAGGAATTGTTGAAGCCTAAAACAAGAATGATACCGTGGGTGTTTGACAACTGGTGATTTATTGCTCGGAATTCGACGCGGGTGGTCTATAATGGGTTCCTGGAAGGGTCGCGTCGCCCTCCCGTCGGGGTATCAAATTACAGCATCCGCATTCCCAGACAGGTCTCGACTTGTCGGTTTTTTGTGTGAACACCTGCACCCTCCAGTCGAGGTATCAAATTACAACATCCGCATTCCCAGACAGGTCTCGACTTGTCGGTTTTTTGTGTGAACACCTGCACCCTCCAGTCGAGGTATCAAATTACAACATCCGCATTCCCAGACAGGAGACTGGACGCGTCAGTCGGTTGTGCGAACAGCTGCCTCGGTGCAGAGTACTTGAAGGTATATGCAGTATATGTTCAAAGCATTGCAATTATATTCTCCTTAAAATTTGCATTCACTGTTAGTTCAATTGACCGCAAGCGCTGATGGGCTAGCTCTGTTGGTTGTAGCGTTACCCTGATCAACTCTTGTATTAATTATCCAAAGTATGTCATGTGGGTACTGAGAATACTCGGCTTGACGAGGAGATTCCAAAAATGCAAAAAAAAAAAGGTCAAAAGTGTGGTGCGGGCCCCCTTTTTTGTAAACATCATCCAAAGTGTACGATGTGGGTACTCAAATGACTCGGCTCGACTAGACGAACAAGAATCTGCAATCAGAATTCAAATCCGACTTATGGTAACCGTTATAGCCCGCCCCCCCCCCTACATCGTCCAAATGTACTTTGTGGGTATGCAAATTTCTCGGCTCGACTAGACGAACAAGAATCTGCAATCAGAATTCAAATCCGACTTATGGTAACCGAGATAGCCCCCCCCCCCTACATCGTCCAAATGTACTTTGTGGGTATGCAAATTTCTCGGCTCGACTAGACGAACAAGAATCTGCAATCAGAATTCAAATCCGACTTATGGTAACCGAGATAGCCCCCCCCCCTACATCGTCCAAATGTACTTTGTGGGTATGCAAATTTCTCGGCTCGACTATACGAACAAGAATCTGCAATCAGAAATCTGATCCGAGGTTAGGTTAGGTTAGGTTGGGTTAGGTTAGGTTAGGTTAGGTTAGGTTAGGTTAGGTTAGGTTAGGTTAGGTTAGGTTAGGTTAGGTTAGGTTAGGTTAGGTTAGGTTAGGTTAGGTTAGGTTAGGTTAGGTTAGGTTAGGTTAGGTTACGTTAGGTTAGGTTAATATTCGCAAAAAAAAAAAATTCGCAAAAAAAAAAAAATTCGCAAAAAAAAATTCGCAAAAAAAAATTCGGGGGGGGGGGCTCGGGGGGGGGGGTGGCCCTCCTGTCCCTCCTGGGGTCGGAGTGTCCAATATACCCTACTCACGCTCTTAATACATGAATAACCAATTTTTCTTCGTTGTTGCAGCAAACCTGCCTACTCAGCCCTAATGGTATTCTTATGGAGAACAAATAAAATGCCAAGCATTAATTGGCCACTCATCGCTAAATAAAAACAAATCTTAAGTAAAAACCAGATACATTTCAAATCCCCGTCGAGATTCATCCTCAGTCTATTATCACTAGATAGGTCTATTATAACAATAGTTAGACTGTTTTTACTTAAGATTTGTTTTTTAGTGATGAGTAGCCAGTTAATGCTTGATATAACACCATCACGACAAATACATACCGTGAAGAATTAAATAAAATGTTATATATCGGCGCTTATGAATGTATTTTTATGATACTTGGCTTTACGTGTTAATGAGACACATATACAGTGTGCTCATTTGTTATGCTCACCATTGGGATCTCGTAAACCATGATAGTTACAAGGAAGGTTAAATGAGCCAAGTAGGGCGTGATTATAAATTAAATATAATGGCAGAAATAAATCGAAAATAATCCGCCAAACTCGTTTGCTACACTAGAGTTTTTTACAAAAACAAAAATTACTTAAAACATTCTTATTTTTCAAGATAAATAAACATGAAAGATCAAAGTTTCGTGAAATTTTACGTATAATTCAAATACGTTGCTTAAAATTAAATAATATACTCAGTTTCTGATATAAAATGGTCAAGTCCAAAACCTTTAATGCAAGCATAGGGTTTCTATATTTATATTTGAAAGATATATTTTCCCTGATTGCATAAAATACCACATATGTTGTATTTTGATCATAAAATAAGTCTATGATTTAACGAAAACTTTTTTAAGCAACCAATTGGTGGATATGTAAATCTGAATCGAACATAAAAGTATTAAATTTATGTTTTAAAGCTAATTCACGGAGAAATCAGCTGTTAAACAAAGTAAGAAAATACAGTTTTTGTAATAGAGTGTTATTTAAAACAAATTTAAATATTAATGATTTCCTACATTTTTAGACAGCTGATTTCTCCATGAATCAACTGTTTTATGTAAATCAGCTGTAACACATAAATTTAATACTTTTATGTAGGATCCAAGTAGGATACCCCCCACTATAGCAAGCCAATCAGAAGCCAGCATTTTGTAGTGACGTCATTCCAAGATGGCGGCGCCCATGGCACTTTATTTCCCGCCAAATTTCCTAACCTCACTTTTTTAAATTTTAACTCATTTTGCTCAGTTCTGGCAACCTATGCTCTATGATAAATTATTTTACATATACACCATTATATATATATATATTATATACTGTAAATTATATGTATATATGTTCCATGGTTCGACTATTATATACTCTATGCGATTGATACTATCATATGGCAATGTATATACAATATTATACATATACTTTACAGCTACACCATTATATAAATATAATCTAGGATATATTAAAAAGTGACGTCACACGTCACTTGACCGCATGGGCTGAGTGAATATATACGTCATCTGAGACTGAGCCAGTGACGTAGACGGTTTTGTGACGTAATGAGGGAAAGTTTAAAGTTCAGGGTCACGGGGAGGTTATTTAAAAAAAAGTACTACCTCGCACGCGTAAAATTCGATTGTGATTCGATAGGTTAATCGATATAAAAAATTTTATGAAAACAATCGAGCTAAAGAGCTGATCAGACATCCATTCCATCACAGCTATCGCTTAGAAACCCGGTGTTCATAGCCGTTAACCCCGTATACTAAGTTTCTGTTTGCTTGGGTGGGGTTTGAGACCATCCCGTGCATATGCACCCAGGTTAAACATTATTCCATACGTAGGCCATCCAGATTACCTGGTTGATGCCCAGTACGAACTAATGTCCTCTCCCTTTTTAGCAAACAAAGGATAGAGTATTTTTAGAAAAAAAGCCATAGCCCCTCCACCGCCATGACCCGTGGAGACCTTCCAAAAAAGCAAGCTAATTGTCTCCTCCGTTCATTTTTTACTTTTACAAGTCCCACCGTACGGATTCAAGGAATAACTTGAGTACACCACTCACTCTAGGTCCTTCCAAGGAGTAGCCAAGGGCTTACCTAGACGCCTCAACGTACAAGACCCATCAATTTACATTCAGGTTTACGGGGCTTTTCGTCCCCCACGCCATTGACCTTCATTCACACACACACGCTCACACACACACACACACACACACACACACACACACACACACACACACACACACACACACACACAGAGACATACATACAGTGGGAACTTTTACAATGTCCAAGACATGCTCAACTATATTTACAATTGAACTGTTCATGAAGTTAAGTGAGCCATTTATTTTAAGTATTGTGCAGTAGTACAGATTAGAGCAATTTAGGGCAGGATCGGTGACCAAAGTGGCTGAGACAGAGCTGGAGGTTATATCATCCAAGTTAAAACCTGAAATCAGGTCACGTGACCATGTTTTTTTTACAAAGGGGACGAATCGTTCCCAATACTACCAGTCGTGTTTACTCAAGTTTTTGGATTTTATAACCATAGGGTAGTGTGTCGTGCTCACCCTCGAGCTTTCTTTTTGGTCCAGTAATTTTGAAAAGTTTTGATTCATTCACAGTTACAATATCGCGGTCTTTCGTCCTCCTGATTCTAGATTCCTTAATTTCTATGCTTTCAGCTGACTCGCTAAGAACCATTTCTTTTAGTTTTTCAAAGTTAAGTGTTTTGGAGGTCTTAGAATTAAGAGTGAGGCCCTTGATTTTGCAAACAGATTTTAGTTTTTGTTTGTTGGTTGACCAGACAAGATATGCGTACGTTTTAGGCCCCCCAGAAACGAATTCAACGATGAAAGATCCAGGTCCGTATTTAACCAGCTCGTCGGTCATTTCCCCGAGGTAATCCCCCGTAGGGACCCTGTACAAACCTCCCTTATAAATATAGAGGGTTGAGTCTGTATCGTAGTACAAGACTTGTGCACCCAGGGCCTCCAGATATTCATACAGTTTCAGTCTAGCTTGAGCAGTAGTATAGGCCGCTATGACTACATTCACGTTTCTTAAGGGCTCGCCGACTTCCTCCAGGTACTCCCAGCTTACTACCACTACCTCTTCGTTTACTATCTGTATTCTATTCACTATTATATAGGGTCTTGTCATCATCCCGAACAGTGTTTTGGGGTCTCTGACTATCGTGGCCTTTGTCTGGTTCTCCCGCTGTCCAAATTTACCCCAAAATGAATTTAGCATGAGTTTAGCCATTGATCTCAAACCTTCGTTTTCAGCAATCTTGGCGGGGTCCAGCCTGATTCCTTCATGAGTGAAGTAGTTCTGCACGTACCGGTCTTTATCAATCTGGGTCTTACACCATTCTGGGTAGCCGGACGCTTCTTGTTTCATTTTCAGGAATTTATTGATGAAATCTGTAAAGAGTCCCCCTTTCTCGTATGTCGCCATTTCATATTCCCATAATTCATACATATCGAGGATGACATAGCCTTTCTCTACCGCTTTCCGCACCTCATCCATTGTCCAAGTTCCTACCAGGGCTCTTTCTTCGCTTTCGTGTTCACAGTCTTCTTGGTTTTGGTTTTCACCACATGTTTTACAGAGGGCAAACATTAATTTATTATTCATCCTTGCTGGGAGCACTGGGTGGTAGAGATCCCAAGGTGGTAGGACTTTGCATTTCAATAAACCATCTACTTGGAGACCTCTCTGCCTGCACTCTCTGTCTCCTACATGAATGGTGGGATGACCTAGGGGATACTTTCCGTACTTACACACATACGGGTAGAGCGAGCAAACGTCCACATATTGGATCGTTTCTCCTTCGACGCATTTGTGGTAAGTCTTAGAGTTACCCGTTCTGCCCCCAAAGAAAGCCTGTCTCGGGTCTAGTGGGAGTGTGTTCAATATTGGGAGAGAGTCCAAGTGTTTGAGTTTTTGTTCTTTCTTTAATTTCCTAAACTCACACTCCCACATCTCGACTACTTCGTAGTCATTAAACTTAGCGATTTTGGACTTAGTTCTCTCGTATCTTAAGTGAAGTGAGTCTGAGGGATCCTCCTTCAGAGGAGCCTCTCGATTGAATGGGAAGCAATTGGGGCATCCATGCCAGTAGCATCCGTGAAACTCGTAGATGTTTTCCCTGTCAAACCCATCTACTTTCAGTTTGTTAATCTTTACTTCTTTACCCCGCCCCGCATGCTCGATCCTCACTCCACGTTTCTCTTCTTCCCAGCTCAACCACTGAATGGCGATAGCTGACTGGTTATCCACTAAACGGTAGCCGTTCTTTGGGATGAGGCCGATCGTGTTTGGTTTCAAAAAGTTGCGGCGGAAGGCCAAGTTGCAAGCACTAGCGATCGTTACAGCCTCTAGGAAAGGATCAACATTACACTCTTGGAGGAATATCGATCTGAACTTAAGGCAAGCTTGGGCCAAGATCTCCACATCAGAGATGCAATACTCCAACATTTCCTTTTGAAAATCAAATACATAGTTTTCCGCTACTCTTTCATGGTACCAGATTTTAAAGGCCTTATTGGACTTTTTAAACATTGACTCTGGGCAATAGTACTGTTTATCGGGGATAGGGCCTACATAATTTTGGTTCGCCAGAGTGTTGAACAAGTGAGGAAAGTAACCCTTCTTTCTCTCCGGAGGCAGATCAAATGACTTAGGGAGTGCAGCGAGGGCCATAGGAAAATAGTTAAGTGAGTCCACAAATCTAACGTTGTCCATTTCCATGAGAATAATTTTGCAACCCTTCATGACCAGATCGGGTGTGAATTTAGTTTTTTCAAGAACATACTTTAACAAAAATTGAAAATCAAAGCCCTGACCGTTGTGGGCAATTACACAGACATCTTTAAAACCTTTTCGGACTTCCATGACGTATTCCATGAAATCTTTAACAGGGTCAGAGTTGAAGACTCTCGTACGGTTTTTACAAACCCTGCAAAATTCTGTTTCGATACACTGGTAGCAAAACTGCTGGGAAACACACAAGTTTACTTTATGTACTTTTTGTTCGGGATCAGAGGGGAGAAACTCGTCTTGGCGAGTCTCCAGATCAAAGAAAATGAAAAGGTAGTCCTTTGGTTTAGGCTTACCATCGTTCCGCTGTATGAAACATTTGTGATTTGGATCTTGGAAAGATCCGCAAGGTTTGCAATAGACTTCTCCACACTTGTGGGGCGTGGATCTGTCTCTAATCCAAACTAATTTACCGCAATCAAGACACTTTTTGACAACTTTACATTTATCGACTTGGTGAGCAGTGAAACACTGTTGATTTCTCAAAGTCATATTACATTTTGAACAAACTATTCCTCCATGCTCCTCTTTGCAGGGAGGCGAGATGGTCTGACACTGAGAACAGATGCTTGAACATCTGTGTTCACCTTTGTGATCATAGGGAACATGGCAAGCTTCACAAAAATATTTACAAACGAAAGCAGCAGTCAAACTAGTTATTACGTTATAGTGCCCGTTGTAAAACAACAGGTTGATCTTGAATTTAGCATTTTCAACACTGCCCTCAAAATAAACGTCCCGGCCTTTATTATCATAATTGAACACGGTTATTTTGAAATCTTTCAACAAGTCTTGAAACTTCTCAAGTTCTGGGATTCCCGCGCCATCCTCGGGCATCTCTACTCTAGCCCGACGAATAAGTTCCTGAGCCCTTACGGTTTGCCTTTTTTTATCATCTTGCCGAATTGACTTGTACTGAGGATCCTTTGTTGCATGAGCGATACCTACAACCAAGGCCTTGGGGAGACACAAGTTGTCTTTATTTTTAATAACTACGATACCCTTCCTTGCTTTGCACTCCTCGTCAAACGTGTTAAAGATACCAGGTCGTACCCTCCCAGAACCTACAGGAAGATTAACTCGAGTACATTCTACTTTAAAAGTGTCAGTGGACTTGACGGATTCAGAATTTGACTGTATGATCCCTCCAAAAATTTTCCAAAGGATGTCTTCATCAATTTCACCAGCGGGTCGAAATGCGACATACCCCGGATCTCTACTTTTTAGGTTAAGACTCTGCAAAGTGAACCCGAGCTGATCATTTTCGTGGGCTTGGCCTTTCATCTCATTTACAATCTTGGCAAAACCTTGTCTGAGCCAATCTATCTCACTAGTATCAGAAGGAGGGTTAGAAAATTTGAAAATAGTTTTCGTTCCGTACAATCTAAACTTTTTAACATAAACCTGCTCGTCACTGAGTACTTCAACGGGTTGAACAACTTTAGCCATTTTACTAGTTGAATCAAACTAAAAGTTAAATATAAATTAAAACAATAAAGTGAGGTTATGTTAAGCAAAAGTAAGGTTATGTGAACCCAAAGAGAAACTTGAGTAAATACAACGCTAGGCCTAGTAAAATAATAATTAAAAATATTAAAGTGAGGTTATGTCAGACTAAAAGAGTGAGACTATGAAATAGAAATATATGTTTGACTCTCAAAAGTGAGGTTAATATATAAAAGTAGGGTTATGTTATACAATAAAATTGAGGTTAGACCTGATACACCAAATATAATACGCGTTAAATACTAACGACAAATTATAATAGCACTTACTGTAATAATTGCACAATACTATCACAACTCACTTACCACAATAGCAGAGAATGAAGCAGCGCAAGGACCTCTGACCAACACAAAAGTCTGGAACAGAATGAATGAGGAAGGCTGTCTGCACCGGTATATATAGGCACCAACAACCAATCAGCGATCAGAACGCCTAATACGACCAATGGGGAGCGAGCTTATTCCGACCAATCACAGAGCTGTATTTTAACCTGTTACAACTGGATTTTTTTAGGTGACTAACAGTAATTCAGAAACGCTACAATAGAGCAAGAAGAAGAGGGTTTGGAGAAAACCCGTTATTGTTCTAGCATATATAATAGTGTAGACCATATAACGGTGAGATAGGCCAAGTTCAGGGTCATCCTGAGGATGTTTTAAAAAACTCTAACGGTTTTATTTGATAATTACATTCAATATAATGCGTATACTTACGCATATTACCAAATGAGCGCAGAAATCATACAGATTTATTATTAATCGCTAAAGATAGCTGCAGACCTTAAAATACCATCCAACTACGGATAGGCAATGAAGTGAAAACATCTATCAGATCGAATAGTGTACTGTCTATTCGCTAGCTAGCGTTCTGGTATCAAATACAATGGTGTGGGGGGGGGGGGTAAAAGTGTAGGATGCGGGGCAGATGGAAGAGGCAGATAGTTACAAAGCAGCTGGCGTGGGGCAGATGGCGCGGGGCAGATGGCAGCTGGTGCGGGGGAATTCGAATAAAATATCCATTAGTTAAAACCCATCAAGGATAACGTAATTGCTTCTGCATCAGAGGATATTGTGGTAGACGCTTCTTGTACTTGTATTTGATCAGTCGTTTCATTAGTGTCAGCTTGGTAAATATTAGAAGATGAAGATGTGTAAGAAACATTATTGTCTTGTATTTGTGAATCCATGTGTACCGCGCAAGAGCTGGGCGTATAGTGATATAGCGTCTGCGTGTAGGTTAGGTACTCGGCTCTTCCCCCACCACACCAGTCCCCCCCACCATACCAGTCCCCCCACCAAGTTTTACTTCGCACAATAACTAGTTTACATGTGTTAGTTAGGGTTTAGCTCTTAGACTGTCAAGACCTCAGCTCAGTAACTGAAAACTTCAATAATGTTTGCTCAACGCTGTATAATTATAACAGTTACTATGGTCTAAACCAGTGTAATCTGAGAACCCACTTGGCATATTTTAAACCAGAAATAAATAAATTATTTAGATTTCACCTTCAAAATAGTTATTTTTGGCTATTCCTGCTATACCCTTGGTTGGATCTGAATTCTGTTTGCACCAACTTGTTCGTCTGATGAATCCGCGTAATTTAAGTACCCACTTAACATAGTTTAAACCAGAAATAAAGAAATTATTTAGATTTGACCTTCAAAATAGTTGTTTTTGACTATTACTGCTATACCCTTGGTCAGATCTGAATTCTGTTAGCACCATCTTGTTCGTCTGATCAATCCGCCTAATTTGAGTCCCCACTTGGCATATATTAAACCAGAAATAAATAAATTATTTAGATTTGACCTTCAAAATAGTTGTTTTTGGCTATTACTGCTATACCCTTGGTCGGATCTGAATTATGTTTGCACCATCTTGTTCGTCTGATCAATCCTCCTAATTTGAGTCCCCACTTGGCATATGTTAAACGAGAAATAAAGAAATTATTTAGATTTGACCTTCAAAATAGTTGTTTTTGGCTATTACTGCTATACCCGTGGTCGAAACCAAAAATAAAAAAGTGCGATACCCTTGGTCGGATCTGAATTCTGATTGCACTTCTTCCAATTATAATCAATTAATATAATACCCGGCGTCAGGCTACTGCGAACCCAAGTTTTTACCAAGGTCAGTTTTAAAGCGTGAAAGAAAAGTTTATATTTCATTAGTAAATAAAACACTTCAAAAAACCAACATCAAACACAACAATCAGTTAAACTAACTAAATTTACTAGCAACAAACTACAAGCGTTACTCTAACATGCTTAATAATAAACATACATGCCTTAAGCTAAGGTAGCATCTCTAATATACAGTGGTACCAACTCTATACTAGAGATACTATTGCGGACAGTGCAGGCAACCAGCTAGCTAGGCTGTCGGCCTGCGACTGCGAGCCCTCTGCGGACAGCCCCTTGGTTTTATAGCCGCCAGCGTTGACGCTGCCAGACAGAGGAGAGCAGATGTCACAGCAGATGCCGCAGCGCGCCGGCGCGGCGGTGCACCGTCTGTGTTTGCAACTATGCTCAAAATGGTCTTCAATAAAGTCGAAACGTAGCACCTCTGGCGGGGACCTAACCGGTTCTTAAATCACGGCTATCCGGTTTTAAATATGCATATAAAAGGTGTTTATTATTCTTTTCACCATTTTTAAGGTAAAACTTCACTATACATTGTGTAACATGTCATAGATTTGTTTTTAAATGTCAATAACAATTTTAAAATAGGCCATTATAAATAAAATCTATTACATATTCGTTGTAAATGTGTTATCACTATAATACACTTATAGACTAATAATAAATGTAAATTCTTTCATAAAAAGTGTATCACATATTTGACTTTTCATAAAATAAAGTGTTATGTTGCATTTATATTTATATAGACTTATGAGGAATCATATAATTTGATATGTAAAGCAAATTAGGCAGTAAATAATAAGATACTTATTTGTTACATCGATAAACATATCTGGTTAGTGATTATATTTTACTCGTGAAGCAAAAACTTGAAAATAATTTTTCACCAAAAAAATACACATAAAAAACATTTTTGTCTTGATTACTAGAAAAATAAATTGATGAAGCGGTTTGAGCAATAACGGTTGAATCTTTAGAGATTTTTGATTGCCTTTTTGTTTCATTTTGGAAATGTATTAATATGAACCAACAACATAATTGCAAAAGTTATTAGTGATACTCAATACATGCAGAGTCAAACTGTATTCAAGAACTACGAGTAAAAATTCAGCCTAAACCTTCAATTCAGATTTATTCAATTCAGTTATATAGTTGATTACTTAAAATGGATTGGAGTTATAATAGATAGATAGATTGATTGTAGTGATGTTGTGGGCATTTTACAGTTTTCTCAGTAAAACTACTGTGCAATGATTCTTTTATATTGAGAAGAAACAGATGTGACAACGCAATTGGTTGGTTTAACTTCTATAATGACCGAATAAAAATGAGAAATTTACATACAAAATATATTAGGGCTAAATTAACAAGTGTTTTACTACTAATCAAAACAACGTTTTCTTCTACAAAGTGTTGTGACGACCTTAGATTCATTCAACACGTGGACCACAAATCAAGGACAGACCGACATTCAGCCGGTTGGACAGCTGTACCCACACCTGCTCTTACAGCTATGTTCGTACGATTCGTACGGAATAGATACGAAAGTACGAGATACTAATAGCATTGACTATATAGTCAATGCTAATAGCCTACAATATTGTAATTATAAGGAAATACTAGAAAAATGGTTTTATTCTTGTTTTACGATTGAATAAATAAAGTACTCTCCTTTTTAATATGATTTAATTAAATTTATCTAAGGGGTTTAAAACTGTTATATAAAAAAAACTAACACACGCTTAGGGTAAGAGAATGGTACTGCAATATATGTAAGAGGAATAACCACATGACGCAGGACTGCAGATTCAGGACATCTCAAGCCCAAAATTACTCTCAATCTCGAGGGAAATACTGTGACAATTGCAGAATGTCGAACCATAATAGAGAGGAATGTTTCAGGCTAAAAATAACTCAACAGCATTAAAAGAAAACTAATAAGGAGGCGACCTTTCTATACTAACTACACAGAGAGGACTCCCCACCCCTTCATTGTTACGCCAAGTCACAAAAACACTCGCAATCAATTTCAAATAAACAATTATGACCAGGAGTTTCCTACTTTAACGGAATCTTTTCGATTTTCGACTTTTGACCTCCTAAATAGTATTTTTCCCCACTGTGCACCGGTAGGTAATCTTTAGGCCTACAGTAATAAAGCCTTGGGTGATCAAAGTACAGTGTGTTCAGCTGTTAGCACTGTTGAGAGTTGTTTGTGAAAGAACCGGGTATTATTTAAGTAACAACCTAGCAAACCCTTGATTATTTCTTCTTTGTGAAACTGATTAAAATAAGTAAAAATCAGAGTTATCCTACTATGCGTCGTATAGTTGTCAAGTACGGTATCGAGCACTTACGAAGTCTCCTGACTTCTGATCCACTTTATTAAATCGGGCTCTGATCCAGTAAATGTTACTGGCCATACGATTAGCATGGGAGGTTTAGTGGATACAAGCTCCCACTAAATCCGAGAACGAATAAGCGATATAGGAATTTTAAAACGTTAATATACTACGGTACTAGGAATAAAAGAATATCACAGTTCAAAACAAATATTTATTATTATAATAAAAATCCTATAAGTTTGACAAATTTCACCCTAACATTATAAATTTGGAAACTTAACAAATGTGTGTAGTAGTGTTGTGTAGTGTGTAGTGTGTTTCAACTTAACAAATATTGAATTTTGTAGTTATTATTTACTTAAAGTTTTAGCTGTACAATTGACAAATATTGAATACAAGCTGTACAAGCTGTTTATTGAATACAGCCTGAATTGGCACACCTATGCATTTCATGCCGACTTATCTGAATAATACTTTTTAATTAGGGGGTTCATAATGGCGATTTAGTAAGGTCCTAATTTCAACTTAAAAGATAACTTTTGGCTAATCATGATATCCAGGAAACTCCAAAAATAATAATCTGAATATCATATTGAAGAATAACACAATTTTAAATCTCACCCCTCTCGAGGATAACTTTAAATGTGCAGTAACAGACATTTACAAGGCTTGCATACGTTTTTACACTTCACACACTTTTTAACGTCTTGAAGCCGTCTTTAAACTCCGCTTTCGTCGGTGTCCATATTTTTTCTTCTTTGATCTTGCCCAAGTTTAGAAGCTGAGGAAGAGAAGAAGGAAGGCAGCCAAGTTTTATTTTTCTTCATTCACTGCAAAAGAAAATACCCCCGTCACAACAAACCTGCGTACTCAGCGAATTTCCAATGCATATATATGTGACTCACTACTACAAAGAGCTATTTACCAAGTTTCACAAAAATACATCCATAAATAAGTGATATATAGCATTTTATTTATTCTCCGTAAGAATAACATTTAGGGTTGAGGACGCAGGTTTGCTGCAACAAGGAAGATAAGTAATGTTTTTTTTTTTGCAATTATCAATACAACTGAACCAGGTGAAGCTACATACCAAGTTCTCTTAATGTAGGTTCATAATTAAGGGAGATATACAACTTTACTTATTCTCCATATGAATAACATGGGAGCCGAGTATGCAGGTTTGCTGCTACGAGGACTATCAACAAAAAACTTGTTTTTTGTCTAATATCAATACACCACAACTAGTTGAAGCCACATAACAAGTTTCATCAATATAAATTCATAAATAATCGAGATATAGAATTTTATTTATTCTACATAAGGATAACATTGGACAACGTACTGTGTTTAGCACTTTGAATATCTTTGCAACGGTTGGACGTAGAACAACGATTAAAACACCAAAATGTTTGTTTTGTTGAGCTAAACACATTAATAAACAGAAATTTGAATTTTTTAGTAAAACTATCTGAGAAAAATCTAAAAACCTTTTTCCCATAAAATTAACATGGGACACGTTTTTTAGATTTTCTCCGCAACCACTTAACCTAGGTTTATGATTCAGAATACTAAATTATTTGTTTTTTTAAGCTCTATAAAATGGCTAGAACCAAAATTGAGTGTTTTTAACATTTCGGGCTCACATTTGCAAAAAAAAAAACGATTTTTGTAAAATTGTAAACCCCCATAAAACCCCCTTCCCATAGTGCGATTGATCTGGTTTTCGAGCTTAAAGTCATAAATGCTACCCTCCACATTTGTGCCAAATTTCATCAAAATCGGGTGTTTCTTTCAAAAGTTATCGCGGTAACGGACACACACACATATATATACATATATACATATATATATATATATATATATATATATATATATATATATATACCCCTTGCAGCAAACCTGCGTATTCAGTGAATTTCCAATGCATATATATGTGTCTCACTACTACATAGAGCTACTTACCAAGGTTCACAAAAATCAATTTATAAATAAGTGATAAATAGCATTTTATTTATTCTCCATAAGAATAACATTAGAGTTGAGTATGCAGGTTTGCTGCTACGAGGAAGATAAAAAATGTGTATTTTTGCAATTATCAATTTAACTCAACCAGGTGAAGCTACATACCAAGTTTTATTAATTTAGGTTCATAACTAAGGGAGATATAAAACTTGACTTATTCTCCATATGAATAATATGGGGGTCGAGTATGCAGGTTTGCTGCAATCGGGATAATCAACAAAAAATCCATTTAGAGTGCAAATATCAATATACCAGTACTACGTATACCAAGTTTCATCAATATACATTCATAAATAATCGAGATGTAAAATTTTATTTATTCTCCATAAGGATAACATTGCACAACGTACTGTGTTTAGCACTTTGAATATCTCTTCAACGGTTTGACTTAGAACAACACTTAAAACACCAAAATGATTGTTTTGTAGAGCTGAACTGATTGGTATCAGCAATTGCCAAGTTTTCAGTAAAATTATCTGAGGAAAATCCAAAAACCTTTTTCCCATAAGATTAACATGGACAATTTTATGGACACGTTTTTTGACTTTTCTCTACAACCACTAAACCTAGGTTAATGATTCAAAATACTAAATCATTTGTTTTTTAAGCTCTATAAAATGGTTAGAACCAAAATTGAGTGTTTTTAAAATTTTAGGGAGAAAAATTTTAAAAAACTGATTTATGGAAAATTTAAAACCTTCATAAACCCCCCCTTCCCAGGGTTCAATTTTTCTGGTTTTCGAACTTAGTCATAAATGTTACTCTGCACATTTGTGCCAAGTTTCATCAAAATAGGGCGTTTCTTTCAAAAGTTATCGCGGTAACGGACACACACACACACACATATATATATATATATATATAAATATGTGTCTGTTACCGCGATAACGTTTGAAAGAAACGCCCTATTTTGATGAAATTTGGCACAAATGTGCAGAGTAAAATTTATGACTTTAAGTTCGAAAACCAGAAAAATCGAACCATGGGAAGGGGGGGGGGGGTTTATGGGGGTTTTAAATTTTCCATAAATCAGTTTTTTTAATTTTTCTCCCTAAAATTTTAAAAACACTCAATTTTGGTTATAGCCATTTTATAGAGCTTAAAAAACAAATAATTTAGTATTTTGAATCATTAACCTAGGTTTAGTGGTTGTAGAGAAAATGCATTTGAATACTGAATTACTTATAAAAATGTGATTACTATAAACAACTTTAATAAAATTTAGGTTTTTGATTCAAATTTAATGAGCGAATCCTGATGCTCGAATTTGAGTAGGCTAAATATTTTTACTTTCGGATAACCAGCTCATATGGGCCCTATTAGTTTATATAGTAATGCCATTCCATAAGTCAGCTTAAAACAATCATTCATGCTTCTGAACTGCATTTTTACTTAATAGCTGTTAAATGTGTAATGAAATTGACCTATTTTCTTCCATAAGATAAACCCTGGGGCGAAGCCTTAAAGGTGTTTTTTCCCCAAAACCCCAAAAGGCACAAAAAGTGATATAAACATAGTGAACAACATTTAAGGTATGATCTTGAAACTTGATATGATGAAATGATAATTTGGTATTGAATTTGACGTTTCTAGGTTTTATCATTTTAAAATGGCAGCCATTAAAAAGTGTACATTTTTTGTATTAATCTAGACATTTAAAACTTGTAAAAATACGCCAAAAAAAGTTAGTATAGGCCTATGACGATATTAAAGATTGCCTAAACCATGCCTTAGTGACTTCAATGTTAATAGAAAAACCTGTTTAGTTAAGGAAAATGTTTATAAATTAAACTCAAAATAAAATTCAAATTTAATGCAAACAACAACATTTTATTGTAATACAAACTTATATTTATAATACTATTTATAATACTATTTACTGTACGTTATATTATTATTATATAAGTTTATATGACAGTAAAGTGTTGTTCTTGACGTAAAATGTGTTTATTACTTTGATTAATTATTAACAACACTTGACAAAATTATCTTTACAAATTTAACACCTCTGTTTTCGTTTTACAAGTTCTAAAAACAGGACAATATAGACTTGAAGTAAGTTGAACATGCCACTACCACCAGCAATTATTGTTTATCATAGTAGTTATATATTCGGTAGTAGTATAATTAATTAAAGTCCAAGGTAATGTAGCTACTTACAGTTTACTGACCCTTATCCTTATCAAAGACAGGTTTGATAAAACCACATAAAATTCATCTTCAATAGGCCTACATTAACTTAAACTTTGAATTTATAACCTAAAACAGATTAAAGAATACGTACCTTCGGATGATGTATCATGTTCATTGATCTAGACCCCATTCATTTAAAATTTGTCTTACTTCTTCATATGGATCTGTTTAGTGAACTTATAACTTGAACACAGTACGAAAATCTCACAAGCTTGCACGGTACAGTGACCTGAGTTGTTTATTGTTTTAACTTATTGCACTGTGCACACTGACACTCTGCAGACTGAAGAGACACCGTCACTGTAAACGCCAACCACGCACAGTTTGTTAAAACTAACTCATCACACAAATCAAGTTGTTTCGTAATTATAACCGAGTACATGGTAAGATTTCAACCAACGCTAAGGTTACTAACAAACAACCTACAAGGTTGGATGCAACCTAGATGTCTTCTTAGTTATCACGTACAATGTTGCTAGGTCAAATTTAACAAACCTTGCTTCGTAAAATCAAGACTTTGTAAGTATTACCAACTACTCAGTTACCGATAACCACCTCCATCATAACTATTTTTACATGGTTGGCAATAACTAAGCCAGATTCGTTCCAGTAAACTGAACTCAGTTAATAGTAACCCTGTGGCATTTAACCCGGACTTGGTTAACGAGTTGTATTTTCCGTGTAGACTTATGAGAAATTATATAATTTGATATGTAAAGCAAATTAGGCAGTAAATATTAAGAGACTTATTTGTTGGAAGGAATACCACATGATTAAGAAAATGGATAAACATATCTGATTAGTAATTATATTTTACTTGTGAAGCAAAAACTTGTTTTAATCAATAATGAAATAAAATACTTTAGTAAGAAAACATAATGTTGCCTTTTTATAACAACAAAATCTACTTTATTTTAAACTATCTGTTACTTAAACATTCCCCCTCCAAATACGAAGGCTTCTTAGTCGTAAATTAATTGATCTAGCTAAAAATGTAATCAAAACAATGAATAAATATATGTTTTTTATATAAAAACTCAAAACTAATCCTCTATACATATCAACAATATAACCTATCCTATAAAAGTATGTTTGACGTTAAAAGAGGAGGAACATTCAAGGAACTTGAATACGAAGGATACTTAGTTGTTAATCAACCTTCCTACAGAAAATATAAATTCCCCGTCACAGCAAACCTGCGTACTAAGCAAATTTCCAATGCATATATATGGGTATCACTACTACCTAGAGCCACTTACCAAGTTTTACAAAAAAATACATTCATTAATAAGTGGTATATAGCATTTTATTTATTCTCCATAAGAATAACATAATTGAGTACGCAGATTTGCTGCAACAAGGATGATAAGAAATGTGTTGATTTTTTTTGGAATTATCAATATAAGTCAACCAGGTAAAGCTACATAACAAATTTTATCAATTTAGGTTCATAACTAAGGGAGATATAAAACTTTACTTATTATCCATATGAATAACATCGGGCCCAAGTATGCAAGTTTGCTGCTACTGGGAAAAATTAAAAAAAACTTTTTTGTGCTAATATTAATATACCACAGCTAATTGAAGCCGCATACCAAGTTTCATCAATATAAATACATAAATAATCGAAATATAACACTTTATTTATTCTCCATAACATTGGACAACGTACTGTGTTTAGCATTTTGAATATCACTGCAACAGTTGGACGTAAAACAACAATTAAAACGCCAAAATGATTGTTTTGTAGAGCTAAACTGATTGGTGGAAAGAAATGTGGAGTTTTCAGTGAAATTATCTGAGGAAAATCTAAAAACCGTATTCCCATAAGATTAACATGGGACATTTTATGGACACATTTTTTTACTTTTCTCCACAACCACTAAACATAGCTTAATGATTCAAAATACTAAATTGTTTGTTTTTAAGCTATATAAAATGGCTTTAACCAAAATCTAGTGTTTTAAAAATTTAAGGATAAAAATAAAAATAAACTGATTTTTGTAAAATTTAAAACCCCCATAAAACCCCCTTCCCATAGACTGTTCGATCTGGTTTTCGAACTTAAAGTCATAAATGTTACTCTCCACATTTGTGCCAAATGTCATCAAAATCGGACGCTTCTTTCAAACGTTATCGCTGTGAAAACAATAATGTCAATGCAATATGGAGT
Source organism: Allygus modestus (assembly GCA_963675035.1). Lineage (NCBI taxonomy): Eukaryota > Metazoa > Arthropoda > Insecta > Hemiptera > Cicadellidae > Allygus > Allygus modestus. Next base: position 190,921,660 of record OY776111.1, on the reverse strand, counting down.
AAAAATTACATAATTAATATTTTCTAGGTGAAGATCTAAGTAAAATGAGGAGCGTTTTAACTATGCAGAATGTGGTAGAACAGCGTGGAGCCGTAGTCCGCGGCGTTGGGGCCGAGATATACACCAATAGACAAGGTTGCGGCTTATCACCAAGGCCACAGCACATCGGGGCGTCACGCGTCGCGGCGTCGGCCGCACCGTAACAGACGTCAACAGCTGACTACTCGCTCCTGCTTGTGTTATTTCAGCTGATTATTTAGCCTACATTGTCAAATGACGTGCCGCTTCACCGTGATTACGTACATGCGAAATTTTTAATTGATTGTAGACAACTATTTTAGGGGAATAGTGGTGGGAGTTATAAACTAAACCCTCTGAATATTATAAAATTATAATAAAAGTGTACAAAATCTTTCCAAGATGCAATCCACTGTAAATAGACTTTCAAGTCACATTTAAATCTGCAATTTATGATAGTTTTTTATAAGTATTGTATTAGCCAATTTACTAATCAAGGAGAGGATTAAAATAATAGTGAAAACGAGTCTTAACGTTGTACAAGAAGTTTTGTTCATGTTACAGTAATAACTTTTGAACAGCCCCTCGGATGTTCGCTTTCAAATATTTAGCCTGACTAACTTACAGTATATTTCGTACCCATTAATATTATGATTTGAAATAAAAAGTGGGTACTAAGAGTGTATGTTTATCTCACGAATAATAATCATGGCAATAAAACACCCTCAGTCACAACACTTTGTAAAAGTAAAAGTTGTTTTGATTAGTAGTAAAACACTTGTTAATTTAGCCCTAATATATTTTGTATGTAAATTTCTCATTTTATTCAGTCATTATAGAAGTTAAACCAACCAATTGCGTTGTCACATCTGTTTCTTTTCAATATAAAAGAATCATTGCACAGTAGTTTTACTGAGAAAACTGTAAAATGCCCACAACATCACTACAATCAATCTATCTATCTATTATAACTCCAATCCATTTTAAGTAATCAACTATAACTGAATTGAATAAATCTGAATTGAAGGTTTAGGCTGAATATTTACTCGTAGTTCTTGCATACAGTTTGACTCTGCATGTATTGAGTATCACTAATAACTTTTGCAATTATGTTGTTGGTTCATATTAATACATTTCCAAAATGAAACAAAAAGGCAATCAAAAATCTCTAAAGATTCAACCGCTATTGCTCAAACCGCTTCATCAATTTATTTTTCTAGTAATCAAGACAAAAATGTTTTTTATGTGTATTTTTTTGGTGAAAAATTATTTTCAAGTTTTTGCTTCACGAGTAAAATATAATCACTAACCAGATATGTTTATCGATGTAACAAATAAGTATCTTATTATTTACTGCCTAATTTGCTTTACATGTCAAATTATATGATTCCTCATAAGTCTATATAAATATAAATGCAACATAACACTTTATTTTATGAAAAGTCAAATATGTGATACACTTTTTATGAAAGAATTTACATTTATTATTAGTCTATAAGTGTATTATAGTGATAACACATTTACAACGAATATGTAATAGATTTTATTTATAATGGCCTATTTTAAAATTGTTATTGACATTTAAAAACAAATCTATGACATGTTACACAATGTATAGTGAAGTTTTACCTTAAAAATGGTGAAAAGAATAATAAACACCTTTTATATGCATATTTAAAACCGGATAGCCGTGATTTAAGAACCGGTTAGGTCCCCGCCAGAGGTGCTACGTTTCGACTTTATTGAAGACCATTTTGAGCATAGTTGCAAACACAGACGGTGCACCGCCGCGCCGGCGCGCTGCGGCATCTGCTGTGACATCTGCTCTCCTCTGTCTGGCAGCGTCAACGCTGGCGGCTATAAAACCAAGGGGCTGTCCGCAGAGGGCTCGCAGTCGCAGGCCGACAGCCTAGCTAGCTGGTTGCCTGCACTGTCCGCAATAGTATCTCTAGTATAGAGTTGGTACCACTGTATATTAGAGATGCTACCTTAGCTTAAGGCATGTATGTTTATTATTAAGCATGTTAGAGTAACGCTTGTACCTTGTTGCTAGTAAATGTAGTTAGTTTAACTGATTGTTGTGTTTGATGTTGGTTTTTTGAAGTGTTTTATTTACTAATGAAATATAAACTTTTCTTTCACGCTTTAAAACTGACCTTGGTAAAAACTTGGGTTCGCAGTAGCCTGACGCCGGGTATTATATTAATTGATTATAATTGGAAGAAGTGCAATCAGAATTCAGATCCGACCAAGGGTATCGCACTTTTTTATTTTTGGTTTCGACCACGGGTATAGCAGTAATAGCCAAAAACAACTATTTTGAAGGTCAAATCTAAATAATTTATTTATTTCTCGTTTAACATATGCCAAGTGGGGACTCAAATTAGGCGGATTGATCAGACGAACAAGATGGTGAAAACAGAATTCATATTTGACAAAGGGTATAGCAGTAATAGCCAAAAACAACTATTTTGAAGGTCAAATCTAAATAATTTCTTTATTTCTGGTTTAATATATGCCAAGTGGGGACTCAAATTAGGCGGATTGATCAGACGAACAAGATGGTGAAAATATAATTCAGATCCGACCAAGGGTATAGCAGTAATAGCCAAAAACAACTATTTTGAAGGTCAAATCTAAATAATTTCTTTATTTCTGGTTTATCATATGCCAAGTGGGTACTCAAATTACGCGTATTGATCAGACGAACAAGATGGTGCAAACAGAATTCGGATCCGACCCAGGGTATAGCATTAATATCCAAAAACAACTATTTTAAATGTCGATTCTAAATAAATTTTTTATTTATGGTTTAAAATATGCCAAGTCGGTAGTCCAATTACGCGGGTTGATCAGACGAACACGTTGGTGTAAACAGAATTCAGATCCGACCAAGGGTATAGCAGTAAAATAGCCAAAAACAACTATTTTCAAGGACAAACATATATAACTTCTTTATTTTTGGTTTTAAGTATAACATGTGGGCACTCTACTGACGTGGCTCAGCAAGAGGAACAATAAGGTGCAATTATAATTCAGATCCGACCAAGGGTATACCAGCAACAGTGAAAAAAAACTATTTTCAAGGACAAACCTAAATAACTTCTTTAATTTTGGTTCGAAGTATAACATGTGGGTACTTCAATTACGCGGCTTGACAAGACGAACAAGAAGGTGCAATCGGAATTTAAATCTAACCAACGGTATAGCAACCGTAGGTGGCTATCATACACGATAACGCTACATCATTATACTTCCAGCTCTTGACGGATGAACATCTACCTAGAGGGTCTGAAATATGTCGCAGTTTTACAGGAACATGAGGAAGGTGACCTTCAGTAGTTCACTTGACACCACCTTCTACTTCTCTGACAATGAAGACAGAAGGTCTACGCTTTTAGTGGACAATGAGCGGTTTCGTAGAAGAATAATCGAGGTTGAAACACTTTTAGCCAGTTGTTTGCTACGCAAAAAGCACCATATGAATACATGCACTAGTTTAGATCATATTAACTGTTATCATTATACAGCGTTGAGCAAATATTATTGAAGTTTTCAGTTACGGAGCTGAGGTCTTGACAGTCTAAGAGCTAAACCCTAACTAACACATGTAAACTAGTTATTGTGCGATGTAAAACTTGGTGGGGGGACTGGTATGGTGGGGGGACTAGTGTGGTGGGGGAAGAGCCGAGTACCTAACCTACACGCAGACGCTATATCACTATACGCCCAGCTCTTGCGCGGTACACTTTGATTCACAAATACAAGATAATAATGTTTCTTACACATCTTCATCTTTTAATATTTACCAAGCTGACACTAATGAAACGACTGATCAAATACAAGTACAAGAAGTGTCTACCACAAAATCTTCTGATACAGAAGCAATTACGTTATCCTTGATGGGTTTTAACTAATGGATATATTAAACAAAGTCTTCCTCCCCGCGCCAGATGCCATCTGCTGCACACTTGCCACCTGCCGCCTGCCATCTGCCGTCCACCATCTGCTCCGCCCCACCACACTTTTACCCCCACCATTTTGTTTGATACCAGAACGCTAGCTAGCGAATAGTCAGTTCACCTCCGGCTCTCGACCGGTGAACATCGAGCTCTCCGAGACGCTCTTCACAAAATAATAATATTATGTCACTCGAGATCTGATAGATGTTTCCACTTCATTGCCGTCAGGTAGTATTTCTACCTGACGGTAATGAAATGGAAACACCTATCAGAATAGATCGGTGTCAAAAAAAACAACATGGACTCTGCACAGGAATCAAAGTATCTACCGTCTTTTATCAGGAAAAAACACGATGGCCGCGACTCGTCGAGATCAACAACTTCGATTATAACCAACAACGGCGGAAGCTTCGCATTGTAAATAAGGACAAACATTGTAAATAAAATAAAGTAATTTTTGTAATAGTACTACCTCGCACTCGTATCATTCGATTGTTTTCATTAAATTTTTTATATCGATTAACCTATCGAATCACAATCGAATTTTACGCGTGCGAGGTAGTACTTTTTTTAAATAACCTCCCCGTGACCCTGAACTTTAAACTTTCCCTCATTACGTCACAAAACCGTCTACGTCACTGGCTCAGCTTCAGATGACGTATATATTCACTCAGCCCATGCGGTCAAGTGACGTGTGACGTCACTTTTTAATATATCCTAGATTATATTTATATAATGGTGTAGCTGTAAAGTATATGTATAATATTGTATATACATTGCCATATGATAGTATCAATCGCATAGAGTATATAATAGTCGAACCATGGAACATATATACATATAATTTACAGTATATAATATATATATATATAATGGTGTATATGTAAAATAATTTATCATAGAGCATAGGTTGCCAGAACTGAGCAAAATGAGTTAAAATTTAAAAAAGTGAGGTTAGGAAATTTGGCGGGAAATAAAGTGCCATGGGCGCCGCCATCTTGGAATGACGTCACTACAAAATGCTGGCTTCTGATTGGCTTGCTATAGTGGGGGGTATCCTACTGATCCAGTACAACATATCCAACAAATGATTGCTAAAAAAGGTGTTCGTTAAATCATGGACTTATTTTATGAACAAAATACCACATATGTGGTATTTTTTTTAAATAGAGAAAAGATCTCTTTCAAGTATAAAAATATAATAAACCTATGCTTGCATTAAAGATTTTGGACTTGACCATTTTATATCAGAAACCGAGTATATTATTTAATTTTAAGATATATATATTTGAATTATACGTAGAATTTCATGCAACTTTGATCTGATATAGTTTTGTTGCAGGCTATCTTGAAAAATAAGAAAGTTGCAAGCAATTTTTGTTTTTGGTGAAAAATAGTTTTTTGAGTTTGGTGGATATTTTCGAGTTCTTGGGCCATTTTATTTAGCTTATAATTACACACTACTTTGCTCATTTAACCCTCCTTGTAACTATCATGCTGGTTTACCAGATCCCTATGGTGAGCATAACAAATGAACACACTGTATACATTGGAAATTCGGTAAGTACGCATGTTTGCTGTGACGGGGTATTTATACTTGCATTGTTAATTTTGAATTTGAATTAACTTTAAAATGTCATAAAGCAAATGACATTAAGTCAAATATCTCGGATCAGCTGAAACACATTTAGAGAGACAACGTTTTCCCAACACGTGAGCGGACACATCCACAGAGTGATCGTCTGAGACGCCCTCCTTACCCATTCAAGGCGCATTGAGGGCGAGTAAGAGCAGGTTCTACGGTTTGATAAAATTACCGAGGTTGCCTAAACAGCTGTGCTTATTGAATAGCGAGGGTCAAAGTTGTGTCTGCTCAGTATTCGGGCGGGGGCGTCTTTGAGGGACCGGTCAGGGCGGTCCAAGACACGCTTCAATTAGGCCTAGGCCTACTGGCCGGAGTCCACCTCTGCCGCGGCCGCACAACTTCATATCAAGTTTGGAAACTTCCACCAAGATTCAACCGTTTCAATATTCATGTTCAGTTTTTATGTCCAATAACCTGTCTACACCCAGATCGAGTAACCCGGGAACTAATTGGGACTAATACATTAAAGCACATGTTTACTTATCTAAAAGCTATACTTCCTACTACGAACATTTTTAAACAGTTAGGGCCGAGTAATAACTATATGTTAAAAGGTTATAAAAACAATTTAAATTTTCATTAAAGAGCATATTTTTTTAAACTGCAGGGCCTAAACATGTAAAGCTACGAAAAATGTTGTTTTAGCGAATTTCCCCTATGCTATTACCGTATTTGGCATGATAAGACTTAAACCCGAGACCATGATAACGTTTTTTTTTTAAGTCCCCAGATGCCAAAAACACTATTCGTTCAAATTTATATGTGTGTGTGTGTGTGTGTGTGTGTGTGTGTGTGTGTGTGTGTGTGTGTGTCCGTGAATGCGATAACTTGAGGACAACACGTCTGATTTCGATGGAATTTGGCACAAATGTGTAAAGTGACATTCATGACTGTAAGTTAAAAAAAAAGAAAAATCGGACCATGGGAAGGAAGGTTTATAAGAGTTTTAAATTTTCCAAAAATTATTTTGTTGCATTTTTTTACTCAAACATTTTAAAAACGTTCAATTTTTGTTTTGAGCATTTTATAGAACTTAAAAAAACAAATAATATAGTAATTTGAATCATTGACCGAGGTTAAGTGACTGCGGAGAAAATCCAAAAAAGTGTTCATAAAATTGTCAATGTTAATCTTAAGGGAAAAAGGTTTTTATCTTTTCCTCAGTTAATTTAACTGAAAACTTCAGATTTGTTTTTACCAATCAGTTCAGATCTAGTAAACAATCATTTTGGTGTTTAAATTGTGATTTTACGCCCAACCGATGCAGAGATATTCAAATTGCTAAACACAGTAGGTTGTCTAACGTTGTCCTTATGGAGAATAATTAAAAATTGATATTTTGATTATTTATGAATGTATATTGATGAAACTTGGTGTGTGGCTTCACCTAGTTAGTACTGGTATAACGATATCCGCGCAAAAAAATAAATTTTTATTGATTGCCCCATAGCATCAAACCTGCATACTCAGCCCTAATATTATTCTTATGGAGAATAAGTAAAGTGTTATATCTCCTTTAATTATGATCATAAATTAATGCAACTTGGTATGTAGTTTCACCTGGTTAAGTTATATTGATAATTGCACAAAAACATATTTCTTAGCTTTCTTGTTGCAGCAAACCTGCGTATTCAGCTTTTAATGATATTCTTATGGAGAATATATTAGGCTTAACGCTATTCATCACTTATTTATAAATGTATTTTTATGAAACTTGGTAAGTGGCTTTATGTGGTATTGAGAAACTTATACATGCATTGGACATTCGCTGAGTTGCTCAGTATGCAGGTTTGCTGCGATTTGGGTTATTTATTCATAAAGAAATACGGGAATATAATTTCTTATTCCACAAAAAAATAACATTAGATTAAGACCAACCATACATATTCATTTAATTCTTAGCCACCTTAAATATTTTAAGATACAAAATTATTGGTTTTCCAATGCTGATTTAAAAAATGGCTGTCTCAAAATTGACCACATTCTATTAAGGGTGTTTATAAAGGGGGTCACACAAACTTGTGAAAGTTATACCGTATTTTCCCTATAGGGAAGAAGCTGTTACCGTAGTCGGCATGGTATTAAGTACAAGTAATGGTACCAAGACGTTCACCACTGTGGAACGGTGGTGGACTTATTAAAACAGGACTCAGTATAACTCATGAATAAACTAAGTTTCAAGTAGCTAATTATTCAGTTTCTGTAGTACAATATGATTAAACACATAGACACTCGGGCAGAAAACGAGAATGAGATTGTCCTGATGTGTATACGACGTTTTTGATTATTTTTACCTTCACTTCTGAACTACTTAATTGCATTTTTTAGTTTTGGGCCAGATAACTTTTTGGTTATGAAAATTCCTAACTGGTGTATGAGTTTAAAAATATGGCATACTTTGTTATCATACCATTCTAGTTGGTCTATAAAATCACTGTATGTAAATCATATATATTCAGCCAAAATAATTGCGGCCATCATCAAAACTTTTCCTTTATGAGTTGTTTAAACATTCCAGACATTAACACATACTTCTTCAATTTTTGCAGCAAATACAAATTTTATAAAATTAATACTTCTTCGCAGATTACAGAAAGAAGATATCAGACAAACTTTGTTTTTATTTTTTGAAGAACCTGTCCGTGTTGCATGTAGCGACTCGGCGACAGCAGCCGCAGCCGCACGTCACGAACGCTTCTGACGCCCTCTGCTGATGCCCTCCCTGGACGATGTAGCGTTTCTTGAGGTTGTAATCGTAACTCGATTAAGACATTCCCTCGCAGATAACACAATTAAACCTCTGTTTTGGTGAAAAACAAGCCCAAGACGCGCGTGGTATCGACCCGAGACGCCCCCTCCCCCCGTGGGATCAACTCCCCCTCCCCGCTTCCTTCAAGCTTCTGAAAAACCTCATAAATTTGTCAACCCTATCAATTACTTTCCAGTAAAATAGACCCGCCTCCTCAACTTCTTCTTCCTTTTATTAACTGGTAAAATCTCTCTGAATTCACTGATCCGAATTACTTAATTTCTTTTACATGTCTAAGGAAATAACGAGAAATTCAAAAACGAATAATTTATCGCTTTATCAGAATTTAATTAGCCGTATTTTACACTGATTTGACTATTCAATCTTTGTAAAAACCTAATTGGACTTGCTATTTAATATTCAAATGATCGCTTTATGCAACTGGGAGGAAATAATTAAAAATCTTTTATTCCTGGTCGTGGAACGCAAGTAATTACGTCTGTTTTGATTCATTAAAACTTTCATAAACTTTAATTAGGAAACTGAACAAAAGCCGTGTTTTTCATCAAGACGTTATTCTCTATTTATTAAACTACTCTGAAACCTGAACTTTTGAAGTGTATCCGACAAGTTTAATATTCATTGACTCTGTTCTTTTATTGCGATTTACTTGGATTTCCTGAAAAGGAAATATAACTGAAAAGTTTATTTGCTCTTTCAATACAGTGCGGTATTTTCTAAAACTCCTTTTCATATTTATTAAAACTCCTCCATAATTAATTTGAATTTCACTTACAAATGAATTATATCTCGTTTTCTCGATAATCAGAGTGATTTCATGTCCGCTATAATGTAACTTATGTAAACATTTTAATATATGTGGCGAGTTTAAACTTTGTTCATTGCCTACGTGTTTAGGAAACCTGTTTTTTTCGCCCCAGAGAACAGTAGGACTTTTCTCAAACCTAGGCGCTTGCTTCAGGGTTTTTATCCAATATTGGTTTATTTCGGTTATTCACAAATAGGCGTTAATTTAATAATACCTATTTGTTATATTTTAAACTTTAAAATAAATAATTCTAGTTGCACATTTAATCTCATTATCAGAGTGTCGAATAAAGTTATTATGTTATTTCATAGGCTTTTCGGCTGAATATTGTTACTATATTGTTTATTGTATTGTTGTTGATGATTAAAATTTTTGGAAATGATATGCTTTTCCAATCCATCCGCACCATTCCCAGAAATGTTTGTGTAGGCTACACCTTCACTGACTGTGCCTCCTTCCTACACATTGTATCTGACTATCTTTTTATTCCGTGAATTAGATGTGGAAAGTTCCATATAAACCTACGAATGAAGTTTTCTTGAATCTTTGTTACTACTGTCCCCTTAAAGAATGACAATACGTAGTTGTAGATGTTCTTTTATACTCAAAAGTAAAGCGATGAGATCGTTACTATAACGAAAAATCAAACTATCTGAAATGAATATAGTAAATAGTAAGTACTACTAATAATAAAGTTAAATAATAACAAACGGAACGTAGTCGAATACTTAGTTAAACATTAAAAACTAAGTGGTTCAATCGCTGCCATACTTAGATGTTTTTTAAACACGGTTCACCGGGGGTGGTCTTTGATAAAGCCCAGTTAAGACCTGGCGGGTAGTTCCCAACTTCGACTAACTCCATAAGCTTCTTCGCCGTAAGACAAAGCGGACTTTATTTAGAATATGTTAATATTATTACGGAGTTTCCCGGAGTTATAGTTGCAAAGTCCCCTGCGGCCGGTATTATTTGTTTGCATAGGTTGGCAGCATACACAACTTTGGTCAACTATGGAGCACATTTGGCTAGCCAGGTGTACAGTGTACAGCTCCTAAGTCTTGCTAAATTAGTTTCTTACTTGGTCGCCCTCAGCTAAGCTTTCCAGCTTTTTATATATAAAACCATCCGCTTTAAAAGTATGTTTTCGGATGATGACATAACAATTATATTGGAACATGCCTATTATAAATATGTGAAGTTATAGGAAAACTAAGTACTTAGGAATTAAAATAAATTTAATGACAAAATTTACAAAAACAATTCTTGATATGACCTTTTTTAACTTAAAAAAATATTGAATATTGATTTAAGATATTTATTAAGTTATTTAAATTCAAGTTGTATTTTACCCATATACACCTATATAAGGGACAACACATATTACGTAATGTAATGCACTTAACGAGGGGTGCGTGCGTGTGTCGTCGCGATGAGCGGCGTTATCTAGAGTGAGGTAGGTTTGCACTAGCGTTGCCGAGTGCATCAATTTTAAATATTAATCTAGGAAACTGATGCATAAATTATTATTATTATTATTATTATTAATCTGTATTTTTTTATTTATTCATTTTCTTTTAATAGAACCACTGTTTTAGTTTATCTCAAACTAAATTATTTGTGTTATAGTTGTAAATTATCTTTGAAGGTTTCTTATAAATATAGACTTTTTATTTTTTATTTTTTCGAACTTATTATTTTGAAGATATTATGTCCAATAAAACCTTTGTTGATCAAATAAAAATAATTGTCTTTAAAACATTATACAAAATTAAATAATTGGTGTTTTGAATTAGTTTAAGGATTTCAGTTTATTTAAGTTGATTATGTGCGGTTTTTAGTACGGATTGATAATGACAAACTGGTTGTTATTTTACTTACGTCGCGTCGTCAATCCAACGTGATGAACGCGCTTTGTTCGTGATGAACGCGGGACTGTTCCGAGAAGGCTCTCTTACCCGTGATGCGCACGAGGTTTTATAATAGTATTTTTGTTTAATCGTGTGTATGTTCGTAATAGTTGTAAATATTAGTTTTTTAACAACATGACGCAGTTTGCTACTAGACCTAAGCAACACAGATTGTACGAGTAATCCAGTGAACAGTGTATGGATGCTGATGATGGCATAGCGTCGAAACGCGTACATCACGAACAAAATTGGATTGGCGACCTAAGTCAAATAACACCTAGTTTATTTAAGTTTTCTTATTGCACTACGTAATACTGGGGAGGATGCATGCTTCAGTATTTTAAGAGTAGGAGAGGAATTATTTGAAGTGACACAAAATGTACTTAAAAATTGGCGTTTCCAAACTCCCTCTTAAAACTCAGGGATATGTTCTTGAGGCCAAGAATAAAACATGTCACATATAGCCTATCTTGGCAGTTGTCCTATTTTTGATATTGAATTTGATGTTTCCACGTTTTACGATTTCAAAATGGCGGCCACTTTAATTTAGTAAAGATAAATATCTTTAAACCCCCAAACTTTATAAATTGTGTTAAAAAACAGTAAGTATATACAGTTTTGATCCACAAAATTGTATATTCCAATTTTTAAGACCAGACAACAAATAACTGGTATGCTATTAGCATGACCCGCACGGTGAGACTTGAAAGCCTGGGACCACCATAGAAGTTCACGACATGACCCCCTTAACACGTTTTGAGGGGTCGCTAACAACTGTGTATATATATATATAATATGTTCACACTTTAGCGGTCGCCATTTTGTTTTTAGTTTCTTTAGGCAAAACATTTGGAAAACTCTTAAACCTTTTTTGGGATATTAATTTTTCAACATTTTTGGAGTTTTTGGGCCAAAAGAGGGTCAGAAAAGCCCCCGAAGGTAAAATTAATGCTGATTAAATTATAAGGCGTAAAAAGCTGAAAATGTTAAGCCCTCTCTCATAAATCTAGCACAAATATTTACCGAGTTATTATGGGTTTACCGTACCGTTGTCTTATGAGGGGTTTTAAATTGGAAAAGGCTGTTTTTAGCGAATTTCCCCTATAGGGAAGGAGCTATTACCGTTGTCGGCATGGTAAGACCTAGGCCCGGGACCATCATAACTTTTCGTTTTGAGGTCCCCAGATGCCAAAAACCCCATTCGTCCAAAACTGTGTAGTGTGTGTGTGTGTGTGTGTGTGTGTGTGTGTGTGTGTGTGTGTGTGTGTGTGTGTGTGTGTGTGTGTGTGTCCGTGAGCACGATAACTCTCGTAAAAATCATCCGATTTTGACAAAATTTGTTATAAACGTTTAAAGTAGTATTTATGACTTTAAGATCGAAAAACAGTCAGATCGACCTATCCGAAGGGGTATTTGGGGGGGGGGTTTGTACCCCAAAAATGGGTTTTTTGAGTTTTTTACGTATAATTTTTAAAAAAGTCTAATTTTAGTTTTTTCCATTGGAATCAGCTTAAAAAGATGGCACAATATGGTGTTTTGATCGTTGCTCTACGCCAAATTGTTACAGAGATATTGAAAGTGCTAAACACAGTACGTTGCCCAATGTTATCTTGTGGAGAATAAGACAAATTGTATATCTGGCTTATTTATCAACTTATCGTGTTAAACTTGGTATATTGCTTCATATCGTTTGGTCTATTGATGTTTGCACTAACAAACTTTTTTTGCCAATAGTTCCCGTAGCAGCAAACCTGCGTACTCAGCCCCCATGTAATTCTTATAGAGAATAAGTAATGTATTATCTCCCTTAATTATGAAAATAAATTAATAAAATTTGGTATGTGGCTTTTCCTACTTGAGTTATATTGACATTTGTATAAAACCCCATTTTTTTGTGTTTCAGCAAACCTTGCTTCAGCAAACCTGCATACTCAGCCGCCATGTTATTCTTATGGAGGATCATTAAAATGTCATAAATCGTTTATTTATGAATGTATATTGTTGAAACTTGGTATGTGGCTTTATGTGGTATTAAGATACATATATATGCATTGGAAATTCGCTGAGTACGCAGGTTTGCTGCTACGGGAGTATTCTTATCTTGATGTAGTTTTATCACCCCCATACCGACTTTTGATCCTGATGGGACTTGTTATAATGCACAATATTGTCATCCCAATATAGCATTTAAAATATCCCCGTCGCAGCAAACCTGCGTACTCAGTGAATTTCTAATGCATGTATATATCTGTTTCTCACTACCCTATAAAGCCACTTACCAAGTTTCATAAAAAACCATTTATAAATAAGTGAAATAACTTATAGCATTTTATTTATGCTCCATAAGAATAACATTAGGGCTGAAAATAATGTGTTTATTTGCAATTATCAATATAACTCAACCAGGTGAAGCTTCATACCAAGTTTTAATAATTTATGTTCATAAATTAAGGGAGATATAAAACTTGTCTTATTCTCCATAAGATTAAAATTATGGCTGAGTATGCAGGTTAGCTGCTACGGGTATAATCAACAAAAAAATTTGTTGTGCAAATATCAGTATACCAGTACAAGGTGAAGCCACATACCAAGTCTCATCAATATGCATTCATAAATAATTGAGATATCAAATTTTATTTTTTCTCCTTAAGGGTAACATTGGACAACGTACAGTACTGTGTTTAGCACTTTGAATATCTCAGCACCGGTTGGACTTAGAATCACAATTTAAACACCAAAATGATTGTTTTGTAGAGCTGAATTGATTGGTAAAAGAAAATATAAAGTTTACAGTAAAATTTAAAAAATAAATAGCGTTTGATGGCCCAACGTCGTCTATAGTTGGATTTGCCAACGTGGGCTAGCCAACGATTGGTTCGTTGGCCTAACCGCGTTAATACCAACCGACCATTTCCCTACCATATCCTACAATGCCGACGATGGCCCAACATTGGCTCAACGATGTGTGCTGCGGGGGTTGTTAAATATGTCAAACAAATCTCGCTATGCAAATTCTTCCAGAGTGTGGAAAAATTCCAAAACATGATTTTTAACCTAAATTGAGAAAAAATATTTCTTAACAAACATTTTCCCTCTATTAAACAATACCCTCATCGCAGCAAACCTGCGTACTCAGCAAATTTCCAATGTATATGTATTAATAACACATTGAGCCACTTACCAGGATCATAAGAAAGGTATTCACAAAAAAGCAATATTTAAAATATTAATTATTCTCTGTAAGAATAAAATTGGGGATGATTACGCAGATTTTCTGCAAAAAGGAACACAACATAATGGGTTTTTATGCAAATATCAAATAACACATCGAAGTCACATACCAAGTTTCATCAAAATAAATTCATAAACGAGTTCGCATGCAGCACACTGACGTGAGAGAAGTGAGTTTTCCACATAATAAACTTTTAAAACTCAAAATCAGTGTAAAAACATACATTTATACAAATTTTTATTGAAATCTAAAAACACTGATTTTTTGGCTGTTCTGATGCTCCTGGTTTCATTTTCCTGCAATGCTGGGAATACAATTTTATGCATTATAAGGTTAGGAGAAGGTCCAGTCAGGCTTGAAAGTAGGCGTGAGGTTGCTGGGGATGATAAAAGTATACCAACATTTTCATAATGTGTTTTCTTAATCATGTGTTTTTCTAGTTGTCATTATTTTTACTAACAGTTGTTCATGCAACAAGTGCACAAAGTGCCACTTTGCGCATGAGTTGCACATTACATTTTTCCTAGGTCTGCCAAATATTGATTATAAAGTATGATATGTATAATATTAACGATAGCTTATATGATGTATTTCCTACAGTTAGAATAAAGCGTGTTTTAATTATATTTATTCATTATTTTTAGAAGAAGGCTGTCTCTATTAAAAATTTACTTAAATATATACTATACCTGATTAAAGTAATAGTAACACAACTAGGCCTACTAACAATTTATAGACACTTTTTTATGCAAACACACTTTAATTAAACTTCAACAACTTCAGGTTATGTTTATGTTGTTTGGGAACAACAACAATAGATCAGATGTTTATTATCCAGTGTTGCCAACATAATTCATGCATAAACAACGTTACCTGCTGTTTTTGACTATTTTTGTGTTCTTAAGTTAAAACACTGGAGTACGCAAAGTAAATCGAGAGTGTGCAAAGTAAAAATGAGTACGCAAAGTAAAATGAATACGGGAATCACCTGTTTTGCGACGTATATCAAGTGCGAAAACATCAGCTTTCTCGGGCAGACGTAGGAAAAAGAATTTGTTTTTGTTTTGGTTTATATAGCTGAACTGAGAATGAATAAAACCTACTTTCTATTTCTTGTTAATAATGATAACTTTTATCCGTGAATTTAATAATGGTGACGAGTAAAATGGTAAGACAGAAAGATTTTGACCAGTATATAAGGAAGAGAAGGTTACTAGAATTACGCTTGAACAAACTGAAGGATGATTATCTAAAAATGAAAATTCTGAAGAGACATGTACTACACTGACAAACTTTCGAAAATATGGGCAGAAATCGAAGATACACAATCAAATATTGAACTTTGCACGAATTCAATAGAAAATTAACTAGAAGTAAGAGATGGCACTTAGAATAAATATATGAAGAGATGCGAATATTCCTTGAAGCAGAAAAGAAAAAGTACAATACATGCACTACGATGGCTGTTTCTTCCCTATCTCAACATGCAAATAATATTCCCTTTCAACCATATACACAGGAGGAAAATTTTCAAAACTTCACTCGACGCTTTGAAAACTGCACCCATTTACGTGGAAATTTAAGTCCAAAAGTTAAAGTGGATTTATTCTTACACGCAATCACCCCTTAAATACATGAACAGCTTCATGATATTTGCATACCAGACGATCCACATAACAAAACATATGAGGAGTTTATTCACTTATTAATGGCTCAACTAGAACCAAAACCTAGTATTTGGGCTCATCAGCACAAATTTACTACACGTTTCCAACTAAGTGATGAATCTATACAAGATTACGCAAATTCACTAAGAAAACTTAGCGTGGAATGCTAGTTTACTTGTGCAAAATGTAGTGAATCAGTATCTGAAATTCTACTTCGCATGCAGTTTGTCAGAGGACTTAAAGACTCTGATATACGTCTTCAACTACTTCAAGATAAACTAATGCAACAGATTAAAGACGTAGTCGAAAAGGCAGCTACATTTGAACTAGCAAAGGATGAGAGTAGAATAATAAAGACACAAGATAATCATGATAACGTCCACCAAGTATATAGCAAGTACAAGCAGCCCAAGAATGATAATAAGTCAAGTAAGTCTAACTTAAATACACAACTTTCTGAGCATAAATTTTGTTTAGAGAAACTAAGAAACAAATGCTATAGATGTGGCGAAGATTTGCATAGAGCACATCAATGTAAGTTTAAAATCACTGAATGTAACTTTTGCAAACGTGTTGGTCACTTATCACGTGTATGCCTAAGAAAACCGGGCAAAGAAGTAAAACAATCAGAAGAAACTGTCGAAGGAATAGATGATGGTGCTCATGAAATTTACCAACTTTATTCGAAATCGAACGACAAGTTAATGATTGAAGTGAAATTGGAAGGGCAACTCATGCCAACGGAATTAGATGGGGCAGCACTAAGTATTATATCTTACGATACGTTCAAACTTTTAAATTCATCAAAGAAGATTTTCAAAACAAATGTTCAACTCCGGACATATACTGGCGAAATTATCCATCCAAAAGGAGTTTTGTTTGTTAATGCTCACTAAAAAATCAAGGTTTGTCAGAAAACTGTGTACAGCGTGGCTGGTCATTAGTGTGACAAAAATCTTTTGGTGGAAATACTAAGTAAATGTGACAAAAAAAGATAAAAAAATCTCACTAAAAAATTAACGTATTTATTGAATTTATAGGTTATTTGTGAAAATCAGTGTAATTTCACCTTTAACATCATTTTTTGATACTACTAATCTGGTTTTCAGCAATTTTAACACAATTTTTGAAATCTACATAAAACTTTCTTTAGAAATAATCCAAATTTTTACTTTTCAATTGCTTTGTACTAACCTTAATTGCCTGTTATATTAAAAATATTAATAACCTAAAAAATACTAAAGAAACATGCATACAGAAATTTTTTACAAACACCTTCAGACACTGTCAAATATTATTAAAAACTTTCCCATTTTATAAGCTTTGAAATGGTATACTACGATCTAGTGTTTAACATTTTCATACCTGAAAAATATTATGTTAAGCGCAGAAAAGCATGGTGCCCCTAAAATGAATTGGTACACAACAGTATGTTTTAGATAAGTATGGATTCAGTTTTTTCATTTAACTTTATCCTAAAAACTTATTATTTAACACACTACTGAACTACAGATAAAAACAAGAAACGTAACACTAAAAAGTAAAAAAGAATTTAATACTGAAAATTAGTTATTTTTCATAAAAAACCATGACAGAATTTAGTTATAAACTGGCCCAGTTCACAAGAATTCAGACTAAGTGTGTACAAACTACCTAGTTACTTTATTTTGTGTTCAAATTGCTTTCCATTTTCCCTCACACACGCTCTTGCTCTTTTCCGCATAGCCCTCAAAGTGACCTTGTTTGATAGTGACTCTCTCACTTTATTTGCAGCATCAAAAATCCTATTACGAAGATTTTCTTCATTTTGGATGACAGTCATGTAGACTTCGCTCTTCATGTACCCCCAGAAAAAAAAATCCAAGGGGTTTAGATCTGGTGATCTAGGTAGCCAAGCCACACTACCCCCACGTCCTACCCAAGTAGGGTAATTTTCTGTTAACCACTCGCGGACGTCTGTGTCAAAATGTGGAGGTGCCCCGTCATACTGGAAAATGAGATTGTCTCTCTGCTCTTGTGTTAAGTCGTCCAAAAGTTGAGGCAAGTTGTGCTCTAAGAAATCTAAATATTTCAGTCCCGTCAAGTTTCCTTCAATGATATGGGGTCCAAGAAAGACATTACCAATTACTCCAGCCCACACATTTATGCTAAATCGTTGCTGGAAAGATTCTCTCATTGCTTTTGGATTTGCAGTTGCCCACAAATGCATGTTATGTGAGTTGAACACCCCTTCTCTAGTAAAGCGTGTCTCATTTGTCCATAATATTTTCTTAAAAAAAGTGATACTGTTCAATATCTTGGTTTAAAAGCCAGCGGCAAAACAAAACTCTAGCTTCGTGATCATTTTCCTCAAGAGCCTGCACTAGAGTAAAATGATATGGGTGGAACTTGATGTTTTTTAAAACCTTTGAAACTTTCCAGCGAGAAAGGCCAGTATCACTTGAAAGTTGTCTGGTGCTCACTTCGGGATTTTCTTCAACCCGGGCAAGAAGGTCTTCTTCGGCAAAAACATCAATATTTGGACCTACCTCTTTTTTAAGTTTTTCAAGAGATCCTGTTTCCAAAAGGCGTTGGTGGACTCTTGTCCACTTGTGAACTTGGAATCACACGATCAGGATACCGAACTTCATATTCCCTCTGGGCCGCTCGAGCATTTCCGTTTCACAATCCATAAATAAAGTGCATTTCAACATACTCCCGATTATAAAAAGATATCTTAATAGCGTGATTCACCAGCTCTGACTGACCAGAAAGTAATCCAGAACAGTTTATCTTAATTTAATGAGAATGTCTAGGGGTTGATAAAACAAAAATTAGACATCACAATCTTATCTTGTTGTAAGAGATAAGCTGTAGTAAGTTTTGAATAGCAAATGAAGGTCTGGCAACGAAAATTGTAAACACTATATAGACAAATTATTAAGAAAATTTTAAACACTAGATTGTAGTACACCATTTTAAAGCTTATTAAATGGGGAAGTTTTTAATAATATTTGACAGTGTCTGAAGGTGTTTATAAATAAAATGGCTGTAGCTTGTTTCGTTAGTATTTTTTTGACTATTAATCTTTTTTACTTTAACAGGCAGTTAAGATTAGTACAATGCAATTGAAAAGTTATAATATGGATTATTTCTACAGAAAATTGTATGTAGATTTCAAAAATCTTGCTAAAATTGCTGAAAAACATATGAGTAACAGCAAAAATTGAGGTTAAAGGTAAAATTACACTGATTTTCACAAATAACCTATAAATTCAATAACTACGTAAATTTTTGAGTGGCAATTTTTTTATATAATTTTTTTGTCACGTTTACGTAGTATTTTCACCAAAACATTTTTGTCACACTAATGACCAGCCACCCTGTATAGTAAGCAAGAATGTTGACTCTCTTTGGAAGAGAATGGATAAGAGAGATTCAACTCGAATCCAGCTGACATACGTACATTGACCACCTCAAGTGAAGAGAAGAAAAGGAAAATATTCCAGAACTAGATACTCTGATGATTTGTTACGAAGATATTTTTAAAGAAGGAATTGGAAGAATACCAAATGAAAAAGGGCATTTAACTTTAGATGACAAGACTCAACCAATTTATATCAATCCTAGACACATGTCATATGCATTAAAGGAAAGAGTAGAGAAAGAACTTGAACGATTGGAAATTTTGGGCATAATCACCCGAGTCGAACCGTCAGATTGAGGCACACTAATAGTGCCGGTCATCAAACCAAATGGTTCAGTTAGAATTTGCGCTGATTACAAAGTGACCGTGAATAAAGTAATAAAAGACGAACACTACCCCATTCCCAGAATTGATGATATATTGTCCAAGATGCACGGTGGCAAGGTATTTTGTACTCTTGATATCAGTAACACATACTTACTCTTGGAGATGGACGAAAACAGTGCTATTATGCAAACGATTAGTACTTGTCGAGGATTATTTAAGGTGAACAGATTAATGTTTGGAGTGAAAGTGGCACCATTGATATGGCAAAGATTCATGGACAAAACATTAAAGAATTTAGAAGGTGTACAATGTTTCTTCGACCATGTTATTGTGCAGAGATCTACCAGAGAACAGCTTCTCCGCCGACTGGAACAGGTGTTTGAACAACTTGAGTTAAATGGTTTGAGACTAAATAGAGACAAGTGCAAGTTTGTCCAATCCAAATTGAATACTTAGGTCACGTGATCGATAGCAAAGGACTACACAAGTCAGATAATAAGATACAGAGTATTTTAAAATGTAAACGACCAGAAAATTTATCTGAACTTCGAACATTTCTAGGCTTAGCAATTTATTACAACAGATTTATAAAGAATTTGGCTACACTACTACATCCTTTGAATCAGCTTCTGCAGAAAGGAAACACGTTTATCTGGAGTCCATCTTATGAGAGAAGCTTTCAGAAAATTAAGGAAATTATCACAAGTGACGATGTTTTGGTGCACTATGATCCTAGCTTGCCTCTAGTCATGGCTACTGATGCATCACCGGTTGGAATGGGAGTGGTTTTATCTCACCGCTATGGGAATGGAACAGGCAGGCCAATTGCCTTCGCCTCACGGTCGTTGACAAAAGCTGAACAAAGGTACTCTCAAATTGATAAGGAAGCCTTAGGAATATATTGGGGTCTGAAGAAGTTTTTCCCGTTTTGTTATGGAAGCAAATTTATATTGATCACAGATCACAAGCCATTAGTATCACTTTTCAATCCAGCAAAGACATTACCAGCAATCTCAGAAACACGAATATTTAATTATGCTCATTTTCTCTCCGGGTTCGACTATGACACATAATACAGGCAAACTGCTCATCATAGCAATGCTGATTATCTCTCACGTTTTCCGACTGAAGTAATCCAAGAAAATGTTGTAGATGACCTCTCTATGTACCAAATAAACCAACTGGAAACACTGAATATCAGCAGTACCATAGTAGCGAAGGAAACTCTTAAAGATTCAGTTTTGGGCCCAATCTTAATAGGCTTTAAAATCAGGACAATCTGTTGAAAAATATGGATTTCACGATAACGAGCTTTCTATTCAAGATGACTGTGTAATGAAGGCCTGGAGAGTTATGATACCACATTCTCTTAGATCTCGTGTACTTCGAGAACTTCATGTTGCTCATTTAGGTAAAATAAAAATGAAGGCTTTAGCTCGCAGCTTTTGCTGGTGGAAAAGCATGGATAAGGATATCGAAGAGATGGTTGCTGTATGTCGACAATGCATTGAAAAACGTAACAACCCAAGAAAAACTATCCATCCATGGGAACCACCTTGTAGTCCATGGGAGAGGGTGCACATTGATTTCTTAGGACCAACAGATGGCCAACAGTACCTCATATTAGTGGATGCTTTCAGTGAGTGGGTGTAAGTAATACAGACGAGAACCACAAGCATATGGACAATCCAAGAGTTAAATGTGTTGTTTTTAATCTACCCTTTTAAAAGTATATATATTAGGGATGGGCGAGTACTCGAGTTTTTGAGTACCTGTCGAGTATTTTCTAATGCTCGAAGGCCGAGCGAGTATTAGAGACTACTCGAAAATTTGAGTCGAGTAGTTTTATAATCCCGCCATTTACACCAAATACTTGACAATAGCATAACTACTCCTGCCGTTTACCCACGTTTACGCCACACCAATGTTTAACCAAATAAATGACTGAAATAGAGAAAATAAGCCTAAAATCTATTTTAAGCTCATATGAAAGGAGACAATGACACGTGGGTTATTTATGGATCCCTGTGAGTTAAGATAAGTAAGAGAGGGGCAAGGGAGTGTTTGGGTCGGGGTCAAAATATCACTTTCTTGTTAAAATGTTCTGGTTTTGATAAACTAACCCAAAATCTTTGTATGGATGTATATTTGTAATACAGTAGACGCTCTTTTATCCGGCATTCTATGAACCGGCACATTCTATTAACCGGCACCAGGCGACCCGGGTTTTTCCAGGTATTTTCGGTTGTTTCCGTTTCGTACTGCGACTGCGCTGGACTGTTCCCGCCTTTTTCTTAGTCACCTGTTGTTTGTTTACGTCTCAAGCAGTAACGTTCAGTGATGTTCGTAACCTTTGCTCAGTACACTACTGTATTCAACCTATTTTTAGACGCCAACTTCCGCCCGGCTGTCTGTCCGCCCGTCTGTCTGTCTGTCTGTCTATCCGTCCACAAATGCAGGTGTTCCGGAGCAGTGCCAAGGTCAACCAATGCACGCAACCACCGCTCATTACTGTAGCGAGACTCTAAGATTAATGTATTCCCATTAATAACTAATAAGTTCTATTATCCGGAAAAATCGATTTACCGGCATGGGCGTGGTCCCGAACATGCCGGATAAAAGAGCGTCTACTGTACTTGTCTTTTGTTTGTTATGTTGTTGTGGTTTTATATATATATATATATATATATATTATTTTATTCATTTAAATTATATTCATTCATAATAAAATAAAGGTTAAAATAAAATAAATAATAACAATAATGAAATAAAATGTTATGATTATAATTCAAGTTTAATAAGTAAAAAATATTATTTTTAATAAAAAAAATTAAAATGAGTTTTTTTTACTTTGTAATGAACTACTCGACTCGAAACTCGAGTAGTTTGGTTTAATACTCGACTCGATTTATAAAAACGCTACTCGCCCACCCCTAATATATATATATATAATTTTGAACGACCCCCCATAACGTTTTCAGGGTGTCACGTTAGGAACTTCTATGGTGGTCCCGGGCTTAAGTTTCACCGTGCGGGTCATGCTAATAGTTCACTTTCAATAGGAAATTCACTAATAAGTGATATATAACATTTTGATTACCCTCCATAAGAATAACGTAGGGACTGCGTACCTAGGTTTGCTGCTATGGGAACCATAGGCAACAAATTGTTTTTGTGCAAACAACAATAAACCACAACCAGATGAAGGCATATGCCAAGTTTTCTCAGTTTATGATCATAAATAAGCAATATATAAAATTTGTCTTTTTTTCCAGAAGAATAACATTAGACAACGTACTGTGTTTAGCACTTTCAATATCTCAGGAACCAATTGAGGTAGAGCAATGATCAAAATACCAAATTGATTGTTTCTTTAAACTGAATTCAATAGTAAAAATTAAAATTTGATTTAAATAAAAATTACATGTAATAACCCCAAAAACCCCATTTTTGGGATACACAACCCACCAAAAAAAATCCCTTCGGATGGTGTGATTCATCTGGTTTTCAAGCTCGTTCAAATAGTACTTTATACATTTTTACCAAATTTCACTGAGATCGAACCTTTTTAAGAGAGTTATCGTGCTTACGGACATATATATATGCATACATACAAATTTTAACGAATGGTGTTTTTGGAATCTGGGGACCTCAAAACGAAAAGTTATCATGGTCCCGGGCTTAAGTCTTACATGAGACCTACGGTAATAGCTTCTTCCCTCTAGGAAATTTCGCTAACATGGGTCTGATCAGTTTGAACAAATTCAGATATCTAAAGAAATTTTCAGAATAAACAAAAATAATAGTGGGACTTTAGTTCGTAACACTGGATAGAGGGGTGAGGCCTTTTCGCTTCCAATTAATTCCATTATATGTTTTGGAGGTATTATCTCTTCTTTATCTGAAAATACCACGCTTTAAGCAATGTGTGATAGTATTGCGTGCCGCGTCGCGTGGCATGGCACGTGGTTGGCGCATGTGGCAGTTAATTTAACTACTTATCAGACGCAAATTAAAACTAAGTTACTGTTAGTCACTATAGCCCAGAGATAGTAAGCAAAACAGTAACTGAATAATACCCAAAGCAGATCAGTTTCTACTATCTAGTTACCTTGAGTTGAGTGCTATTAAACCAGAAGTTGAGAACAGTGGTTTAACCGGTTATGTTGCCAAAATAAACCTAGGGGATTGCAGGATAGGGTTACAAAACAACAAATATTTATATATATATATACATTATTTATTTACAAAATGGTAATAATTAAATAATTCTGAAGATGTGCCAGAACAATTGATTTACTACAACACATTGGAATAAGAAACTATGTAAGCCTATAAATAATGTTAATATCATAATTACCTGCAGGCCCAGCCCTAGTGTAAGTGACCTGTGCCTACCACAGGGCAGCAGATATTAGGGGGCAGAAATTTGCCGATTTTAAAATTTCAAGAAGTAATAAATATAATTTTTTGTTTAGACAGAAAACTGAAAACTATAAAAACCTACTTAGAAAGTGACAACGTTACAACAATATAAACTACGGTTAAGCATCTCATTCCACATCTCGCAGACAAAATAACTGATTTATTAATTTTTGGTAGGCCTAAGTAGGCCTAGCTACTTTGAACTTATAAGATTTGATTTTCCATAGATAATATTATTTCATTATCTGTGAGTATTTTTTGCATACAGTTTTATGTAAATATGTAGGAGAAAGTTATGAGAAACATTAGCTCCTACCATAGTCTTTTATCATGTAAATCATAAATAAATAAAATTACAAAACATGTAAATATTATTATGTGCATTAAAATTTAAAAACTAAATGCTTTAGTTATTTTAATTTTGCTTTTTACGGATCACGACATTTTAACTTTATTGATATTTATTGCTAAAGTATTTATCTTCTTTGATTCTTACTTATGTAAACATATATACATAAAATTATGACAATACTTAAGTTTTAGTTATGACCTGTACTGATCAGATCTGGTTTGGGTTGTGAAACTGGCAACAACCTGGCAGAATCAATTTTCCACATGGGCATAAAACTTTATGTGAATGTGTTTGACACATTTTGGTGAAGGAGAATTTATAGGAGGGCACTTCTGCAAATGTTACTTGGGGAGGCAAAACTATTAGGGCCGAGCCTGATTCTAGGAAGGACTAGTATCAGGAACTATTCTGTCCCCGTGTCTATCTTGCATGTTAAATGTGGCTGGAAATGTTTTTGAAGAAATTATCTAATTCCTCCTAACCTCGATCCTCGCCAGCGATGAAGTACAAAAACTCATCAGAGCCGTAAGCTGCTAAGTGACAAATATTACGATGATCACAGCATTAAAACTAATGTATTAAGGTCATTTTTCTTTCATTCACCAATTCCAAATCAGTACCCATCTTAAAAAATTATGAATATCATACATAATTGCACCTTAATGTTGGGCATCTCATCAGCCTAATGGTTACAGTCTTCGATTTCAACTCAACAGGTTATGAGTTCTAAGTCCTGGAGTACCCACAAGACTTTAGAGAGGTTTGGAACATTACTAGTAAAATGCCACTGACGTAGAAAAAAAGTATTAGCAAATGGATTTGGATTGACGGAATGTACTGCTGTTGATAAATGTTCTGGCACTTCTACAACATCTGCTTAAAATCCAATAACTCTCTTAATAGCTTCAGCTTGTTCTGTGGGACCCATTTCTTGGAAAGAATCAAACTCCATTGTAAAGGAGGCAGTGCCTGATGTGAAGGTTCTTAGTGCTTTGGAGTAACCGAGCAACTCGGACAGAGGTGTATGAGCTTCAACAATCTGTAAGACACAGTATCACTTTCGAATGTACACTAAACAATAAAGTTTTTAACTTAAGATTAGTCAATTGGAGTCAAACAACTAAACTCGATTCTAGTTTTAATTTTGTACTGTTGAATATGAAACAACTTGTATTGTTCACATAACTCAATGGGTTCACTTTGTGATCTTTAGATTTAATGCTCACATTTTGGTAGTTCAAATGCATCATGGTTTAAATTACAGCATCTCAGAAATGTTTTACATTTAAATAAATAAATATAATGGATTTATATTTATAACCAGTTAAATTTGGTGACATGGGATCTACATACATTATTGAAAAATGTAAGAGTTTATTAATATAAGTGATTGTTATTGATACTCGTTTATTTTAAAGTTCTCAAGTTTTAAAAATTGTTATATAACGGTGACCCTCCTCCCTCTAAATCCGGCTCCTAAAGGGGGTTTTTCATCAAGCTTTTTAGATCATTTGAAATAAATTGGATTTTTTTTCTTCAGACTTTAGGGATCTGCCCTGTTTAAGTCACATCTATTTTATCTTAATTACTTTAATTAACCAAACAGCTGATTCAAGAAATAGTTTTAACTAATATAACCTATCTTTATATATAATTCTGTAAGCAAAATGTTTGTCAAAATTTTGGGAGTTTGGCAAATTGCAGGATGATGGGAGAAGGCTTAAATTAAAGGTCTTGATCCCAGGGACTTGGGAAAAATAGCAGTATTTCCTACAAGTTACCAGCAAATGAGAAATAACATCCCCCATAAGAAAAACATGGGGATTTAGAAACGTCTGCTTTGTTTACATTAAAACATGTGGTTATGTGTGTATTTTGTTTACGAATTGACATTACTTATGTTGTTTTATTTTCCTCAGCATGTAAAGAGTTTAAAAATCAGATGAGGCAGAGAATTGGAACAAGGTAGGGGCTAAGGCCCCTTCAAGCCACTAGTTGTTCAAATTTTAAGTTTGTACTGAATTGCATTTTGTCTGTGAGATCCCCATGGGGAGATCAGGATACCGGACCGGCTAGTTTCAAGTTTTAATCTAACTAAACAGCAAAGGCTGGCAACATACAGGTCTAAAATGTGCAAATGCAATATTGCAACCTACAAATTTCTTAAATAAATGCTGTCTTAAGAAATTTATCATTATTTTCGCAGAGCTTTCATGATTTCGAGAAATTTTCCCTAGCTTTGGGCCTTTTCATAAAAGCTTTCTGTCTTTCCTTGACCTTCCCTGATTTTTCAGGTCTGTGAGAACCTAAATAATACAAAGCCCAATGTAAAGCTAACGTGTAAGATTTTGCAGATAATAACACAGAAAAGTTGTCCATTTAAACTGCTACTTTCTAAAGACACTGGCTTTCAGAATGTTATTTTACCTTATTGTTTCCTCTAACAGTGACTTGTCGGACCATGGCCCTTCGTCGAGACAGATCAGCCAATACCATGGGCAGACACTGTTCATCTGTGACCACTTCTACAGACATGACAGGCTCCATCAGGACGGTGCCTACAGAGGAGAGCATCTGCAAACAAAGGAATGTGGCATTCATCAACCTAAGGTCAACACTCCCTTCTCCAGTTAGATAACTCAGTCAGTTGGGCGATAACACAAACAGACTACTCAATCAGAAATGGCAGTTTGTCTTGGTCTGAAATAAACAATTCTATGAGATTCTAGTCTGCAGCAAATACAATACTGATTCAGGATTTATTTTACTTGAATGTTAAGAACATATCAACTGAAGATCTGGTTGAGATTGTTTAGGATTAGTAGGTGACCCCAGTCAGATCAGAAAAGCCTCGAGTACATTTTTAACTACAAAGATATAGATATACCATATAGATTTTTAACCATATAGATATACAAAATAACATCTGTCAGAGCAAATCGTAACATACCAGGTAACCAGGTTTGTTTTAAAACAAACAAATGAGTACTTATGCATTATACCGACCTGTAACGGCACGCTGTAGCAGTTATGATAGGTGAGGTTACTGTAATTGTGTAGAGTACTCTTTTGTAGACAGAATTTATCATTTGTCGTGTCGTCAAACCCCACCTTTCCCTTACTCAGTTTAGGTCAGTTGAAAGGTCATTCAACGGCCGGCGCGGCGACATGTCTCGACTACTGTCGGATTCAAAATTATGGACACTCGAGTTTGACTTGCCACCAAAAATTAACCGATTGAGCTACAACAACGGCGGTTACATCAAAATTGTCCTTGTCTTATTCTTCGTGTTTGATGTAAATAAAAATTTTAAATTTTGATTTAACTAATTTTTATTGCGGGTAGAATCTAAAAAGTACACGATTTTTGTCGTTTTTCTAGCAACTACGGACTTGAAAAATTCATATTTCCGAAACGGGTCAAGTTATCGATTTCAAAATTTGATACGTCATAGATAGACATGTTTTTAGTTTATTTGTATGATTTTAGATTTTTAAACTTAATTTTATGAAAGCTGTTATCCATTTCGTAAAGTGATGTTTTCTCAGCATTCAAAAGAGCTAAAAACTTGTTTAATGGCTTGTTATGAAGCTCGTGATTTTTATAGTCTAATTTTGAAAGTACTTAAACCAAATCTACTTTGAAACGGTTTATTCAGAGTAATTATTAAGTAATAAATCAGTGCGCGCACGAGGCTGGCTACCGCTGCGGCGTGTTGAAAAGAACGGAGTGCGACGTTGCCACGATAAGCGAGTTGGCGGGCGCTCCGCACTCTGAGGCTTTTGACCTCGGGTTGGACGGGAAGGATTATAAAATTAAAATTTGTTTATGAATTTATAATGGAATGTGTCGGAAGATCAATGGTCGCTTTCTCCAGAGTCATTTGGTGAGCGTTTTAGCTTGTGTTCACATCGAGCCACGAGATGCCTCCCAGAGAACATTTTAGTGAGCAGGAAGTGCGAATGATTTTAAGTGCTATTTGTTTTTTCAAGAGTGAAGGGGAGAAGCTGGGTGACAAGAGGTGACAACGGTGATATAAAATGGTGAAATGTAAATAAAAAATGATAACACTTTTTTGACAAACACTTTACAAACTGGTTGCAGATTGCGGAGCGTTCGCCAACTCGCTTATCGCGGCAACGTCGCACTCCGTTCTTTTCAACACGCCGCAGCGGTAGCCAGCCTAGTGTGCGCACTGATTTATTACTTAATAATCACTCTATAAACCGTTTTGAAGTAGATTTGGTTTAAGTACTTTCAAAATTAGACTATAAAAATCACGAGCTTCATAACAAGCCATTAAGGGTGTTTGGTCAAAAAATTAATTTGTAATATATTATTTTTTCACATCAGGATGAAAATTAGGAAACAAAATAGATATATATTAAATAATTTGGATTACTATTAAGGGAGTTATGGGTCTTAAAAGTAGAGATTTTGTCAAATGTTGGGAGAAGGTCAGAAAGAAAACCGTTGGTCCGATTTCAATGAAAATTTGCAGTTGTGTGGGATAAATTCAGGTTATTATTACTAATATAAATTCATTTCAAAATAAAATAATCAAAAATATATTTTTTACTTTAAAAAACTGTTAAAAATATAGTTATACAATTTTGTGGTATAAATAATAGATGTAGTTGTGCGGGTCAGTATGATAGACATGTTAACATTTGTTTGAAGTTTATATCTTTTTTCGTTTAGCCTGTGACCTGCTCCTTTGATTCTTGGAAATTTCCTTCCAGGGCAGAGTAGGCCAGCCTCACTACGTCTCACTAACACAAACTCACACGCACAGCCCCACCACGCGCGCACCCCACGCACGAGCGCGTAGTCCAAGGTCGCGCCGCCCCCTACACTCCCTCCAGCCACACCCTCCACGAATCCCGCCACTCGCTCAACACGAGTACCGCGTGTCCGCGTTTTTTCAATTTTCAGAGTATTATGGTATGACTGCAACCGTATCAATTATTGCCTTGTAAGAAATATAGGCATACAATAAATAGAAAAGGAATTGCGAGTAAAACATTGTTGTGTGAAACAAGTTATAGGCTAGGGCCTACCTGTCAAGTAACTGAAGATCCAGCTTCTTCTGAAGATGTATTTAACTAAGTGATAGGAAAGTGAAAATTTACGATTTAATTTAATTTTAAATTCATTGTAATTAATTTCCTGAAGCCTTACTGATAACTTGTTAATACTTGTTTAAATAACTAAAGAGAACCATAAAATCAATTTATTTTCCAAGCATTGTATATTTGTTATTTGAGTATATATGTTTTTAAATCAATAAATAGTAAAAGTAGGCGCTCATTGGTGATAGAACGGGGTCGAACCGCCGATTGTATTCGTAAAATATACGTTCCGGTAGTCGTTCGGGCCTATAAAACGCGATCCGGCTTCATTTTTTGCTGGAAAAATGTGGTCCGATTGCTAATTGTTATGATTAATCATGGTTAGATTGTGAATTTTGCTATATATTGAGGCTCTGTCATCATTTTTGGTTAATAAACACCACGTTTTGGCCGTCGATTTCGGACTTTGGAATGCGAGGAACGGTTGTTTTCGGCAAATATAATGCTGTGAAATTGCCTATGTTTTTTGCTATTTCCGTGGATAATATCCGGTTCGCTTGCCGCTTCAGGCCAATAAAACGCAGTCTACTATACCAAAAGAATTCAGTCGTTTTTGTGTTTCTGGACACCATGTTGAGGCAAAATTTATGTTTTTACCGATAAAACATGGCCTTAAATGCGTTTCGGACGTCGTTTTCGGTATATAAAACACGACCCGGCTTTATATATTACCGAGAAAATGCGGTCCGATTGCCGTTTTTGAGCAATTAAGTACATTTCCGGCATAAAATACGGTTTGTACTAAATTTTTGGCCGATAAGATAAATTGTGGTCGTATTTATGACTCATGTATATAGTCAATGGTAATATGCTGTAAAATGATTGCAAAAAATTACATATTTTGGCTGATAACTACACACGCCGGGTCGGTGAATTTCTCTAAAAACCCAGTTTGACAGTTTTCAGGCTAAAATTCGGCTCGATTGACGTTTTAGATGGCAAAATGAGAATATATTGCTATTTTAGGCCGATAAAATGTGTTTCGATCTTAGTTTTGGTAAAATCTTCGATTTCGAAAATTACATACTTTGATACTTCCGCTGGCGTGTTAGCCTTTAAGACAGCCACACACTACCAGACTTTTTCCCGAACAAAACATTGGACCGAGCAGGATTTTGATACTTCCGCTGGCATGTTAGCCTTTAAGACAGCCACACACTGCCAGACTTTTTCCCGAACAAAACATTGGACCGAGCAGGATTTGGGGTCGAAGGGAGAAAATCCGGTAGTTAGTGAAGCCTCCGAACCAGACATCGAAAAAGACTTCGGACCAGACATCAGACCTAGCGCTCCGGAGGCGGCTTTTTGAGGAAAGATCAAAGAAAGATCGGTCCAATGTCTTGTTCGGGTTCTGGTTCAGGGTTCGGTAGTGTGTGGTACCTCCATACGCTGCTCCGAGCGCCGTCACGAGCCCCGCCGCTAGCGATACGACGACGGTGAGGGTTGCGGTCTTGACCAGCGAGCATATAATACAGCTGGTCTTTGGCACATTAATAAAACTGTTGTCATTTTAGTTTCCAGTTCACTAGTTTATGTAAAGTAGTCTGCACGATGGAGTGGTCTGAGGAAAACACTTTGATGTTTATTTCCGAGTACAACAATCGGCCAGTTTTGTGGGACTTGTCCCATCCTTCACTACCACAAAGTGAAGAGGAATGACGCTTGGAGAGAAGTGAGTGAAATCGTGGGGAGGTGGGTGACACGGGAAATCTACAGACAAGTACACTGCCGACTTACACAACGGCAACTAAAAGTCGTCCCCACCGTTTTTACCCCGCTCGGTGGTTTTCGCGCTCAATCTGTCCGATCCGATGGCTTGTTCGGGGTCTTGATCGGGAAGAAGTTCGGAGTGAATTTAGCTACCTTCATGCCCTGCTCCCTGCTCGATCCGATGTCTTGTTCGAGCAAAGGTCCGGTAGTGTGTGGCCGCCTTTAAATTACGGACTGGGTATAAACTATTGCGATTTTCCTTGGCCGATAAACTACGTTTAGGCCTACTTGTCGTTTTCGGTTTAAAAGTTACGGCGACCATGAATTGCGGTCAAATTGCAATTTTTTATTATAAAACCGGTCAAATTGCTGATTTTTGCCCATGAATTCAAGACAGTCGTCTTTTTAGGCCGATAACACACATGTTGGTCAATAAAACGCGTTCGGCTATTCTTTACGGCCGATCAAATTATTATTGTATTTTTTTTTTATCAAATTTCCGGGGGAGGACTCCCAGACCCCCCACCCCTGAGGGGTATTTTATACAACCCCCCCCCAAAAAAAAACGGTCATTTCCCCCCACCCAATGTGACTACCTGGATCCGCCCCTGATCGTGCCTGAATTTTACTTTTACTAGTAAGTAACAAATTCTTCTTTAGCTTTAACAACAAATGGATACTAAATTCCAACAATAGCGAAAACTTACATCTAACAAAGGTTAGTATGTTGGTGATTGGAGTAAAATATCCCACAATTGCATATTTATGGAAAAATTGTTATGGAATAGTTCGGGGACACCCTGCACATTTATTTAATACAGTATTTTAAGAAATTAATAAGATCAATGTATTATGATTAAATATATTTGTTAAATTGTAATTCTTAAAATTAAAAACCATTTTATATTTAAAATTAATGTTTATATAATAAATAATGTTATTTGTTTTTAAGACAGTAAATCTATCCTAGCTTATTTAGACCTAGATAATTCGAACCTCTATAATTAAAATTCAATTTTTTGGATAGTTTGAATTTTATTACCGCAGTCCCTTAAGATTCGAACTATCCGAGTTCTACTGTATTTAAATGTGCTCACAACTGTGTCAAACATTTTTAATGATAAAATCTGTATAGGCTACTCATAAAAATCATCTGGAAATGTACTCATAAAAACTATAAAGTGAACGCTCAAAATACAAATATTTTTAAGATTAGTTGTCGGCGACATTGAAAGGCACATCAGTGGAAAATAGTAAGCAACAACCCTACTCAACCAGTCGAGCCGCGGGCCGTGCGCCCCGGACCGACGAAGAACGAGTAGACGGAAAGACAGTGCTGCGTGGGGGGAGGGGGAGAAATGTGGAGAACGCGCTCCTCTCTCCCCCAACCAGATCACACACACTCACAGCACTGCCCGAGTTGTCTTCCTAGCGGTGCGTGGTGGCGACTTTTAGAACTACTACTCCTCACCGCCAGACTAGCCTAGCGGCCAAACACCCTTAAACAAGTTTTTAGCTCTTTTGAATGCTGAGAAAACATCACTTTACAAAATGGATAACAGCTTTCATAAAATTAAGTTTAAAAATATAAAATTATACCAATGAACTAAAACCATGTCTATCTATGACGTATCAAAATTTGAAATCGATAAGTTGATCCGTTTCGGAAATATGAATTTTTTAAGTCCGTAGTTGCTAGAAAAACGGCAAAAATCGTGTACTTTTTAGATTCTACCCGCAATAAAAATGAGTTAAATCAAAATTTAAAATTGTTGTTTACACCGAAACACGAAGAATAAGATAAGGACAATTTTGATGTAACCGCCGTTGTTGTAGCTCAATCGGTTAATTTTTGATGGCAAGTCAAACTCGAGTATCCATAATTTTGAATCCGACAGTAGTCCATCTTGTTGCATATATGCTTACATGGGGCTCAGCTAAATGGCGCTAAACTCAACTATATGATCAGGTACGACGCAATACTTCTGACTTCATCGGTGAAGGTTGATGTTACCCTGCAAGCAGTGCTGCCAACGGCAAAACTAAATTCCTCTACATTTCTTTCTTTTCAAAATGACATATTATTTGACTAGGAACTACACTGCACATAACTTTCCACATGACTTTCCAAACCCTTCAATCGCATCGGTTTGCCATTCGATAAAGAAACAAAAAACACCTGTTTTCATAAAATCATATCATCTGTCCAATCAATATTTCATTCTAAAAATCAATACCAAAATGAAGCACAACTGTTTAGCAGTGCATTGGTACCAACCACAACTTCCCGCGACAAAGATTACCCGAGCTGGTAATTTAAAAAAGTTGTGTTTTTACATTTTCGGAGTGTCAGCTGCAATAATCACGTCGCGCCAAAAATTCATTCGATTTCTAATTGTCGTGACATTGTTATGCAGCTGCAACACGGTTCATTTATGTAATAAAATGAAAGTTCAGAACATGATCTTTCGAATAATATTTATATTGTTCACTTTCGGGTTGATTATTAGTGTTTTTTTATGTTACAAAATTTTTGGTCCCGAACCGACGGCTGCCATTCTAAGGCGATAGAGCGAACCGACGGGATGCGTCAGTAGGCCACTGCTAGGGTTAAGTAATTCATTTATTATTTTTTTTCCGCCCATTCATTCAGATATTCTTTAAATGTAAAACTGTTAATATATTTGTAATACTTTTCACTTCTCTTAACTAGTTAAAATTCAGTTAGTTTCAAAACTCTCAACAACATTTTGTGTATTCAAGCTCTGATCAGCAACCCTGTCGATGCACAGGCTACTTGTCTATGTAGACGTTTTCCCAGGGTTTAAGCTGCGGTCGCATTTGTCACAAAATGCGACATGCACCACGAAAATGCAACAATATTTTGGCAGGCTGTCGCTTTTTTGTTACAAATAAAAGTATAAGACATTTTTTAATTTTATTGCAGAAAATCTGGTTTTAACAATAAAAATTGTATTAAAAGTCCGTGATCACGATCCACAACCAAAAAGATTAGAAGAGTAGGTGGGATGTTGTAGAGGCTTAACGTTGCGTTGGTTGCACTACGTCACTTTACCGATCGCCTCTGAGCGAGTGGTAGAGGAGACGAGCCTACATTACGTAAACAGTTGCTGTCGATTTCAACTGCATACCGTGTAAACGGAATGGTTGAGTTACTGAAATGACAGTTGTAGTGACAGTAGCTAGCCCCCTAGCAGACGTCATGCGCTCCGCTGTGACTCGGTTTGGCGCGCACTCTGTGGTAGCCGAGTCTAGCCGAGCGAATCGGCGAATGCGAGAATGTCGAGGGCTAGTTCGCCACCGAAGGGATGACTGCGCTCGCCTCACAATCGCATTGATTCTTGTCGGTTTGTGACCGAGTCAAAGGAGACGAGCGGCAGGTCCTCCATACTTAGTGTCGCTCGCGGTCTCGACTCGCTGCAGAATTTGGACGGTTACAAAAGCACGAGTCGCTTGAAATCGCAACGATCGGGCTAAAGTGTAGAGGTACCTCGGCGAAAACAGACAACTCGAAATCGGTAATGCGCAAATGCGATCGCGATATGCTTTGAGGTTATGTTTCAGAGTGTATAATGTTTGGGGTGTGTGAGTTTTAGTTGTTCTTGTCCAATATTAGGCCTATTCTATTAGAATGTTTACTATATTTCCATTACAGACTTTAATGGTTAAAATGGATAAGTTACCAAGAAAAGTAGACTCTGCTGAATTATATATTACGGTATTTAAATGTTAAACCTTAAAAACAAATACAAGCAAAACATAACTTAACCCATTGGAGACTTAGTTTTTAATGTAACAGCAGTCCGTGTAGAACCCAATTAAAAATGGCAAATTTGCAGTGCTTTAGTAAATAAATCATAAAAAATATATTTTACGATCTAAATAGTTAAAAGTTGTGTTTCTAATAATCTACATGAAATTTTCTATTATAGTAAGTAAATATTGGATTAAAAAAAAAAAAACTCAACATTTTATATATATATAAAAAAAATAAAAAAATTTTTATAATTTTTTGTTTGTTTAAAGCAGACTTTAATAAAATTACATTGCAATTTTTTTTTAACTATTTCCTGGTACAATCCATACACAGCATAGAATTCCTTACATAAAATTTTTTTAAGTACTCATTTATCTATAATATCCTATTTTTTATAGCTATTTTTGGAAAACCTTGCAGAAGTGAAAAAAACACGACTTTGAGCAATGTCATGTAGTTATCAATTATTAGTCATTTCATGTAAAAACATATAATTTGTAGGTAAAAGTTACGTGTTATAGTTAAACAAATATAATAATGTAAAAAATAATAAAAATAAAAAAATAAAATAAATAAAAAAATAAAATAAAATAAGCTTGTATGAGTCGGCTGTTATAACTCAACAGCTGACTTTCAGCACTATAATTTTTAGGCTATGTTTTATTATGTTTTTACATTTTTTTCTATTAGATTATACTTTTTATATGGTTTTTAACTCTTTAAAAACATTATAAAACATAAAACTTAGTAATTACTTGCCTAATGAATATTTTAAAAATAAATAAAAACGTGATGTCGTCATCACGGAACTGTTCCGTGATGAGGCTTTTGGGCCACTACAACGATCACGGAACCGTTCCGTGATAAGTCGCCAATGGGTTAAGACCAAAAAATAGTATGACACGCCATAAAAATGCGAAAAGGAAAATATTTTTGCTACAAGTCTCTAAGAGCTTGTAGCATTTTTTCTCAAAGAATTTTTTTCCCAGCTGAATACCTGCGTTTTCCTATATTATATCATCTTTGTGTAAGTAGGCCTACTAATAGCGGTGACTTTATAAGATGGATATATATATCTTTTTTTGTGTTTTCACAATGAATTATCATATTTTTTAAGAAATAAAATGTCATTTAATTTCATTACTGTTTTCTGGGAGTCTCAGAAATGTTACTAATCACTGAAAATGCTTGGAAGTTGTAGGCTAAATAAGAAAACGATTCTACTTTAGTTCAATAATTTTTCTGGTTTTGTCCCCGAGAAAATTCTCCTACATAAGTTGGTGATCGGTATAATGTATAAGCACCAACAAATGTTTATGAATTAATTTGTTCTTCGTATTTTTTCAACATCATGTTTTGTATTTCGACATTGTTTTGTTTCCGCTTTGCCTGGTCCATGTTTGTAGGAATTTTTGTCATATGAGAGTTTGTATTGCTTGAGTAAATTTACATATTTTAAGGTTAAAGTTGTATTTTATTTCAATTTTATTAACTAAAGGCCATAATTCTAATAAGATTATTTATGAGTGTGCTC
The DNA here is from genome assembly GCA_963675035.1 of Allygus modestus. Classification (NCBI taxonomy): domain Eukaryota; kingdom Metazoa; phylum Arthropoda; class Insecta; order Hemiptera; family Cicadellidae; genus Allygus; species Allygus modestus. Next base: position 190,884,986 of record OY776111.1, on the reverse strand, counting down.
AGGGAAGCAATTTCAATATATTATTGCTGATATCCCAGAGATTGACATTAGCGTATGATGTAAATATTACCTTTTTTATACACTGGGACACACTGGAGGCTATTATGGTGTCTGAAGTTCCTCTTCCCACTTCCAGCCAGTGAACCATCACTGTAACGCCCATCACCTGTTACAACGGTTAAGCTGGTTACTGGTACTTATAACACAGAGCAATAGACCGAGCACATACCAATGTTACAGAGTGACTTGCAGTAACATTTGAATTTTTCGTTTTGGATGTGTATATGCCAGTAGAATTTTTTTAAGGTTTTGAAATGGAACAGGCCAAATCCTACTCTGGTTACTATCTCAGGTCAACCTGAGCTTAGAAAACATCATTTATTAGCCCAATTAATATCCCAATGACAAATGGCAACTAGGTCCAGTATCGAACCTTCACAAAATGTACAGTTTTGATCAGGATTGATCTGGCGAACCTTAGATACGAGGCGAGCACTACAACAACTACGCTACTATCCAGTTCCTTTCTGGTATTCTACTGGATTAAAACAAGAATTTGACAGGAGCTTTGTGATTTTTATTAGATGTTATTTTGTAAGGCTTCAAATATTTAACATTTTTTCCAGAAGTTGGAATCGACGGCATTATTTTAACTTTTTTTACCCTGTGGAAATATTATTATACTATTTATCAAAATGCAAGTATTGTTGCTTACTCGGGAAGTGAAATAATAATAATTGAGTCAGAGAGGCCTTTCCTGTTTATAGTTATAGATTCAGATACAACAGCTTGCTGATTTATGAAGGCAGATTATAGTTGCATCTACTAACTAGGTTTGAGGTATTAATTTCTTTAGTAGCATGATTCGTGTTGTTACAACTAAACAGGATAAATAAAATACATCTTACAACACTATAAAGTATATTTACACTTATATGTACTTGCATGCAAGACGGTAAAATATACACATAAGATGGTACAAGGCAATCGATTTCAACCAGTTAAACCGGTCATCAGGCCCAGTCAGAGAATCTTTTGTGTATATTTTACCGTCAGTATGTAAGTACAGTATAAGTGTAAATATACTTTGTCGTGTTGTAAGACGTGTTTTGTTTATCCTAATTGAGGTATTACAAGAACAACAAACACGGTTGTTACTAGTCATTTACCTATTTATCCCTGAAATACTCACAGGGCAGCCCAGTACAGGCCCATGTGCCAGTGCTGACACCAGCCCCTGTCTGATGTTCTTCAGCTGGCGAGTCGTGACTGCCGAGGTGTTGTCCACACTGTCCTTGCTCCTATCCAACACTAGGATATCTTTCTTTTTCTCTGTCAAGAGTGAAAGCGTTACTTTCACATAATGTTTGGAATTGCCTGGAAAGAAATTTACCTTAATAATTGGAGTCAATCAGTAAACAGCATTATTTGACAAATCATTAATTTGCAATGGTATCAGACCGTATAATCAATTACCTCAATATTTGTAAAACCACTCGCCACACAATCAATTTTTTTTTAAATATGTCCTAAATCATTTAATTGAAAATTGTACAGTACATATGATTTTTTCAGAGATGGCTCCGAATACTTCCTAATACTGGGCACCTAGTAGTTGCATTCATTTCAGAAAAACTACCACAGAGCGCACCTCTGATTTATTTCTCTATCATGCAGCCAGCTAGTTAGGTTTTAGCACAAATTGCGTGTGTAAAGAACCTTTTATAACTGCGAGTCTTAACAGACAAAAGTCTAAGGAACTAGACTACCGCTTTTTTAAGTAATCAACGACTTTAGACTTAAATTGAAAGATGTTATTTTGAAATAAATATTGTTATATATGTGAATTAACTAAAACAAAGGTTTTACCCCATTAACCCATTGGCGTAGACATACGAGCTGATCTCGTTCCTTACTTGTAATTTTATTAACCTGTGAATTGGAGAATAAAATTGGTGTTTTTAAATGGATTAATGGCGTATTTTAATTAAAATATTGTTTTCTTTCAGTTTAGAGAGTTGCATTGGCACACACACAGTAGACATAAGTAAAAATTAGCAAAATCAGTGTTGGCCATGTGCAAGATTCAAAGAATTAACCAATCCCGTCAACTTCCAAGCAAACCTGCCACCGTTTGTTTTACTTGGGCCCTCCCACCAACGTTGCCACAGACCGGTTAACTCATTGAGAGTTGCACAACTGGTCAGTTTACGTCGTGTGCGGGAATCGAACCCACGAACATCGTATCACCACCTGGCCAAGGTGTTTCCACGACGTAGCTAACTCAGCTAACACGACCAAAGGCCTGGCGGCGATATTAAGGGTTTTCAGTCAGTCCGCGCCCCTAGCGGATAGAACAGTAGACGCCCGCGGTCATTAGTTACAAATTTTGCTACTAGAGTGCAGCACCACTCAGTTCCCGTTATAGGCTACTGCAAATAGAATAAAATTACTACCTCAATGGGTTAAAGTACCAATAAAATAAAGTTGATGAAAAATGTACCTGACTATGACCTTGTTTGTAAATTTGATTTATAAAAATAATTTATCTTCTCGATAACCTTACTATTTTCAAAAGAAGAAAATACAAGAAAACAAACTATAGTCAAATTGTACTACCATCTTCTAATTTCAAAGGTTAAAAATTCTTAAATTTGAACAGCTAATACAATTTACTTAAAATAAGCTAGTGTTCATATTTGTACCACTAGAAGCCTCAATAGACCTCATTAGGGTTTGAAAATGATAAGTGCTTAGGGCTCTATCACATGGAATTTTGAGGATTCAAGTTTTTTTTGTCTTTACTTGATAAGCTTACCAATGGAGTGGCTGACAGTGAAGGTGTCGGTAACGGGAGCCACCAGCTTCTCACGATAGGCAATCTGCATCTGTCCGATGTCAGCTTCCACCTTGTACTCCGACCTGATCCTCTCCCTGATCACCTCTAGGTGAAGCTCCCCCATTCCTAACACAAGTATCACAGGTACGTCATACATCACAGAGTGGCTGACAGTGAAGGTGTCTGTGACGGGAGCCACCAGCTAATCACAATAGGCAATGTGCATCTGTCCGATGTCAGCTTCCAACTTGTGCTCCGACCAGATCCTCTCCCAGATCCCCTCTAGGTGAAGCTCTCCATACCTGTCACAAGTATCACAGGTAAGTCATACATCACAGAGTGGCTGACAGTGAAGATGGCAGTCGCTGGAGCCACCAGCTTCTCACGATAGGCAATCTGCATCTGTCCGTTGTCAGCTTCCACCTTGTACTCCGACCTTATCCTCTCCCTGATCACCTCTAGGTGAAGTTCCCCCATACCTAACACAAGTATCACAGGTACGTCATACATCACATAGTGGCTGACAGTGAAGGTGTCGGTGACGGGAGCCACCAGCTTATCACGATAGGCAATCTGCATCTGTCCGATGTCAGCTTCCAACTTGTACTCCGACCTGACCTCTCCCTGATCACCTCTAGGTGAAGCTCCCCATACCTGTCACAAGTATCACAGGTAAGTCATACATCACAGAGTGGCTGACAGTGAAGGTGCCAGTCAGGGTGGCCACCAGCTTCTCAAGTTAGGCAATCTGCATCTGTCCGATGTCAGCTTCCGACTTGTGCTCCAATCTGATCCTCTCCGTGATTACCTCTAGGTGAAGCTCCCCATACCTATCACAAGTATCACAGGTAAGTCACACATCACAGAGTGGCTGACAGTAAAGGTGGCAGTCGCAGGAGCCACCAGCTTCTCACGATAGGCAATCTGCATCTGTCCGATGTCAACTTCCACCTTGTACTCCGACCTAATCACCTCTAGGTGAAGCTCCCCATACCTATCAAAAGTATCACAGGTAAGTCATACATCACAGAGTGGCAGACAGTGAAGGTGGCAGTCAGGGTGGCCACCAGCTACTCAAGATAGGTAATCTGCATCTGTCCGTTGTCAGCTTCCACCTTGTACTCCAACCTGATTCTCTCCCTGATCACCTCTAGGTGAAGCTCCCCATACCTATCACAAGTATCACAGGAAAGTCATATATCACAGAGTGGCAGACATTGAAGGTGGCAGTCGCGGGAGCCAACAGCTTCTCACGATAGGCAATCTGCAAAAGTCCGATGTCGGCTTCCACCTTGTACTCCGACCTGATTCTCTCCCTGAACACCTCTAAGTGAAGTTCCCCCATACCTAACACAAGTATCACAGGTACGTCATACATCACAGAGTGGCTGACAGTGAAGGTGTCGGTGACGGGAGCCACCAGCATATCACGATAGGCAATCTGCATCTGTCCGATGTCAGCTTCCAACTTGTGCTCCGGCCTGGTCCTCTCCCTGATCGCCTCGAGGTGAAGCTCCCCATACCTATCACAAGTATCACAGGTAAGTCATACATCACAGAGTGGCAGACAGTGAAGGTGGCAGTCACGGGAGCTACCAGCTTCTCACGATAGGCAATCTGCATCTGTCCGATGTCAGCTTCCAACTTGTGCTCCGACCTGGTCCTCACCCTGATCGCCTCTAGGTGAAGCTCCCCATACCTATCACAAGTATCACAGGTAAGTCATACATCACAGAGTGGCTGACAGTGAAGGTGGCAGTCACGGGAGCCACCAGCTACTCAAGATAGGCAATCTGCATCTATCCGATGTCAGCTTCCACCTTGTACTCCGACCTGATTCTCTCCCTGATCACCTCTAGGTGAAGCTCCCCATACCTATCACAAGTATCACAGGTAAGTCATACATCACAGAGTGGCTGACAGTGAAGGTGGCAGTCGCGGGAGCCACCAGCTTCTCACGTTAGGCAATCTGCATCTATCCGATGTCAGCTTCCACCTTGTATTCTGATTTCATCTTCTCCCTGATCACCTCTAGGTGAAGCTCCCCCATACCTAACACAGGAATCACAGGTACGTCATAAGTCACAGAGTGGCTGACAGTGAAGGTGTCGGTGACGGGAGCCACCAGCTTCTCACGATAGGCAATCTGCATTTGTCCGATGTCAGCTTCCATCATGTAGTCCGACCTGATCCTCTCCCTGATCACCTGTAGGTGAAGCTCCCCATACTTGACTTGACACAGGTGTTACAGGTAGGTCATACAACACAGTGGCCTTGTAGTGAGAAATAAAATGCACCACTGTTTCATTTTTGCAACTGTGTAAAAGCTCCAAATCTTGGTTAAATCAGCTATGGAATATATGCCATGATCACTAGCATAGTATCATGGTAACTTTACTTTGGAAGAGTTAGATCTCATGCAGACAGTGTGATGATTGTGACAAAAAACAATGAGATTTAACCCTCCAGCTGACCAGATCCCATGGTCACAAGAAGCAAAGAGCAAAGAGCTCGTGCAAGAGCTGGGTTATTCTAGTTACCACCGTATGTGGAGGTTTTTGACAATCATTCATATAATCCAATACTTCAAATTACTTACTCAAGTCATATTGGTGCCTTATACTTATTCTCTCCACCCTTATCCTTTCCTTTCCTCGTTTTTGTTTATTGACATGTTTTGAAATATTCTCAAATCTCATATATTGTAGCAGGATTAATTTTATAAATTACACATTTTATACCTGCTAAAATAGTTTGACCAATTTCTTCATCAAATGATACCCTTAGGCTGGGATCTTCTCTATTTAGCTCTTCTAAGGCTTCATCAAGGCTTTGTTGAAATGCCTGCAAAAGCATTAATTAACTTAACCAAATAACCAATTGGATATGCACTTTGTATTGCTTAAGATTATAAAATGGGTTGATTAAGATTAATGTACATTATCCCTTGCAGTTCTGAGAAACATTTTCACTGAAGAACTTGAAATGGTATTTTAAACATTTTCTGGTCTGATAAAGCCAATTTTTTAAAATTAACGTCAACTATTTATTAGCATATCTGTGGGTGTTCATCTTTAGTAAACCTGTATCAAATCAATGGACAGTGTTGTTATCGATCATATATAATTAAAACAAATTTTATAAAGTTAGGAACGTAGAACAATTTTTATTGAGGAATTCACAATAAACAAAGAAATGAGGAAAACATTTAATCCCTCAAAATATAAATTAAGTTGCAAAACAAGAAATAACTCATTCCATCTAATCAACAAATTCACCAACAAAAGAATTCTTCAAAAGAGTGAATTTAAAAAATCAGGTCTACAAGTTAACTTGTAGCAGTTATTATGTAGGCCAAACAAGGAGGAGATTAAAATCCAGATACAATGAACACATAAGGCCATACGATCTAACAAAATGACGTCACAAAAATCGTCATTTTCAGAACACATTTTGCAAACAGATCATACCTAAAAAAATATATGGGAGAACCTACAAATTTTGGAATATGAAAAGAAAGGACAAAAAATGAATACCAAAAAAGAACTCCATATTTATACTACCTTCCATAATGACAATGAAAATATACTCAACGCAGTGTAAACTAATGTGCGAAACCTAATATTTGACAAAATTTATGAAATCAGATGATCAAAGGAAACTTCACCAACACGCTATAAGCCAAGAAAAAGATAGCACATGATAGCTACACTATTTTAATTCCATCGGATTGTCTTTGTTTATTTATATATTAGGTTAATGTACTTACACTGTGAAGATGACTTGAAAGTCCAAACAAGTGTCGTGTAGATTAAAAATGACAAAAGGGTACTCAAGGTTTATTCCTTTATTTCTTAATAGCTGATTAAACCCGTTACACCCGGTGAAAAGTAAATTACTAATGTCAGCTGTTTATTTGAATAACATTATAGTATATTTCACTACTAGTCAAGAAAGTGGCCTATTTTGGGGCAAGATAGCATTTTACGTGCAAGGCAAAGCCGAGCGTGGAAAATGCTATCGAGCCTCGAAATAGGACTTTTGTGACGAGTAGTGAACGATACTTTTCATCCGATACAAATAACCACATTAAACTTAAACAAAAATGATCTGATATTTTATAGTCTAGTAATTTTGTATAAGTAAACACAACACAATTTTACAATTCATTTTTGTGTTAAAGTCAGCTGTTGGAACACAGAATCGTCAAAAATAACGAAATCACACTCCTGTTGAGTAAAATGACAACTTCAATTGTTTAGGACAGGAAAAGTTTTATTTGGGACAGGCAATGTATTGTTTTGGACAGGAAAAGTAATGTTTAGGACAGGCAAAGTCAGCTGGTCATTTTTTCTTTTGTTACAAGGAAATCGATAATTTTTGTAAACCTCAGCTATTTTCGAATACAGAGTGATGAAAAATAAATAGCAGAAAACTGTAACCGTATGGTCTCATTTGATTAACATTGGAATTTTGGATGTCCCACGGGTAGTAGCCCTAGAAGATTTAGAGAAAACTGAGTCAGGTACAACAGCTGTAACCTAAAGGAACCTACTCTGAAAATGTCATGCCTTAACTCCTTGTAGTTTAGCCGTATGGCGATCCACACACAGACAAGAACTCTGCTTTATTTATATAGATTAATATTATATTAGAAGCCCTAATTTGTAGGGGTCTGTGGTGCACCGAAAAAAAGGTACCGTACCGGTACGGAACAAAACTAATTACCGTCATCAGTTCGGTACAGAACATAACCCCAGTCTAGATTTGGTACGGTACAATTTACTGCGTCAAACAATAAACCGAGATAAGCTGAACAATGTTTAACAAAATAATGGTTGAAATAAGACTCCTGTAGATAACTAGTCATTTCCTTTAAGGAAAAATAAGACTCTAAACTTCTCTCAGCTCAAATGAAGAGATGTTAAAAGCTATACGAGAATAAAGATAAAGGTGGGCAAAGGGAGGGGAGGGGCTGGGTCAGGTCCGGCAAAAAGTCTGACTTTGAAGATGGTTTGGACTCGGAAAGCGTGATGGGTGAGGGGAGACGGGTCTGGTCATTAGCAAACTGAACCAGTTGTTTGTCCAACATCATTTCTTGAGTGAGAAAAGGAATACTACCTTTTAATCATGTTATTTCTCCATTATGAATTCAAATTAAACTGCTACTTTATTTATGTATAATTATTATTGTTATTGAAGTATACTAATGAAATTAATTTTAAATTATATAAAAAAGTTCAACTAATCAAATAATAACACCTAACTTAATAAATTTAAAATTGTAGCATAAATTTATAATTGTTTTATTGTGTTGTGACATTGTTATATACATATATCTGTTATATGTTAGATTATCTTGTGTGGGTTTGAGAAATTCTAAAAATTATTAACAAACTATTTTTTTTTATGAGGTTAATATAATTATTTAAAGATGAGTTAGTCATATTAACATGATATTGTTGTACTTTAATTACTTTCTTCCATTATCTTCCAGTTTTACATGGTACTTACGTTTAAATTAAGGCACTGTAATATTTTTTATGGGTTACAATTTTGAATTTAGTAGCCTTATTACATTTTGAATTTAAAACTTATTTTATTTTATTCTTCAGTATATAAAGGTTTATTTTATAATTTTCTTTAGCTTTACATCATATAAACCTAATTCTTTTAAGTTATCTTATTTTACTTTGTATTATTGATACAATAATCTCCCAATTCACATAGAATGGTGTTTGTAAAGTTTTAGTTTTTGCTGTTCTTGTTTCTATGTTTTATTTATATTTAAAGCTACATTGCTTTAAATATTATCAGTTAATCAACTTATGCAAATTGATTGATTCTCAAGTTTTTGAATTTATTGTCATGAATATTTCAAGAACTTGTATTAATAAAACATTAAAATTTAAACCCTAAAGTTGCAGGTTTTCAACAAATATACCATTGTATAGTTATTTTTCTTTTAATAAAATAAATAATATAAATTATATATGGCCTAAAGTCTTACTCATTAATTTGTTATGATAAATAAAAATTAATATTTAGTACAAATTAGTATATATGAAGGTACATTGTACCGCACCGAATTTGTACCGAGAACCGAGGTACAAAATCTTTTATCGTACCGAACCGTACGGATCTAAAATTTTTGGTACCGCAGACCCCTACTAATTTGTGAATCAAACATACGTATATATTTATACATATATTTTTTATTGTTGTTCAATTGAAATCATTATTCATCCATGGTAAAATAAAGGTTAAAAAAATTAATAATAACATTAATATAATTCAATAAAATTTTATTTTTATAATTAAAGTTTAATGTAAAAAACATTGTTTTCAATAAAAAAATAAAATGAGTTTTTTAACTATTTAAAGAACTACTTGGCTAGACAGTCAAATAGTTTAGTTCAATAGGCCTACTCGACTCGTCTAAAAAAAAAAACACTACTCGCCCACCCCTAAAATCCACAGTACAGGAAATCAACGCAAACCGATACATCGGCCCTTAGCACTTTTTGGATGAAACACATTAGCCAATATATCACAATTTTCAGGAATAAGATATATCGGCCCATAGCAGTGAAAGAGTTATTGGTTAGAACAAGACATTCTCTGTGGAAAAATTGCTTGTGATGGAGACAAACTCAACAATACCAGCATATAAACAAATAAACTATATCTTTCCAAAATATTTCACTTGCAAATGAGCCACATACAGGGACCAATTCTGGTGTTTTCTGCAACAAACGTGTTACTATAATCTATGTGATTAAGGGGTCGGTACACCATCTGATCCAAAAATGGTTCTCATATACCGGGACTGTGTTGTAGTTCCAATCTCATGCAATGTTTCTTCATACAAGCCATGACAAAGCTGGTTTTTGGTTAGGCTAAACGGATAGTCCATTTAAAATATACAGTGAGCATTTTGGGTGGAACCTGACTGGATAAATGAGGTGCACATTTTTTTAATCTATTTTGCTGATTCTTACTTTCAATTCCTTGCCGCAAGTGTGTTTCCAGGAGGCACTAGACTATATAAAAGTTGTTTAACACTTCCCAAAAAACAACTCGGCGACTGCAGGGCAAAGTCCTACTCAGTACGCTACATTTTTTTTGGTTGGGGATGGATTTTGAAATATTTATTTTTTTCCACTTTATCTTGCAATTTCATGGTAAAAATATTTTGTTTATAAGTTTTATGACCAAAATTAGTATTAGTATATATAGTCTTTCTCTAAGTATTCCCTCTGAACATCATTTAAACAAAAACGACACAGTCTAATGCACAGAAAATATTGTGCAAAACATCATTTGCTTGTACCTCACATAACAGCATAAAAACAACTGACTGAACGTAAACAAACTGTCTGCGTACGAGACGATAACAAAGAATTGCATAAGCTGGCCAGTCTATGACAGCTGTTGCGAGAATAGTGTTGCCAACTCAACAGAAATGTATCACTAAAATAAACTTAAAAAAACGAATGCATAAAGGTATCTGTAAATAATCCGGAAACAACTTTACAATACCCTAATTACATTTACATGTTTGGCGTATATATTCGTCATACGCTTGTAAGTTTCAAATTCAGTTGTAATATACCCATCTATCGCTCGCAAATGTATTCTATTGTTAGAGTATATATATGTCCAATGCTTGGGAAGGGTTAAGAATGTACTCGATTGCCATATGTAATGAAGGAAATTCATTAGGGAAAAAGTTACTGCAGATATAATAACATCTAACATAAAATTATTGGATGGTTGGGCAAATAATCAAAAACTTGATGATACCTGTGATGGGGGCTCTATTGAGCAAAAGAATACAGGATCAGGAATCACTGCTCCAATGTTAAACCTTGCTTCTGCTTCTTTGTCAGTTAATTTCTCCGACTTCATAAGCGCAAGCTTGGCTTTGTTTGCTGCAGAGGCGTTTGATGTTAGAAGATCCCCAATCACAGAAGACTGAAAAAATATTTTGAAGAAATTAATAAATACCCCGTTGCAGCAAACCTGTGTACTTAGCAAATTTCTAATGCATGTTTCTCACTACATAAAGCCAATTACCAAGTTTCATAAAAACGCAAACATAAATAAGTGATGTATAGCATTTTATTTGATCTCCATAAGCATTAGAGCTGAGTACGCAGGTTTGCTGCAAGTAGGAAGATATGAAATGTGTTTGTAGCAAATTTCCTCTAGAGGGAAGAAGCTATTACTGTAGGTCTCATGGTAAGACTTAGCCCGAGACCATGATAACTTTTTGTTTTGAGGTCCTCAGATGCCAAAAACACTATTCGTTCAAATTTATATATATATATAGTATATATGTGTCCGTGAATGCGGTAACATGAGTAAAAAACGTCTGATTTCGATGATATTTGGCTCAAATGTGTAAAGTGACATTCATGACTAAGTTCAAAAACCAGAAAAATCGAACCATGGAAAAGAGAATTTATGGGGTTTTAAAATTTTCCAAAAATCCTTTTTTGCACTTTTCACCCTTAAATTTTTAAAACACACAATTTTTATTTTTACCATTTTCTAGAGCTTAAAAAAACTAATAATATTGTATTTTTAATCATTAACCTAGGTTATTTGTGTAGAAAATCTATAAAACGTGTTCATAAAATCTCCCAAGTTAATCTTATGGGAAAATGGTTTTTAGCTTTTCCTCAATTAATTTTTCCGGTAAACTTCACATTTGCTTTTATCAATCAGTTTAGCTCTATAAAACAATCATTTTGGTGTTTAAATTGTGATTCTACATCCAACCATATCCAAGATATTCAAAGTGCTAAAAATAGTACGTTGTCCAATGTTATCCTTAAGGGGAATATTTAAAATTTGACATCTCGATTATGTATGAACGTATATTGATGAAACTTGGTATATGGCTTCATCTAGTACTGGTATATTGATATTTGCACAACAAAATTATTTTTTGTTAATTTTCCCTTTAGCAGCAAACCTGCATACTCATCCCTAATGTTATTCTTATGGAGGATAAATAGAATGCTATATATCACTTGTTATTTATGTATTTTTATGAAACTTGGTAAGTGGCTTTATGTGGTAGTAAGAAATACATGAATGCATTGGAAATTCGCTGAGTACGCAGGTTTGCTGCAACGGGGGTATTATTTAATGTTAAAATATAACTCAACCGGTGAAGCTACAAACCAATTTGTATTAATTTATGTTCATAGTTAAGGGAGATATAAAACTTTACTTATTCTCCATAAGAATAACTTAGGGATGAGTATGCAGGTTTGCTGCTGCGAGAATAATGAACAAAAACATTTTGTTGTGCAAATATCAATATACCACAACTAGGTGAAGCTACATACTAAGTTTCATCAAAATACATTCATAAATAATCGAGATATCAAATTTTATTTATTTTCCATAACGATAAAATTGTACAACGTACTGTGTTTAGCACTTGAATATCTCTGCAACGGTTGGACGTAGAACAACAATTTAAACACCAAAATGAATTTTTAATGGTTTTGTAGAGCTAAACTTATTGGTAAAAACAAATGTGATGTTTTCAGAAAGATTAACCGAGTAAAAGCTGAAAACCTTTTTTCCTTAACATTAAAATAGGAAATTTTATGATCATGTTTTTTTGGATTTTCTCCGCAACCGCTTAACATCTATGTTAATGATTCAAAATACTTAAGTTTTTTTAAGCTCTATTAAATGGTCAAAACCAAATTGTGTGTTTTAAAGTTTTGGAGTTAAAAATGCAAAAAGACTTATTTTTTGTAATTGTAAACCCTCATAAAATCCCCTTCCCATGATCCGATCTCTCAGGTTTTCAAACTCAAAGTTATGAATGGCTCTTTACATATTTGTGCCAAATCTCATCCAAATTGGATGTTTTTTCTCTAGGTTATTGCATTCACGGGCACTATTTAGTTGTACATGGGGTATGGGGGGTTAAAAGCCACCTTCAGATAACTTGATCCGTCTAGTTTTCAAACTCATTAAAATAAATACTACTTTACATTTCTGTACCAAATTTGATTAAGATCAGACATTTTTTAATGGCTGTTATCGGGTTAACGGTCACCAAAAAAAACTGAAAATTCGGTTTCCAATATTTGGAACAAATAGTGTTTAGTGCAGTTACATATGAATTTCTGAAAAAAAATTGTTTTATATCTGGAATATACTGATAAAAATACATCAGTTACAATTTAAAAAAATATATGTTTGCCAACGGTACCTTATACTCCACTTTTACCCTTCCACAATGCAACCCACGGTAATAGCTTCTTTCCTATAGAGGAAATTCGCTAAAAGCTTAGATACTCTTAACCCTTCCTGGACGGGCAAATTTGTGACATAGGACAGGAGAAAATTAGAGGAAAAAAATTAAAATTAATTTTCATTATTTGTGTTTTGTTATACTAGTATACATGAAATAAAAACAATGAAACACTTCATACTGTCAAAATATTTTTTTACTTGTTTTTATATAAAAATAAAATTATGCGAATATATCTGCTACCCGTCCGCGGATGAGTAGAAAAGCGGCGGATATATCCGCCACCCGTCTTTGAAGATATGGCCATGACAAGGTTAGGCAATAAATAAAGAACAATATGTTGTTGTGTTGTTTATTGTACAAAACTGCATAAAGAAAATAACATTTCAAGGAAAAGTTTAACAACAATTTCAGTTTTCCAAAAGTTACAAAATAATTTTACAGGGTTTACAAGGTGCCTGTAAATAGTCAAACGTTCTTCTAAAAATAGTTTTTTTGGGTGTGGTACACCTCAAAACATGTGTCTGGATGTAAGTACGGCTTTTTGTCACATATTTTACAAAAGTAAACAGTTTCCTTGCGAACTTTGTTCTTTGCACAAACATGACATCTGAAGGACCCCTTCGGTGCTTTGCCCATAACATGGAGTTTTCCGTTCAGCCGTTGAATATCATTTTTCAGTCGTCCTGGTCGTCTTCTTGCAAAATTGTGTGTCTCCTGAATGTAGTCTCTTACTAAATCTTCCACAAGGCTAAGTCTAAACTGTTTGTGAGACACTGCTACTCTGTTGTTGTCTTCTTGTACGTAAGGATTTATATAGAATATAAGAGTTGATGGTAGACACTTCGAGGAGCCAAAAGAAAAGTTTTCGATACCATTTTTTAGCCCGCCTCATAAACTGATAACTAGATATCACGTGGTCAGCACCATCAACTCCACCCATGTGTTTTGTGTAATCTAAAACAGCATTGGGCTTTAGTACAGGAGGTTTATTTGGCCACTTGCTGGGCTTCTCTGTCATCTCATTCTAGCTTATTTTGTGTTTGGTTGTAAGCATAGTTACCACTCTTTTGTCCTTCCAATAAATAACACGTAAGTCGTTGTTTCTTCGTGCTTCTACATCACCACAATTGAGTGGTTTGCTTAGTGTTGGCATTTCTTTTCGATTATTCATAACCGTTCCCGTAACAAACATATTTTTCTTCAGCAACTCTTTAGCCAGTTCAGGGCTATTGTAATATCGGTCAACATATATATGGTGACCAGATGGAGGGTTCAGGGGATCTTTTACTAAAGAGTCACAGAGTCGTAGAACAGTATTTGTTGTTTTCAAAAGCTCGTCTTCGCTACCGTCACTTTTACCGTAATATGGGCTAAAACTGTAAATATACCCATTTAGAGCATCCGCGAGAACAAACACTTTTAGCCCAAATTTTACAGGCTTTTCGGGGTTGTAAACTCTGAATAAAACCTTGCCCCTGAATGAAATAGTGCTCTCATCCACTGACACATACGAGCTTGGCGTATAGAATAAGTTACATATTTCTTGAATTGTGTTCACAACATTTCTTATTTTGAGGTCACGTGTGCTTCCCTGTTCATGACTAAAGTGTAATCTCCAGAAAAGCATCAAAGACCTATCTCGAGTAAAAACATCCGAAAAAAAGGGCATCTCGTTTACCCAGGACAAAGAATAGTAGTCCTTTATATCAGGCAACGGGTGAAGTCCCATAATTCAGTATAACCCCGAGAAGAGCTCGGACCTCTGTGGTTGTTGTATCAGCCCAAACCTTTTGTTTCCTTTGGTTTTGAATAGGGAAACATTGAGCATATAGGTTGGTTTCATCACAAATCAATTGTATTAGATCACTATGAAAATAAAGTGAAAAAAATCAATTGGTTTTGAAGTGACATCTAATTCCGTAGGCAGATTACGGCCGTAATTGCAGTTATATATAGGAATAGTACTTACAGGTCCACTGTCACTGTCGGTCACAAAAGCATACTCCTTGTCCCACTTCATACGAAGGAGTTTAGCTTTAGATAGTTTTGGTTGTTGTGCCTCTGTACACGCCTTTTTAGATTTCTTTGCAAATGTCTTTTTGGACACCTTTGTAGATTCATTGGTTGAACCATGAAGACTTTCTTGTTCCGTGTCAATAAAACTTGAGGCATTCCCAATATCGTCCTCACTAACTTGTTCATCACTAACACATTCAACTTGAACCACATCACATTCATCTTGAGGGACATCAGCGTCTTTGTCACTTTCGGATACAAAACCATTTACTATATCAATATTATTTACATCATTATTTACATCACAACTACGCACAGATATGTTGTCATTTTCGTCCACTTCCATACCATCAACAGCAACATCACCCTCCGAAAAACTCTTGTTCAATAATTCAATAATATCTCCAGAAAAACCAGGACTATTTACGTTATAAGCCATCGTGCATATCACTATCTCATGCTGCTAGACAGACAACTGTAGCTTTTGGCGGCAACACAGACGTGGTGTTGCGCGCGAAACGTCGAGGGGGGAGCGCGGGAGAGGGGGGCGGAGCGCGGGAGAGGGGGGCGGAGCGCGGGAGAGGGGGGCGGAGCGCGGGAGTCGGCGGGAGAGGGTGGTGGCGCGGGAAAGGGTGGTGGCGCGGGAGAGGGTGGCGTATCCCTTGGTCACAGCGGTTGTGGAGAGCGCGGGAAAGTAGCGCCTTGGTAGCGTGAAACATCTGGTTACTGCACAAACACCTGCCAGTCTGTCTGAAGAGTAGGAGGATATATCCGCTTCCCGTCCGGAACATCAAAAACCATAAGCGGATATATCCGTCACCCGTTCTTTATCGCTAAAGACTTAGGCGGATATATCCGTCACCCGTCCGGGAAGGGTTAAGAAGAGACGTTAATTACTATCTCATAGTTTTTATAACATAGTTTTAAACACTGTGTTAAGTTTTTTTTGCTATCTTATGACATGACATTTTAAAGTAACCAGAAAAAGCCATGATAATATTTTAATACTCAGCAGCAGAGAAGTTAATAACCATCTATCACGGTATTTTTTTATAAAATGGCTTTAGACACCGAAGTTTTATTTGCTATCTTGATAAGGTAAAATTGTACAGGTGCCATGATATTTGTTTACATCCCTTACTCCACAATTACAATTAATTTCAAATTGTATACATTTATATGTATACATATTTTAGTGAACACCATAACTTTTGGATGAACTCTGATTATTATTTGATTAAAAATCAGACCGATAGGCAGCTTTAGCAGGACCCGTGCCAAATGATTTGAACGGGCCTCAACCATTCCATTTCTACTTACTATTAATCTAAATAAAAATGCACAATGGCGCTTAAGCAAAGTGCCGGGGACCAAGAGACAAATTCAAATTTAAGAAGATTTCAAAATATAGAAGTATGAATTAGCCTAGTTCCACTGTATTTACAAACTTATAGCCAATTCAAAATATCTGTTTTACCATGTAAACAGCTAACACACAATTAAATTCAACTAAAATTACTGCCTACAAACTTTCTTACATTATCTTGTGGGAAACAAACAAACAAAAAGTTGCTTCAACCAATGGGAAGTATAATAGTGCCAGCAAACATCCCGTAGTAGTGGGTGTCAGTAAACATCTTTTTCACTTCCATCATCTCTCTCAATATTCTGCAAAGTTCACTTATTCAACGGTCTAACTTTAGTGTTATTAAAAGTCAACGTAAGACCAACCTTGAGTCCAGAAACTGCTGCTATGTTTCCTTGACTGATTTCAGGAACTTCTTCAAAGTCATCTGCTTCAACAACCATTATTTTTGTAATAGTTTCACTTTTGTCTTGCTTCATGTTGTATACCCTCTGGCCCTGATAAAATTACACCAGATATTTTGTTTAAAAATGTTTATTTTTGTAACATGCCAAAGGCATTTTTTAACATTTTTATGGGACCAGTGACCACTGACCTTGAGGTAAGATTGAACTGTTCTTGGCAGGTATTGAAAGTGTCATTAATTAATAGCCAAAAATGTCAACTGGGTCCAGTATGAAACCTTCATAACATTTTTAGATTTTTGCTCAGTACTGATTCGGTGAACCTCGAATTGTGAGGTTAGCACTCCAATAAAAATGATACCCAGCCAGTTGTTTACTTGATTGAACACTAAGATCTTACATTACTTCTAGTGTGCTAAAGTTCGAAAATTTGGAATTTTGGCCAAGTATTTCAATACTCGACTAGTCTCAAAAGTTTAAAAAAATATCAAGTTTTAGCGGGTTTTCCCCGCCAATCTCCGGACGATCGATAACGATTTCAACCTGCCAATCGTGTAGTAATGGCCGCAAGACAACCGTTCAATGTAAAACCTGTGTAGGTCACCACGAGAAACATGAATAGATCATAAAGAACAAAAAAGACATGTGTACGTGTGTACCGAACGTGTGGACAACGTAACGGAAACCAAAAATGCCGACTAAGCCACTTGATATCGGCTGTAAATGATGACAAAAACACAATATTGGTCAAAAATGGCAACTGACTACATTGTAAGTGGTATCTTACTATATCGGCTGTAAATAACGATTTTGTCATGTACCGGTAATATTTAATACAAGCGATATCCGGACCAAAAATATTAATCAAGTGGCAACTGGACCGTATTTTATCAGCCGAAAATGATGGTCAAACCATGTTTTGTTTGTCAATACATAATATTGTTTGATATTACTGGCCAAAAAATTTGGCCTATTGGTCCTCATATATTAGTCAGAAAATGGTAAACATGGGTTTAGGCTATAAAATCTGGAGTGGAATCTAAATCCCATTGCACTATTTGAAACTACTAACAATATATTATATTGCTGATGGAAAATACTCACTCGAAAATAATCACAACTCGAGAATAATTGGCACTACTCGAATCAATTTTAAAAAATCACTACTTACACACCCCTAATTACTTCAGATACTTTACTCGTTATAACCTGGATGTAAATTAAAAAGTCTATTTCCAACCCATTTTGCTAAAAGCAAAGTTAATTTGTCACATTATACCTTTTGGCAAACTCTCATCTATTCTGACAAACTGGTAAGTAAAATTTCTAAAATCTTATAAAAAGCAAACTTTACATATGTAACATCATGTAATTAATACGACACAAGTTGAATTCCAGTCACTTTTTTGCAACTACGTCTCATGGGAGACCTAAGTTTTTATTAGGAAGTTCTTCAACTGCTTTATAATTTACAAATCACAGAACAGTAAACTCTCAGAAATCCAGACTATTGTGGCAGATGGCCAGTCTGGATTTTGAAAAATACAGATTTTCTGGAGGTGGGCATGAATCATCAATTACGCCTTTATAGTGAACAATGTGACAATATGTGTTTACGTTAATGTGCTAATACAACAGTAGACATCCAGAAGAAAGTTATAAACACTCTGTAGTACAGTATAACCTCGTTAATTCATCACCAACGGGACCGAGAACATGGTTGGAACACAAAAAGGTCAGATAATCGGAGGAACACATTTATTTCATGAAAACATGATAAAACTGTAGTTAAAACGGAAAATCTTTATGTATAATTCTGTAAGCGAAATTTTTAAGTCAATTGTGGGAGTTTGGCAAAACGCAGGATGATGAGAAACGGCTCAAATTAAAAGTCTCGGTCCCAGGGACTCGGGAAGAATAGCAGTGTCTCTATAAAGTTACCAGCAAACAAGAAATAACGTAAAACATCCCCCATAAGAAAAGCATAGGAAATTAAAAACGTCTGCTTTGTACTAAAACATGTGAATAAGAATATATTTTAACTGAGATGTGTTCAAATCAGATTAGGCAGAGTATTTCAGTAAGGTTAGGGACTATGGCCCCTTCAAGCCACTAGTATTGAAATAAATGTATACTTGTAAAAATATAATATAACACTGTAAATATAAATAAAATTTACTAGGGGTCTGCGGTACCAGAAATTTAAGGTCGGTACGGTTCGGTAAATATTTCTGTACCTCGGTTCTCTGTACAAAATCGGTACGGTATGTGGTAATAAAATAGCCGTAATTTATCATAGCCTAAGTGTATTCGGAAACCAAACAGAACAAATACAGAAAAAATATTTTTAAAGAAAAACTTACTAGGAGACATAACAATGAATTTAGGCAAGCTTTTGATTATAATTTTTAATAGTTCACAAATATTTATATAGGCCTAATAACAATAATAATTACTGCCGAGCAATTTTTTTATATTTTATAATAATATCACGCATTAAACTAGGGGTGTGCGAGTTTTGGTCGAGATCCAATACTTAAACTAGAGTAAAAGTCTCAAATTTTTCAAAATACTCGATAATCAAGCAAGTTTTTCCCAATGATGCACAGATTGCAAACTGCCGAATCGTGTAGTACTAGCCATAAAATATGATTGGGACAGCAAAAATCTGCCAAAAATAATATAAGGAAACATAACTCCGTCATAATGACAGCCGAACTGCATGATAACAGCTGTAAATGATGACTGGACCACATAATATTGACTATAAATGATGACCGGACCATGTAATATCGGCTGTAAATGGCAAATGGACGGGTAATATCGGTCGTAAATGACAACCAGACTGCATAACAGCAGTTGTGAATAACAAGTGAGCAGCAATATATTGGCCGCAGATGATGATTTCACTACATAAAACCGGCCATTATTGATGACTAGAACGCATAACATTACCATCAAAATATGTCCTGACCATTTGTATTACACGTGACATCATAACATAAAAATTATTGATGAAAAATTAAGGCTAAACCACATTTTTTATCTGTGTTGTTGCTCATTCTTGTTTGGTATGAAATAGTATTGGTTACAAAGTCCTAGTCTCGACAACAAATAAAAAAATGTTTAAGGTAAGGACTACGAAATTTTATCTTTAGTGGTTTCAAATTCCATTACACTATTTGAAACCGTTTCAACAAACAACAATTAATTCTGATGGCAATTACTCAATCAAAAATACTAAAACTCGAGAATTGACAAAACTTGACTTGACACGTTCAGACAAATTACTACTCACAAACCCATGTTTAAACTTATGGTTTTAAGTGAGTTTAATAACCTTTTCAAGTTGTCCAGAGTAAAGTCGCAGAAATGACAAGGGACCCTTGTGCCTGTCATGGATGACC
Source organism: Allygus modestus (assembly GCA_963675035.1). Lineage (NCBI taxonomy): Eukaryota > Metazoa > Arthropoda > Insecta > Hemiptera > Cicadellidae > Allygus > Allygus modestus. The sequence goes on along the minus strand of OY776111.1, from coordinate 190,864,663 downwards.
TTGAACACCCTGGCACTTGGGGTGTCTTTGAAATGTTTGAAGACAGAGAGCTGTGGGCAGTCAGCAGGGGACGGCAGATATTCTATGACTGCATCCATGACTGACTGCACCCCGACGTTTCTGTACGCACTGCCACACAACACAGGAACTCCTTCCTGCCAACACAGTCATGTTACTGAAGTAGTTGAAGACAGGCAGCTAGGGACAAACGGCAGGTGATAGCAGATATTCTATGACTGCATCCATGACTGACTGCACCCCAACGTTTTTGTACACACTGCCACACAGCACAGGAACCCCTTCCTGCCAACACAGTCATATTATACTGAAGTAGTTGAAGACAGAGAGCTAGGGACAGTCGGCAGGGGATGGCAGATATCCTATGACTGTATCCATGACTGACTGCACCCCAACGATTTTGTACGCACTGCCACACAACACAGGAACTCCTACCTGCCATCACAGTCATGTTATACTGAAGCAGTTGAAGACAGACAGCTAGGGACAGTAGGTAGGAGAAGGCAGAAATTCTATGACTGCATCCATGACTGACTGCAACCCGACGTTGCTGTATACAATGCCACACAACACAGGAACCTCTTCCTGCCAACACAGTCGAGCTACTGAAGTAGTTGAAGACAGACAGCTAGGGACAGTCGGTAGGGGATGGAATATATCCAACACAGTCATGTTACTGAAGTAGTTGAAGATAGTGAGCTGTGTACAGTCACAGGGAATGGTAGGTATTCTATGACTGCGTCTCAACATTCTGGTACACACTGCCAGGCAACATAAGCACCCCTGTCATCCAACACATAAATTGAATACATTTTCGCCACACCCAAATTACTAAGCTAAATTCACTTTTCACAATATTACGAGTGGATTAATTAGCATCACTCATTTTCCAGAATTTCCATTGCAGGTAGTTTTGATAAGGATCTTTACAAACAATTATGAATGACTTTAAAAAATAAAATTAATATTTATCTACACTCTGCATACTTGCTATACTTTTGCTCCTTATGGTGGGCACACTTTTACCTTCATTACATATTTCTCTTGCGTTTGATGCTGATCTCTGAGGGTGCAGTCTGCTTTATGAAGTGGTTAATGTGGCCTAATTTTTGTAATTTCCTTCTACCTTAAAATTAATAATAAAAAATTACAACTAAATTTGTCCCTTACAAAAATATTACATCTAATACTAAGTATATAGAGTATAATCTACATGTATACATACATCACATATGAAACCAGGGGAAACAAAGCACTTGTATTATCAAAAGTTTATGATCTTTGCATAATGTAATCAGAGCAGATCATGACTAGGTCATGCAAGAAGGAACACAATAAATGGGTTTTACGCTAATATCAATAGAACTTAACAAGGTGAAGTCATATACCAGTTTTAGCGAATTTCTCCTATAGGGAAGAAGCTATTACCGTAAGTGGCATGGTAAGACTTAAGCCCGAGACCATGATAACTTTTCGTTTTGAGGTCCCCAGATGCCAAAAACACTATTCGTTCAAATTTATATATATGTGTCCGTTACCGCGATAACTTTTGAAAGAAACACCCGATTTTGATGAAATTTAGCACAAATGTGAAGAGTAGCATTTATGACTTTAAGTTCGAAAACCAGATCGATCGCACTATGGGAAGGGGGTTTTATGGGGGTTTACAATTTTCCAAAAATCGGTTTTTTGCAAATTTGACCCCAAAATGTTAAAAACACTCAATTTTGGTTATAGCCATTTTATAGAGCTTAAAAAAACAAATAATTTAGTATTTTGTCACTAACCTAGGTTAAGTGGTTGCGGAGAAAATCCAAAAAAACGTGTCCCATGTTAATCTTATGGGAAAAAGGTTTTTAGATTTTTCTCAGATAGTTTTACTATAAAATTCATATTTCTGTTTATTAATGTGTTTAGCTCAACAAAACAAACATTTTGGTGTTTTAATCGTTGATCTACGTCCAACCGTTGCAGAGATATTCAAAGTGCTAAACACAGTACGTTGTCCAATGCTATCCTTATGGAGGATAAATAAAATTCTATATCTCGATTATTTATGAATGTATATTGATGAAACTTGGTATGTGGCTTCAACTAGTTGTGGTATATTGATATTAGCACAAAAAAGGTTTTTTGTTGATTTTCCCCGTAGCAGCAAACCTGCATACTCGGCCCCCATATTATTCATATGGAGAATAAGTAAAGTTGTATATCTCCCTTAATTATGAACCTACATTAAGAGAACTTGGTATGTAGCTTCACCTGGTTCAGTTATATTGATAATTGCTAAAAAAACATATTACTTATCTTCCTCGTTGCAGCAAACCTGCGTCCTCAACCCTAATGTTATGCTTATGGAGAATAAATAAAATGCTATATATCACTTATTTATGGATGTACTTTTGTGAAAATTGGTAAATAGCTCTATGTAGTAGTGAGTCACATATGTATGCATTGGAAATTCGCTGAGTACGCAGGTTTGCTGCGACGGGGGTATTTATTCATTTATGTTCATAATTAAGAGAGACATAGCATTTAATTATTCTCCATAAGAATAACATGGGGGGTGAGTACGCAGGCTTGCTTCTACGGGAGCCTTTGAAAAAAAAATTTGTTTGAGCAAATATCAATAGACCACAACCAGTTGAAGCCAAATACCAAGTTTCGTCAGTATACGTTCATAAATAAGCAAGATATAAAATTTTTCTTTTCCTCCATAAGAATAACATTAGACAACGTACTGTGTTTAGCACTTTCAATATCTCGGTAACCAATTGACGTAGAGGAATGATCAAAATACCAAATTGTGTGTTTTTTAAGTTGAATCCAATGGTAAAAACTAATATTTGACTATTTCAAAAATTATATGTAAAAAATTTAAATACCCATTTTTGGGGTAAAAAATCCCCCCAAAATACCCCTTCGGATGGAGCGATCTGGCTGGTTTTCGAACTTAAAGTCATAAATGTTGCTTTACACGTTTGTACCAAATTTCATTAAAATCGGATCATTTTTACGAGAGTTATCGTGCTCACGGACAAATGTGTATATATATATATATATATATATATGTATATATATATATATATATGTATATATATATATATATATATATATATATATACCCGACAGCTGTATACTGTATATTGTTTCATACGAATGGTGTTTTTGGGGTCTGGGGACCTCAAAACGAGAAGTTATCATGGTCCAGGGCCTGGGTCTTACCATGCTGACTATGGTAATAGCTTCTTCCCTATAGGGGAAATTCGCTAAAATTAACATAAATTTAAATATCTCCGCGCATACAACATTTCGGTCAGCAGAGGTTGACGGAACTGCCGAACTATCCCTTTAATCTACTTTCTGCTTTTTTAAAAACTTTGTAATTTGTTGAAGTTTTGTCTCAGCTTCTCGCTCTGACTTCTCTTCCCTTTTCGTTGCTACAGATTTGTGTTTATATGACATCCTAATTTTTGAACAATTACTATTCTAATCTATTAAAAAAAAACACAAAACAAATAACAGATCGCTACACACGATATGTTAAAAAAATCACAACCAAACTGTTCTTTCTAAAATGACAGAATCGACACTGACGCAATAGTGGAAGTAAATAAACAAACTGACAAGTAGTGGTGACAAGACAGGAGTGGTGAGGGTGAGGGGGTGAGGGGCTAGTCTGGCGCATGCGCGATATAGGGTGAAGGGTGAAGACGACGCAATGCGGCGTCGCTGTCGCTTCGGTGGTGTGTGTATGTGCGCGCAGTGGGACAGGGAGAGAAGATTGGGGCCCTCCGCGACATCGCGGCAAGCGACATCCTCACCAGTGAATTCAGAAGCAGAGTGCATTGCTTACTCTATGATGCAACTGGCAAAAAAGTGGCAAATCTTGCTAACTAATCAGTCTTCATATAGATTTTAATGTTAAATGATCCATGAAATAGTTTTTTTTACTGGTCTTGTAATAAACGGTAAATAGCAAATAACCTGTAAAACATTTACCAATTAAAGCTATAAAAGTCAGTGATATTTTACCAAATTTGCGGGCCCTGGCGTAGTCCCGGTAGCCCCCCATGTGGTGGCCCTGGTCTAGGTAACTTGCCTGAGTGAGTGTGGCCCTCCTGATGGCCTGAGAGAGGTCCCTCGGTGTCACCTCTGACAGTGACTCCAGTGTCAGCACAGTGTCGGCCAAGCTGGCGTCCAGGTCTGTGAGCGTATCAGTCAGCTGTTCCCTTGCCTGGGTCACTGCATCGTACAGTCGCTGGTCCACGGGCGTGACGGGGGCTCGTGTCACTACCTCCCCTCTCTCCCCCTCCCACACACATCTCTCCTGCCGCACCACATCCACCAGACCAACCAGCTTGCCTTCTTCTGTGGGGAGACAAAAGAGGTAGTTGTTTTCAGAATGAGCCCGAATTGGTTTGATTTTGAACTTTCAACTCAGTTTTGCACATCGTTAGAGGAAAGCTCACCCAAGAAAAACCCTTGACGAGAAACTTAACTTCTAGTAGGCCTAAAGTGAACGACCTGAGCATTTGACTTATATATCCGTCCGGCCAACTTTATAATTTTGAGCGTTTGACGATTATATACATTATCCAATTTGGAAAATGCAAGCATATGACAAATACAAATGAAAACTAGGGGTGTGCGAGTACTCAAAACTTTGAGTTTTCGACCGAGTATTTAAATACTTGGACTCGACTCGAAGTTTTGAAAAACACTCAAAAGTTTAAGCGAGAATTTCCTGCTCATTTCCAGACGATCGCTACAATTGCGACTGGCCAAATCATGTAGAAATGGCTACAAAAGACGATCGCATCACGTAAGATCGCTCAAAATTGACAGCTAGAAACATGAATTGGTCTTAAAAAACAACCGAAAGTGAGTAAATGACGACTGGACAGCGTAATTTCGGCCATAATTGAAAACGTGACATATTATATCATGCAAAAATAATGATCCTCTCGCATAATATCGGCCGTAAATGACGATGGAAAACTTAATATTGGCCAAAAATGATGCCACAATACATAATATTGACAAAAATGGCGACCAGGCCATATATTGCTGATGGAAAATACTCAAAACTTGAGAATATTTGACACTACTATACTCGACTCGATCCAAAATATCACTACTCGCTCACCCCTAATGAAAACTTAAGAACATTATTTAGCTGTTTAGAAAGTTGTTTCCATGTTGCCATTAAAATATTTTCAGTTTATTTTCGTGGCATATGATCATCAAAATAAACTGGTATTCCATTTTATTTTACAGGTAGCTATCAAAGTTGCATTTTCAAAATGTATGCATAGTACCAGGTTTTCCAGGTCAGAATCCAGAATTTTTTTGTGTAGCATTTTTTGTGCATAATACACCTTAAAATTAAAATGAATGTGTTTTTGCGTGGGAACATAAGTTTTTAGTCTAGATATGATTTGATTTTTAAAATTATCCTACTAATATTATAAAATGTGAAAGCTTGGATGTATATGTTATGTATGTATGGATGGATGTTTAGACTTCCATCACGCAAAAACTACTGGACCTATTAAGCTAAATGTTGCATGAACAAAACTTACATGTCACATTAACATGCCTATGGTTGCCTATGGTGACGGGCAGTTAAGGGTTTTAAAAAAATATAAAAAAAACATAGAGACCTGATAATGTCTACATCCAACCCTGTAAATTCCACTGAAGCTGTACTACCATTGTGAAAAATTTTTAAGGAAAAAGGTTCAAAGATACAGTTTAGGTAAAATGTAAGTTTAAGTAGATCACTTTTAATAGTTAGAGTTACATTAACCATTCAGCAAATTAATTGTATAGTGATGCATTGCCATGCTTCCTACCTAATTTCAGCACAACCAATCGAATAATAAGATTAACACTGACATTTTGAAGAGGTTAAAAAAATAACAGGAATATGCATATGTATGATTTTAGGGTAATGCTATCTTCCTACCAAATATATCAGACAATCCTGCAATTTGAGCCTGAAAGAATGACAAACACACAACATTCATCTTTACAATGTCACACCACAATGATTAGCTAATCAAATCTAGCAAAAAAAAATAAATGAAAAAAATAAATAAAAAATAAATAAAAATCTAGTAAATGCCATGCTCCACCGACGCATTAGTTCTGTGGCCAAAGATTTACCATCACGCCATTACTGTTCGGCAGTAAAACAGAAGTTTGTACACGCTTCTGTAGTGAAAGCAAACCACCACACTAATGCTACATAAGAAACAACTAAATGCTCACTGGAAAAAAACATTGTGCACTCTGTAGTAAAAGATTATGGTTAGTATAGACTTATACCCTATAATATTAACATTGTATCGTTGACATGGGACATAGCCCAACTTATATGCGATGAAGAGGAATAAATATGACTTAAATGTTACTCACAACTCCACACAAAAACAGGACAAAGTATTTTCAAATTTTGTTCAGTCACTTCGTCTGTAAAGCATGGCCACTTTAGACCATGAACGTAACAGACACACAGGCAACAATTTGTTAATACCTATTTCAGATTCTCTAATGCATAAAACATCAACAACCAAACCTAAAAATGTCAAAATTATATAAGCGATGTTCAGACAAAATTATTATTTTATTCATATAAATACATATATTCCTTGGGTGTAACATCTGTTCTGTTACCTGTAATTACTGGATTAACTGTTGCAATTCTACTTCAAATTATTTCCCACCTGCATCTAATGGACAAAAAACAAACCTTGAGGATGGCCCGTGCCCTTAAGAAGAAAAATATTAAAGAATGAAAATCTTTATGCAAAATTATGATTCAAAACAAATATGTCAGTACCTATATTGTTATAATCGGTCGGTACACAAACAAAAGAGGAGTAGTCAAAAAAATATCGCCTTCACCTATTTATATATAAGATTATGATCTGCCTATTGTAAAAAAAATGAGTGAAGTGCATTTGCCCACCATAGCAAATGTGTGCAGTAAGTATGTCTTGATCACATTAATATTATTTTATTATTATTATTATTATTTTATTATTATTATTATTTTAACATTATTTTTATCATTAAAGTAGATTGCCCATAAAAATCACTCGCTACATATTCACGCATAAATTAATCCACTTTTAAACCTAATATACCAGACCTTTTATTGGTAAGAATAGAGGCAACGGACAGACCCCGAGTTTTGCTTGCAGTGAGTCCAACGACAACTGTAGGTCTGCGTCCTGGCGGTCCATCTTGTTGGTAAATACAATCCTCGGTATCTTGTAGTGATCAGCCTGCCTCCACACGGTCAACGTTTGGGCTTCCACTCCTACCAACAGACGTCAATTGTAAGAATAAATTTGAAAATAAGTATTTCACTTTTGAAAAATTGTGGATGAATAAAATAAATATGAGGGCCTAAATGAAATACCCTCACCAAAAAAAAAGACTGAGGGAAAAAATTTTTAAAATTTGGCATCCCAGCAGGCAGTTATAGTTTAATCTTCTTAACAGAGTCCTGCATGAAGCAATCTAGCACATGCAGGAGAGCAGAGTGAAATACAGGCCCATTATACCTCCTTCTAGTCATAAAAAGATGTGCGAGAGCAAGTGCTGTGCAAAAATAAGTGAGGGGGTTAAGGAGAAGTACGAGGAGGATGTCTCTTGCTACACAACCATTCATACACAACCATTTTTGCAGACAACAAAATTGTGGGCTAACAGATTATTTCCTGAAAATAGTTGCAACCAATAATTCAATTTGAACTATTCATATATTCATTATATCTCTTTGAACCTATCCTCTTAGAATGTTGCGGTTCAAGTAATTATTTTCCAATAACAGCTACAAAGTAGCATATAAGAAGGTAACACTTATCTCAAGACAAAATACAGAACTATAAAAACAAATGAAATGTTGATGTATATACAAGGGTCATCCAGAAAGTAAAGAACGTTTGCTTACTGCACCTAGCACAGCTCCCCCATCACCGTGATTGCGAGTGTGGCAGTCCACTCACCCCCCACCAAAGTATGAGCCGAGTCTCATAGCTGTGCAGATACGCGTCTTAATTCTACAGCGATTCAAAATGGTAGCAGCAATAGAAAATCTCGCCAAATATGAGACACGCACTGTTATTCTTTTTCTGAGTTAATATGGCCCAGACCATAGAAAGTGTTATAAAAACACCAAAGAAAATTTATGGTGAAAGGAAAAAACAAGATCTTAAACTTAATGTAATGTACTAAGATTTTAGCAGCTGTTTTTCTCAAATTTTTCCTGAAGTCTTTCTTTCAAATCATCTTTAGCGGGCAGTGACCTGCCACTCCGATTCTCGTCATGCAAAATGGATTTTCTTTCTTTAACACGTTCACTGCGTCATGAGGTCCCATACCATATCCTATATTTGGTGCGGTTGCATAATATGATATTTTTCCCTCAGATACGGTGTCGATAATTTTATGTAAATTGCCATAGAGAATATAGATAAATAAGACATATACTGTCCATAAAGCGATAAAAAGAATAAGAATAAGAATAAGAATCCTTTATTGTCGTTAAACACATTTGTGTAATAGACAAAGTCAAATAAAGCTTATTGGTTGCTGGATCGATTGGTAACCATGACAACAAACGAGATCTATAGATCTCGTAATACACTGAAGTAATAAATGATTACATTTATACAACACAAAACCCCCGGACCTCGCAACGAAGCTTAGCTGTTCAGAGCGCCGCTTGGAGCTCTTGAGTACGTTCCGTTCACAACGGTTCACAAAAGTTGTTTGTTGTTATTGCAATAACCTAAATTGATTTGTGGTTGTTTTGGTGTTTTTTCTTGTAAATGTGCAGTACGAGATCTCGGTGCCTCATACTATTGTGTCATATTCAAATCCTGAGCAGGCTGTAGGTTGGCAACAGTGTGCTACTTCACAAAATAAAACACAGAGTGCTCTGTTTCTATTCGTTTCAAAGTTATGATGCGCAAAAGATAGTCTGCGCAACGAGATCTTAAGGTCTCGTATCGGACAGCCGTAATCACACCAAACAAGAACCATAGGTCTCGTAACGCACCACCGTAATCACAAACAAATACGCTGTAACGGAATGAACGTGTTAAACCTGTTTCACAATTTTTTTTCCTCTGAAGACTCGGCATGAAGACTTGTTTGCACTTTCACAATAAACTTTGTTTGGTATTTTTCTAAACATTTCTATGGTTTGGACATATTTTAACTCAGAAACCGAATAACACTTCGTATCCCATACTTGGCGGGATTTTCGATTGCCACCGCCATTTTCAATCGCTGTAGAAATAAGACGTGTGACCACACAGTAACGAGACTCAGCTCATACTTTAGTGGGGAGGTGAGAGGGCTGCCACACTCGCAATCGAGGTGATGGGGGAGCTGTGCTAGGTGCAGTAAGCAAACGTTCTTCACTTTCTGGATGACCCTTGTAACATAGGCAGTGGAAAACATTATTTAAAAAATAATAATGAAGAGAAATTGATAAAGATATAATAAAGATAGCAAGTGGTAGGGTTAACTTCCTTAAGTGGTGGGGGGCTTAGCCATCCCCACCGCAAAAGTATATGTTTCTTTCTTGCGAGTTCTCAAAAAAGTCACTAAGAAAATTCATCTGTAAAGAAAATGTTTGGCCCCTAGGGACTGCAAAATATATTTTTTGTTGCAACAGCAATTAGTTATAATGACATTACAATTACCATATGCTTGTTTATATTCAGGCCTGGCCCTAGGGATAGGAAACCTGTGCCACTGCCTAGAGCGGAAGATTTACAGATGTAAACATTAAAAATAATGACACATTTCTTTAATAGACCAAAGCTCAAAGTTAAACTTAAAAATTTTGACACTGAAGAAGTCAAGAATAAAATACAGTGTAATTAATGGTTAAGTGTCTCACTCCACATTTCACAGGCTAAATAATGTTAACTAAAACAGACTAAGACTAATGGTAACTAATTCATTAGTTTCTTTAAGATACTAACATTATTTCAATAGTTGTGTACATAGGCAATTTGTGTAAATATGTAATTGTATGTACATTAAACGGTGTGTGAATGTGGTTGGTATACTTTTGTGGAAGATAATTTTTAAAGAGGGAGGAACAATTTTGCAAATTTTGCTAGGGGCAGCAAAACTACTAGGACCAGATCTGTTTATATTACATGTTATATAATACGGTGTAAAAAAGCTTTGGGGTAATAGCCCCTGCCTACATATTTAAAAAACTGTTTATGCTTAGCAGTATGTTGTATGATTTTTAGGCCTACTTTTTATTGTAAGTGCTGATAGTTAGTTAATTGAACAATATTTAGTTTTGATATGTATTTATTATATTTTAGTTTATTCTTCAAAATACATTAACTGTTTATATTGTACTACCTGCTGATCCATCTAACACAATTACAGCTCCATCCATAACATTAAGAGCCTGTTCAACTTCCATTGTAAAGTCTATGTGACCAGGAGTGTCAATGAGATTGAATCTATATCCACTCCACGCTAATGTCACAGCAGCCGATGTTATTGTGATGCCTGTAAAAAATATTATGATTTTAAAACTTTTAACAACATAACTAATTAGTAGTATGTTGTGTAGGGTTATTTTCCTCACTATTTTAAAGTATTTAAAAAAATATGAAACATGCTGTTTTTGATACTCAAACCACATCATATCTATCGTCAGGCTTTCATTAGGTTTAACCACAGAAAAAAAGTTATACACAGAGGGTCAGAGAGGCTTATTCAATAAGTTAGCTCAGATATTGTGTCACTGTCAGCAATATCGGCTTTACAAAGATGATGATGCACCTGACAGACATAACAGATTAAGCGCAGAGAAGTTGGGAATTTTAGTTTGATCCCTTGCCTCTAAGTTTCCCAACATAACAGTAAAGTAAATGTATAGTCAACATATGAAGCAGCAACTGTTTTAATTTATAAGAGTTTTTTATATATATTATGAGACCATTAGTGTAGGTCCATTTGTCATAAAATATGTGTTTGTCATTTTTTGACAATGGCAAAAACTCACCTGATTTCAATACTAGTTATCAAGCTTCAATCAAAAAAATACGTTGTCGATTTTTCCTTTGATTTTTTTATGGCCTACAAGCGTCTAAGGCAGGGAATCGCATACCTTTCTAGCCTATGGCACACTATAAAAAAGTCATTAGCCGTGGCACATCTATAACTTAATACCTTTAAATTCTCTCTGTTCCACGGCAAAGTGGCAGAAGGTCAAACTTGTATTTAACGACCATTTCCTACTTAATTTAAAATCTGATTACTAGTAGATATGATACAATTGTTCTTTCGGAGTCTGCTTTGTGGCACTGTAATGCTATATAGAAGACCTTTAAAACTGCATATGAAATTAATTGCTCATACCTTAATACTTACAAGACTGCCTTTAATGAACGACCCTTCAAAGGAAACTAATAAAGTGTTATACAAAGCAAACTGCAATAAATATTTTCAACACAACTTTAAGAAGTGCAGGCCCACTCTAAAATACCATTTTTTCATATAAAGAATATATAGATGTAGACAAAAACACTCTACAATCATTAGTGGTGCTAACTAATAAAGTTATTAAATAATGATTGGTCAAGGTTTAAAATATGGGTATTTTAGATCTATAAAACTTGCCTCTGTTCCTCTCTTGTTCCATGTAGTCTGTAACTGTATTTCCTAAATGTACTTCCCCCATGTGCCTGATTCTACCGGAGTAAAACAGCATTCTCTCAGTTGTGGTAGTCTTTCCTACAAAAACCACATTATTTAGCAAAAATAAAATAAATATACAAAGAAGTTTATTTTACTGGAATATTAAATTTGTTGTGTGCAATGGTTTTAAACCATTGTTTTAAACTGGGCACTTAACCCATTCAGTGTGGTGCGCCGTAATTCCGGCGTTTGCCTAGCAAGGAAACAAATTTGGTTATCATGTATATAAACAAGATAAACGCAGTGAACGTGTTAAAATAAATTGGTAACATGTCAAAACCAAGCTTTGTTATAAAGTAAAATGAAATAATTCCTTAAACCTACTCAAGGTGTCTACCAAGTTTCCATTTGAATTCACAACTTTTCCCAACCACAGTTTACAAAATTCCCTACATAAAGTCCTCGATAATCTCTGAGATAACAAAATTAGCTTTGCATACTTACCTAACATTCTTTATTCAAATTATTATTTTGTTAATATTCAAAAGAGGTTTAAAAATGCAACGGTATTGCATTGAGATGATGTTTAGTTTGATGAATATTGGCTCACAGTGTGTTTTCAATGGTAGTCCACAGATACAGTAGACAGCCTCTTAACCGCCCTCCATGGGACCGAGCCCTGGGTCGGATAACTAAAAGGGGGGTTAAAATGAATAAAAGGGGGGTTAAAATGAATAACACCTGGGTATTATGTTATTAAGCACTAAAATTTATAAAACTCAAACGACAGTAAAAATAAGGTAGGCCTACCAAGATTCAATACTTGCTAACTGTGAAAACACATGATCGACTTGCTGTGACCTGAACAATGTTTACAGTACGCAGTATCAGAGCTGCGGCTGCGGCAGATGTGAGTTATTTCCTGGAAAGAGGACGGTTAATCCGATGGAGGTTAAAGCGAGGACGGTTGAGAGGGCATCTACTCTAAATGCTTTTTTCCAAATTTTCAATATTTTAATAGAATATTTTGCATGACCCCAAAAGTGTGCCATAACTTAGGATTAAATGTACGCTTAATACACTTGGATTAAAACCTCTTCTCTAACTTTCACTGAGTCCTGGTCAATTCCGGCCGACGTAATGTTGTTTCGTCATCGTTAACATTTGACGCGTTTCTATTCCTATCTGACAAGTTCCTATTTGACGCGTTCCTGGCGTCTCTTGTGGGCAGTGTTATTATTCATTATTCCAAATTAGTTTAAAATATTAACTATAGAATGTACTCGTTGCTGTAGCACACACGACTGTAGGGTTTCGCAGGAGAATCCGGGTAATGCTTCAGCTAGTTACACATAATAGAATATTATACTTACCAAATATATATAACTACTCAGACAGAGAATAATATTTACTTCCACTATCTAAGTTAATTAGCTTTAACTATGATGATGTTTCTTTTATAATTACCTGCATCAATATGAGCCAAGATTCCTATATTACGTATGTTATCCAAAGTGATGAAGTTTTTAGGTATACTTTTTGGCATATCTTTCATGAATTTATCACATGTTGAAATTTGTCTTATATGTCTTCTTAATCTTTTTCTTATAATGTAAGGACATATTTTAAAAAACATTGTATCTGAAACAATATTTTAAAGATTATGATTATAGCCTATATGATTAAGATTATCTTAATGTATAAAATTCAAATACCACTGACTGATCGACTTACTCACTCACTCACTCATCACGAAATCTCAAAAATCACAGAACGGATTGCAATGAAATTTGGAACATACCTTCCTCTTGGGTCTTACGTGCTCACTAAGAAAGGGTTTTAAGAAATTCCCAGGGCTACCTTAAAACTGGCCTATACCAGTTTTGAGGCTGACATTGGGTTCAGCAAATGAAGTTGTCATTACATATGGTGCGTATTTTGGCTGTCAAACTTCAAAACTTCCCTTTCACCTTTGGTCCCTCCATTTGCAGCAGCTAGGGACAGAATCTCTGGGTTTGATCCCCAGCCTGCCAACCTGGGAATGGATGGTCTCTGGCTGTTGGACATGGATACCCTGTCAGTTGAGTTGACCAGTTGGAAGGCAGAATGCAGGTCCCCTGTTTGAGAGCCTCAACCCAGCTAGCTGTTACAGGGGCACGGGAGTTGGCCCTCTGAAGGGTCGATTTGGCTGCCGTCCCTTCCCTGCTATATCCTATCTTTCCGGTAACCTGCGCAATATTCCCGCTTGTGGAAGATGTGACTAGCAGTTATGCTGGGGTTTCCTAATCCGCAACAATGATGATGACGAGGGATCCGCCCCACGGGGAGTGAGGGTTCCAATCCTGTGTTATTCTTAAGGACATTCATTTCAAGTTTGAGCTGATGAAAATACAAGCAGCTGATCTTGATTCGTAGTAATTCCACGGGATAACCACAGAATGCAGCACACAAAACTGTCAGTTTTTTATAAATTATTATTTGCGGGGCGAAGCCTGCAGGAACAGCTAGTATTTGTATAAAATTAAACTAACTAAACTATTAAACTATAAGCTTACTTATAAGTTAAAGCATTCTGCCAACTGGAACTAAGTTTGAATAAGGTCAAGTCAACTGAAGCCTGAGGTACGTAGTACATTTTCAGGAGAAATAAATTGGTACCTATTAGCCTACTTCTTTTTTCTATATTTTAACTCATTGTTAACTCAATCAAAACTGAGATAGGCTACCTCGTCCAGTGCCTAGGCTCTAATACCACCTGGTCCGCTACAGCTGCTAGTCTGATCAGTGGCTGTGCGGTCTAAGGCGTTACCTTCCCGGCCTGAAGGTAAAACTTAGATCGGGTTCGAATCCTGTCTCAGTCAGTGGTTTTTAAGTGCAACTCATGGAGGGTTAACCTGTCTGTAGCGGAGGGGAGGGTGGACGCATTTGCTGCAGGTAGGCCCTATCCCGCAATCAGAACATTGCTCAACATTGAAACATACGAGATTTTCATGTTTAAACATACCAAACGCAGCGAAAGTGTTAAGAAAACAGTGGATGGTAGGGTCCAAGCCGACGGGATGGGTGGATTCTTTGTGAGTTGCACAGCTGATCAGGGATTTTGCTACTTTTTACCTTATCCTATTTTTACCGAAAATAAAATAAATCTTGAAGTGTGGTATTTAACTAATAAGTTAATAAGACACAATGTGATACAAATTGTATAAACATTTAAAACCGTCCTGTGCAAAAGTCCAACAAAAGGTACCGATTCTAACCCAGCAGGACAATTTACCTTAAGTACTATCTCATTAAGTAGAATTGAAAATTAGATTTAACTTACCTACTGTAGTATAAAGATAATAAATAAATGCAAGAATATAGAAAAAAATGTTAAATATAAAAATTCAGTAAAATATACGAACAATGAATTTAATAACACTAGGTTAAGATTAAACCTTTAGAAACTGTGGAAAACGGGACCCCAACCTTAAACGCTCCTTATATAGTTATTTGAATATGGTTCACACTTTTATTTGGTAAACGATTTCCCTGATTTTTTCTAACCAAAATGGTTAATTTTCCCTCTCTCGCGACTCGGATTGCACACTTTTTTCTAATAGGTTTTGATTTTAGTGCACAATAGGGCTTTGCGTTTACGATTAAAATCAAAAATTTTTCCTGACTTGTATAAAATAGTAAGCATTTACCCTGACCTTCCGGAATGTGTGAACCATGTTGAGGGAGGTTGAAGGAAGGTCGGAGGCCAGATTAAGGGAGGTTAAGGGTAAGGAAGCTTAGAGGAGTATTTGTGAATTCGACCCATTATCTAAAATCTAAGATACCAAATGCAACTACCTATGGTAAGAGTGTAAACCTATGTTTGTAGCTTGTGGGACTCTTTTGTTTTGTTTCTGAGCAGGTCATCCATTTTTTACAAACTTTTTGACACAAATACTCCCTACCCTTGGGGTCTAAAGGGTTAGTTAAGTCATGAAGCCTTCTTGAAAGTCATATAAGGTTAAAAATGTCATAATGTCATTCTTTTAAGGTTGTCATAAATATCATATAAGGTTAGTCCTCAGTCTATTTGCTCTTCATGATTTCAGATGTACAGATCATCTCAGTAAGTTTATTTTTAAACTTAAAGAAAATGCATAATAATTGTCATTCTTATTACACAAGCTAATTTTGCAAAACACCCCAAACTTCTCTTACGACCAAAAGAAATCTAGTACTCACAACACTTACTGTTTAAAAATCTTCCGATTTAAAGGATTCGTTATTTAAACTCATAAAATTGCCTTAAATTTTAGAAAACTAAATATAAATAATAGTGACATCGGTTTTAAAAGCGATCCATGCACGTTGAGTTGAGGTTAACCGGTCAAATTAGGTTTGACCATAGATTAGGCATACTCCTTAGGAGATCACCCATCGTAATGGGATAGATAGGACAAGCGTACACGGTCTGCTTGTCTTGTACGCTGTGTTGCCAGAAACCGGGTAATTACCCGGTTTTCGGGTATTTTGATGGCCGTGCGGGGATTTTGCGGGGATTAAGAAAAAACCGGGTAAAACCGGGGATTTTGGACTCGAGTTGCGGGGATTTACCCGAAATACCGGGTATTTAAGATTTTCGTGTGACAGTTGATATAAACGACAGTGGTCAAGCAATTTCACACAAACTGGATCATAATAAAAATATAGTCAACAGTATCTTTGACATAAATGTTGTGTCGCATTTGTTGTTGTCAAAGGATATGTATTATTTTAGTACATAACTTGTTCATTGGTAATAAATAATTGTAATGTTATTATGATTGCACTTAAGTTAGATTATGATATTCTTTTACAAATCTTGACCTTAGGCGTTCACCTATGTAGCATATGCTTAAATCCGGCCCTGCATTGAGGTATAGGGTATTGTTTGTGAATATTCCAGAAAATGGCGGCCCCCTTACAAGCTTCAATTTGTCTTAGGAAATTAACGTGTTGCATACGCTCTATATTACGATCATTGTTTATAGATAATTAAAAAGGCTCTTCTAATGGGAACATTGCTGGACGAGGGAGGTGTTAGAGAATTTAGTCTATGGTTAGGAGGACTTATCTGATGATGACCCCAACGAGATTAATGGTTAATATATCTAGAAGTCTCGTTTCGTGTAAAATAGTGTAGCCTTCATGGTCAATCGCCATTTTGCCCCTCTGTAAACTCTGCTCCCATGTAAACCAATCAAATCCGCTCATCACAAGTTACAAATTTATTAGCTTACTAGAAATAGACGATTTGATTGCTACCGAGGTGGGTAGCTGCAACCCACTATAGTGTGAAGGGTTCCATAAGGCTAAATGAAATTTCAACAGGTCAACTCAGTGGCCGACGGGTAGCTGCAACGCATTGTCTGCGAGCTAGTGGGAAGGTGGCCTAGTGTACCTGAAGAAAAAGACTGTCAAAATGAAGGGTTTACCTTTATACCCATACAAGACCACTAGATACATTAAACTCGTTGAATCTATACAACTATTTTGATCCGGTTAACATTTGTTCAGGTACAGCCGGTTTGTATTTTCAAACATACTTATATGGTGAAAATAACCCGATAAAAAATGATCAATCTATGATTATAAACGAATAATTGAATGCCAGATTTGACTGCAACAACATAGTTTAATCATACCACAAACTAACTACAGTATGATCGTACGATTTTTTTACTCGTCATTCGATTTGTCATCCTCTGACCAGTGTACCAACTTTTAACTTGTAGGAAATCTAGCGCATTATGTTTGAAGAGAGTCGTCTCCAGTAAGGGGCCGTGCATAAATTACGCCATGCTATATTTAGCACTTTTTGACCCCTCCCCCTTCCTTTTTAACGCTCAGTCACACTGCTCATACCTCCCCCCTCACCATATGTCACGTCACACTAATTAATTATTAAGTATTTGATTGTTGGTACGGTATTTTATAACTCTGTAACTGACGATTTCGCAGGCTTAACTCCATTAATCGTGAGGCGTCACGCAACCCTTAACCCCCCCTCCACATACGTGTCATGGTTTGTCACTATGTGCTGAACCCCCTCCCCCTCGGGTAGGCGTGACGTAATATATGCGCGGCCCCGAAAACCAATTAGCCTCAGTTAAAACCATTGACTATAAATACTGAAGGAGACATCCCATCCATATGGCCCAGCTGTCCCACTTTTAGTGTATGCTAGAATTTAAAATTGAAGTATTTCGATTGGGTCACCGACAGATTGTGCTGCTGTCAACTTTTTACTTTAGTTATTTACGTTAACTTTTAAAAAATATCTCCACCCCAAAAAGCAAGTGATAATCAACTTATGTTTGCTTCCTGACACACCAACTGTTGTACTATCCCCTCCTTGAGAGGATAAGTAATAGTTGACAGCAGTACACTCTGTTGGTGATTGGTGTTAACTACGACCTCTTTCAATCCTGGCATACACAAAACTAGGGACACATTTTATAATGGCAATGAGAAGTCTACTTCAGTATTTATAGTCAATGGTTAAAACTAAGCGCAGGGCTAGAATTAAGCATAGGCTACTTAGGCGTGTGCCTAGGGGCCCGCACCACACAGAACCCTTTTAAAACCCCTGATACAAGCAAGAAAAAAGGGACCTGGACACAACAAGGGCCCGCACCATCGTTTGAGCCATGGAGCCCATTGCTACTAAATCCGGCCTTGATTAAGCGCTAAGATTACTAAAACTGACATTATTTGGTATACTAGTTAATTTTCGGGTAATCATGTGGCAATTTCCAAGAAATTACCCGGTTTTCGGGTATTTGAAGCTCGTGCGGGGATTTTGTGGGGATTACTACAGGATGACCGGGTAAAAGCGGGGATTTTATAGGTAGTTTGCGGGTAAAATAGCAAACCCAGTCTGGCAACACTGCTTGTACGTCCAAGGCGACGGCGGAGCTAGTTCGGAACGTCTACGCTGCCGCGGCAGCCGCGCTGCTGTCGCTGCCCTTCCCCTCTCCCCCTTCGGCCGCGCGCAAATCCTAACAGCCCCTCCGCTAACCCCTCTTAAATCCCCCATCACCCAACCCCCAACACACACACTCCGCTGAGGGCACCGACCGAAGCCCGTTACCACGTCCCGCCACCGCCAACGGCCGAGGCGCCTTGCCGAGGTGGTGTACTGCCTGAAACTGCCGCAAGCGTCTTTCGATTTTCATAGGAATGTCATGACCCATTCACATTACAATGTTATATTATTATACGCTAGTTATTAACAGGTGAAGACTGAGAAAGAATATGTTCGACCTTGCCTTATAAATCTGATTAATGATTATATTAATTGTTTTTGAGTTTTCCCAATAAATTTAATTTATTTTTTATATTTTGCGAACCATAAATTTAAACTTTGATAGTTGCAACATATTTTAATAATGGATGCTGTTTTTTTTTTTTTTTCAAAGCAAGTACCGAGTCCAAAGTGGTTGTGAAATCACTGTGATTTATGAAAGTCAAAAATTTATGAAATCTTAATAATCTCAGATAATAAATCTCAGATCTAAATTCACTGTTCCTTAATTATGTCCGCATTGTTGTTCACTGTTTCCTGCTTCATTCCTCATAAGCAATAAGCATAAATTAGTTGTGGTCCAGAAATGTCAAGAAGTCTTTACCATTTATCAGGGGCGGATCCAGGGAGTCACGTTGGGGGGGGAATGCCGGGGATTTTGGGGGGTTTGGAATACTCTTCAGGCTCAGGGGTGGGGGGTCCGGGATTCCATCCCCGGAAATTTGTTAAAAATTCCATATCAATAATTTTATTGGCCGTAAAAAATAGCCGAACGCGTTTTATTGATCAAATTGTGCGTTATCGGCCTAAAAAGACGACTGTATACGACTGTATTCATGGACCAAAATCAGAAATTGTACCTGTTATTTCGGATAAAAATGACAATTTGACCGCATTTCATGGTCGCCGTAACTTTTAGACCAAAAACGACCAATGAACGTAGTTTATCGGGCAAAAATACCGCAATAGTTTATACTCAAACCGCAATTCAAAGGCCAACCGCCAGCGGAAGTATCAAAGTATGTTATCGTCGAAAACAAAGATTTTACCGAGACTAACATCGAAACAAATTTTATCAGCCGAGATACGGCGATTTTAAAAGACACCCGAGATACATATTATTGGCCTAAAATAGCAATATATTCTAATTTAGCCGTCTAAAACGTCAATCGGACCACATTTTTTAGCCTGAAAACGGTCAAACTGTGTTATTAGAAAAATTTACCGATCGGGTGTGTGTTATCAACCAAAATCGATAATGTTATCGGCAATTTTACAGCAAAATTGCTAGCCAAAATACGACCGCAAAGTTTGTTATCGGCTGAAAATTGAGTACCAACCTTATTTAATGCCGGAAATGTACTTAATCGTTAAAAAACTGCAATCGGACCGCATTTTCTCTGTAAAAAACCAAGCCGGGTCGTGTTTTATATACAAAAGCGAAGTCCGAAACGCATTTTACCGGGCAAAATCAGATATTTGGCCGTGTTTTATCGGTAAAAACATAAATTTTGCCACAACTTGGTGGTCAAAAACACCAAAATGAGTGAATTTTTTAAGTATAATGGAATGGACCACGTTTTATTGGCCTCAAGTGGCAAGCGAGCCGCATATTATCCACGGAAATAGCAATATAGCCTTGTTTTAGCGCCCGAAAAAAACAATTGACCGACAAACCCCTTTTTCGATTTGTAGGGCAAAAACATTGACCTCAAAAAATTTAAGGGCCGCATTTTATCGGCCGAAAAAGTCTGCGTTTTACAGAAAAAAATTGTTTAAACAAAATAGGCAATCCTTCATCCTATTTGCCGAAATCAACCGTTTTCCTAGCATTTTAAAGTCCGAAATCGACGGTCGCAACTTGTTTATTGACCGAAAATGACGACCGAGCTTCAATATATGCCAAAAATCACAATCTATCCGTGATTTATCATAAAAATTGACAATCGGACCACATTTCCCCAACGAAAAATAAAGCCGGATTCCGTTTTATAGGCCCGAAAGACAACCGGAACGTATTTTTTACGAATACAGTCGGCGATTCGACCCCGATCTATCATCAAAGAATGCCTATTTTTCCGCATCGGATGGATCAAAAACAGGAATTTACTTGCATTTAATGGCCCGAAATGACGATCGGCAACGTTTTTTATTGTCTGAAAATGACAACCAAAACTTGTCTTATTGACTGGGAACGACAGCGAGGTAGAAAACATGTCGGGATAAACCATGCTCGCGGCCATAGTCGGGATAGACCAAAATTCGGTCCGGCTGGGCTCAAGGTCACATCTCAAAGTGTAGGATTCGGAGGTCGCAGCCGCAGCGCTCAGTACAGCGTCTTATGGGTTATTGGCGACGCGTCCTCAGTTAAATGAGGTTTACGGCGCAAGGGATTTTTTTATAGTAAAATGGTTTTTGGAATCGAATTACTGAATAAATTCTTTATCTTTTGGTACTAAATTAAAATATATTTAACCTCTAATTATGACGTAAAAACACGTGTAAGTTTCAATATTAGCATACAAATCTCGATTTTCACGTCCTCAACCTGGATTTTCATCTAAATTAATTAATTAACGACTCAATGACTCCCATATTTTATTCCCAGTACATATCGAGGTTATGACTCCTGTATTTTAACTTAGAAAATGGACAAATAAAGTATTTAGTAAGGAATTTTTACTTCACAACCACGTTATAACAAAACAAATATGCATAACATTTTACTATGTACAACAAATAAGTCTCATATTATTTTTCATTTAATTTAATTACTTATTCATTTATAATATTTAATATGTAATTTTTAATCATGATTCAGATTAGATCTCGATAAATGTTTTTTTTATCATAATTGAAAGCCGCATGAACGAGAATGGCCGAAAAAGACGTTTTAAACCTAAATTAACGAATTTTCACCGAAATTCCTGTAAAATTATCCGATTTTCCAGGAATTTCCGGTCTGTGAACTCTCTGTAGTAGTATTACAGAAGGCATATGAATCTGACTGACGACGCATCAATCAGACGACAAGTCGAGATGATGCTGCCGGGCAGACGTAGCACTGAAATTGAACCAATTGTAGATAATTTTGACTTATTTTCATATGTGGAATCAAATTCTGCGAATCACACCACGCTTTTTTGTGACATCCTGTATATATTTTTTGAATTACACATATTTGCCTGATTAAAATTAAGTTTATTTTTATTATATAGGTAGTCATGAATTCCTTTCATGAAACGTGACAAAAGTGTTTTTAAATAACCCTTAGGCCTATATACGCCATAACAATTTTAAGCAGATACGTTTACTTGATATTTTGTAATAATCGTTTAAATTTGAGATTTACTCACACATTGTAAAAAAACACCGATATTTTACACTGTTTTTCCTTATATAAATTTAAAAAAGCAATGGAAAGATTTGAAACTCCGTAATATAAAATTTGACAATATTTCCGTTCATTTGATAGGTCTCTCGTTAAAATCGGACTGGCCGTTTCGTAGGTGTTATAACGTAAACGTATCTTAAAATCAGCCACAAAATCAATGTGATACGCTATATCGTAAATAAATATTAGATAACAACCTTGCTTTGAATTGATGAGTAAATCACGTTTCATAATAATTACTGATATTCTTTAATTTCAAACCTGTATAATTTCTTAATGTTTCTCAATTTTTTTCAAAAAGAACATAAATTTTATTTTAACTTAATAAAGGTTTTCAAAGTTAATTACTCAAATCACAGAAATTACATTATTTATTTTAATAATTTTAAATTTTTCGCGGAGTTTTTTTAGCCGGTAAAAGTCCGGCACTACTCTCGAATACGGATTTTTGAGTGTCCATGAGGATTTACTCTCCGCCCCGACGAAATTAAAAGGAAAAAAATAATAAATTGTGAAAAAGAATTAAGTGGGATTTTAATAAGGAAATATTGTATGTTATGAATTCACTGAATCATTGGTAATGAAATATCTGTTATACATACTATACACCTATTACACTAATTTGTAATTATAACTGTAAGAGTATTTTCACAAGCGAACGTAGAACATTTATCAAGGAAGAAGCCGCTTTACGATTTGACGAAAGGAAGGCACGAAGGCACTGGGGCTGGTGGCTGGCGGACGCCCTGCGAGTGCGAGCGAGCCACGGCACTACGGCAGTGTCGCGTCGGTGGCGCCTATCTTTCTCACTCCCTCTCTCTCTATCGCACAAGTACTCCCGCTCTCTCTCGCACACGGATGTCGTATCCCCTCCTAGCCCGTGGATCGTTGATTCCTCACGTGGCCACGAGCTGCGCCACTGCGCTGATGCCGTCGGCACTAATTCTATGCTAGTACTAGAAAATCCCGCAGGAGCACGCCACTGTTCACCCGTCTTCGTCTGACAACTTGCCCATGCAATATCTCCTAAGGAGTATGCTTAATCTATGGTTAGACCTATTCTGATTCAGGAATTCTATAATATAAAATTGTGGTTTGTGTCTGTGACTGTGGACTATTGTTGTTTTGATGTCAACATTTATTTACACACACTTAACACACAACCTCACACCACGGGGACCACGACACATTTCCACTGAGCGTCAGCGGTAAAAAAATATCCCACAAGCTGATACAAAAAATCCCACTTTATCCCACACTTCACCTTATAAAGCCTCTAAATATACCACTTCACCCTCTAAATATACCACACTTTTCCACTGATTTTTCAAACAATGCAACACAGTAACACAGTTAATGTTAATATCATATGATATATAGAGATTATTTAGATCCACTAATTACCTATATTTTACATTTTAGTACCTCGGAGGATTTTGAGTAATGCGATATAAATTATACGGTTTGCCATAAGGCTGGCAGTGAACTAACTAAGTTAAATAATTTAGTTCCGTGAGAGGTATTAATATTTGTAATGGTATACTGTAGTACTAAAGAGTACGACATAGGTAATAATAATAGCAAATATTTTCCTTGTCAATTCCAACACGGCCAGGCCAACGACATTCATTGGTGTAATTGAGCGGAGCTCCTAGACTACACTTTGGCTTTTTATTTACACGTACTCCTCCTGAACGGCTGGAGTGATCCTCACGAAATTTTGCTCGGTCATAGTAACCATCTATGGGAAAGGTATAAACATTGACTATAGATACTGAAGTAGACGTTCCATCGATACGGCGCGGTTGTCCGCCTTAAAGGTATACTAAGTCGGTCGGTAACACGTAGTTCGTTTTCCTGCCGCCAGAGTTTGCTGCAGTCGACTATCGCGCGCTCTCTGTCGCACTGCCCCCCTGCACCCTTCACCCCGCGACCCGCACCGCTAAATACCTCTCTTACCCCACCCCATCACATCACTGGATACAGACACAGACATAAACGCGGCCGCCCGCGCCAACTTGGCTTCGTTTCTTCGTTTATTGTAGCGGAGAGCGGTGGTCGGCGCGGCGCGACTCGGTGACGACGCCGACGGTTGCACCTCCTGATTGCTAGTGTGTGATCTTAGCGTGAAATAAATCTATTAGGAATGTGAGCCTTATTTTATTTTACCTATGTAATATATGGTAATTGTCCTCACTAAATATTTTTCCAGTCAATTTTTGCCATAAATTAAACCGCGCAAGTAATGTATTTTAGTTTTAAATCAACCAAATTAGATACATATGTTTTCAATAATATGTTACTTCTCATGTTAGTATCAGATTTTTAAAACAGTAGTTTAGCAACGCTTGACATTTAGCGGGCGGATTTTATATAATACCGTTCAAAAAACTGTTTTATATCTACTCAAATGGTAGTTAAAATAATTTCTCCTTACATCATTTAAAGAAAATATTAACGCGTTTATAGTCTTTAGTATTTTATGAACAAATGTATTATTATTTCAAGGAGGACTAGAACCAAAATCATCTTTCAAATGTGCGGTATGCTAAAAAGATGAAATAAATAATCGTTGTTTCACATACTATTATAGCTACTGTTCAATTAGCCTAATTTAGGCTAACATTAAATTCACAAATGCATTATTGGATTGATGATAACAGGAGAAAATATAAAAAAACACCAGATTTGAAATAAATTTATTTGCCCTCCAAGAGCTTAACCTTTTGGTAAAACCCCCGGTATTTTTCTCCAGGTTGTCTCATTTCCTTCGACTGCTCCTGCAACGTACACTGGAGTTTAGCTGTAATCAATTTCTTAATGATAAAAAATATATGTTCATGGCATTCAAAGCCGCATTTCATCAAGTCATTTTGATATCTGAAGATCGCCTGTTTACATCGGGTTAAAATACGTTTCCTTATACCTATTTTTTGTATGATGTTTACAATCATTTTGTCAAATATGACCAGTGTGGTATTTGCTGCATCGACCGTTATTTGTGTGGGTGATATCAGCGCCTCGGACGGGACGGCACTCTAAGCTCATGAAAATGTTTTTATTTGGAGTACAAAAGTATAGTATTTTTACGACATACTAAATATGAAATTCTAAAAGATATGCTGGATTTATCCCGTTAACAACTCGCAAACATTTCGATGACATGTTTCGTGACGTTGTCTTATTAGAGAAATAGGCACTACATAAATAAAAAATCCATCCGATACAAAATTATTTATTGTAATACTTAATATAATTTTACAGAACAACATTTTGAAATACAAAATTACAACATATCGTAAAGACATTTAAATCACAAACATATGTTGTGAGCCCCAAATCTAGGTTTCAAAATTCATTCTATTTGATAAGTTCTTTTACTGTCCTAGTTTGTATGTGATACCAATGCTAAGCTTAACTGGTTTGAATCAAATTCAAATTACATTTTTAGTACGCTATGCTCATGTTCTCCAAAAGTACGACGTAAAGCTTTTATTGTGCAAAATCATAGGGTGTGACCGTGGAACACCAAACCAGGGTTGGCCTCAGTCTTGCCATATTTGGTAATCGTGCTTAATAAGCCTTTCTATTGGTCGAATCAATTGGGATGTTGTGGTGAAGAGTACCGGTGTATAAAAACCCTGTGTCGGGAATGCGCCCAGTTAGGTAGAAGACAGTAGATGCAAGCAGTCATATGAGTGCCGAATTCGCCGTCGGTACTTCCCTTGTGCGGTAAGTACAAGGTCGCAATTATTCTCTGGTAGGCTCCCCTGGCTCAATATAACACATCATTGGTATTTCATAAGTTTCTCTAAAACACTGTATTAATTATTCTGAATGTTCCTAACTGTTCTGGAATGAATTTCGAGTTCCGAAAATTATTTAACTATAGTTGGATATGTTTCCTTCATTTGATGTAACTGTTGTAAAGTCCTTAGTCATTAATAAAAGCCTCTCTTTTACGCCCACATGTTGTTATTATTGCCATCCTGACACCTTAAGACTTAGGGTTCTCCCACACCCTAGTCATATATAACACATGTTATATTTACAGTACAAACCATAATTAAATTAATATATATTTGTATTGAGGTTATTTTTTACAAAATATTAGTATAAACTATATAAATTGGATTTTTCTCTATTAAAGTACCCACTGGATAATTTGGCACAAACATTTTATTTCTGGTAAAATAGTGCAAATGTTCTACGAAATTAATAATTTAGGTTAATGCAGAAAATAATTAATAACGATGGTATATGGTTCTCCTTGTTTGATTAATGGTTTTAGCAGGACCTATTATAGGGTGTGTGTGTCAGTTTAAAATGATAACGAGTTTGACCCAGCACGCTGACGTTAGGGAAGTGAATTTCCACATTAAAAACTTTGAACAATCAAATAACGGGTTTAATCAACGATTTGTATGATTTTTGGCAAAATGAAAAATATTAGATTTTTTTGGCTGTTCCGATACACCTGGTTCTATTTTAATCCAGTACTGACATGGCAATTTTGTGCATTATAAGCTTAGAAAGAGGTACCATGAGGATCAAAAATCGCTATGGGGGTATTAGGATCGAGTCATATATCTACATCAAGATATGAAAAACCTAGGTGGATTATTTAAATCCACCTAGTGAAAAACAGCCTTTTTCAATGTAAAATCCCCATAAGACAACGTACTGTGTTTACTCAATCTTTATTTTCTTTAATAGCTCAGTAAATATTGGTGCTAGAATGATGAGGGAGGGCTTAAAATTCCTGCCTTTTTAATTCCTATAACTTAATTACTTTTACATTGGGAGCTTTTCTGACCTTTTTTGGGCCCAAAAACCCAAAATTCGAAAATTTAAAATCCCAAAGCAGAGGATTAGAGTTTTTCGATTGTTTTGCCCAACGAACTTGCCCAACTGATTACAGAAAGTATTGTCCCCACCAAATTTTAAGTAAATCGGACAAAAAAGGCGACCGCTAGAGTGCACACACACACACACACACACACACACACACACACACACACACACACACACACACACACACACACACACACACACATGTATTCGCTCAATTGTGGAAAACACCCAATTGTAGCATCTTTAAGACGAAAGATACTGCGTTATCGACAATACTGTGGACAGTATGTTCCACAACTCACTTTCCCGATACACACCGATTTTAGCCCTTACACACTAGAAAACAATTGTAGCAACGTGCCACAATCGTGCAAACTCCAACTTTGGTGTGTACTCCCCACCACGTCACCCCAGCGCTGTTGCCAGTTCGTGCCGGTGCGGCGGCGCGCGGCGCGGCGGCCAGCTTGGTGACTGGGTAGCTTGCCTCCACTCCGTGATCTTTGTTGGCTCAGATGTTCGTTTTTAATGCTCCATTGATGCTTTTTGATAATTGGGCTGCATGTTGTATATCATAATATATAGTTGAAATCACTGTATGTTAAATTATCTCTGATTGAAAATAGAAACCCATTTTTACGTAAATTGAACAGTAGGCCCTAAAACTAGTTAATATAGTATGGTATATATTATATTATTTAATAATTTAAATCATTGTAGAACTTTTATATTGTTATTAGTACTTATTTTAGCGAATTTCCCCTATAGGAAAGAAGTTACTACCGAAGTCGGCATGGTAAGATCTAGGCCCGGGACCATGATAACTTTTCGTTTTGAGGTTCCGAGATACCAAAAAAATCGTTTGTTCAAAAATATATTTATGTGTGTACGTGGGTACGATAATTCTAAAAAAAATTGTCCTATTTTTACGAAATTTGATACGAACATTTAAAGCAACATTTATGACTTTAAGTTTGAAAACCAGAAAGATCGCTCCATCCAAAGGGGTATTTGGGGAGGGAGGGGATTTGTACCCCATAAATGGTTTTTTTAGTTTTTTATACATAACATTTTAGTTTTGACTATTTAATTCAGCTTAAAAAAACAAATTGCTATTTTGATAATTTTTCACAAAAGCAGTTTTGTTGCCGATAGTTCTCGTGGCAGCAAACCTGCGTACTCAGCCCCCATGTTATTTTAATGGAGAATAAGTCAAATTTTCTCTCCTTTAATTATTAACATAAATTAATAAAACTTGCTGTGTGACTTTACCTAGTTGAGCTATATTAATATTTGTATAAAACCCCTTGTTTGTGTTCCTTGTTTCAGCAAACTTGCGTATAATTGTTATAAATCGCTTATTTATGAATGCATATTGATGAAACTTGTTATGTGACTTTATGTAGTATTAAGACACATATATATATATATATATATATATGCATTTGTAATTCGCTGAGTTTCCAGGTTTGGTACGACGGGGGTTTGCTACGACATCCATTTATATGATATGGATGTCTTGATATGCATAAGGTGCATTTAAATGCTAAAATATTTTCAATCATGAGTAATGAGCGTAAAATTTGAATATAACTCAATAATTGTAAGTAAATAGTAAAACTAGTTTGTTGATTGGTTATCTGATCGCTTTGAGATACCAAAACAAGTTTATAATTCTCATGCCAATAAACAAAGGTGCAAAATGTGTTAACACCGAATGGTACGGATTTGGAAAAAACATTTCCTCATACTTGATCAAACATTATTAAAAAATATCAAATTAAAACAGATTTGATTAACTTTGGAAACTCTGATCAAGCAAGCTAAACAAGTCAGTTTAATCAAACTTGATCGACTGTCTTGATCAGGCCTGATAAAATGTGTCCCGATCTAACCTTAGGGGATCTAACCCCAGGCATTGTTAAACTCCCCATGTTATTCTAACCGTATAATAGAAATCAATTAAATTGGATATGTAAACGGATGTCAATAAAAAAAAAAAACAGTACAAAACAGGATAACTACGGGATTTTGATTTTGTTCTCGCCTTTAAGGCGCTCTGCCTCACGGGTAATCATGGGATGAGCATGGTCCCCAAGCTAAACTTATGGATATTAATGTTTACTCAACTGTTTAAGCTAAAATTTGTTAGTTGATTAGTAGTTGCCATTATTACTGACATAAACCTTCAAAATATCTAAAAAAAATCTCTTAGGACTTCTCCCATTGCCTTTGAAATTAGTTATTACTGAGGCCATTGAGATGACATATTGGGAGGGAGGTAAGTAGTACAGTTATGAATGACATATAATTACTCACAATTTAAGTACTCTTTAGGGCTCCGTCCCACTGGTTTAAAAGTTCTCAAATTAGGAACTACTGAACCAATTGGGTTGCAATTCTGGAGGGAGATTGGTGTTAGAATAATCATACTCACACAAATCCGCTCATGACCTAAGTGCCCTTTTGGGCTCCGCCACACTAGCTTTGGAAATTATCAAATTAAGTATTACTGAACCAATTGAGCTGAAACTTGGGACGGAGATAGAACTGATACATACACACTGACTCATTCTAAAACTAATTCATTGTAATTAATTCATTGTTGGTGATGGCGAGGTCATGTTATTTCAGGAGTTATTGCAGACATTTTCAATCACTTACTAGTAAATGAAAATTAGGAACTGTAAAAACGAGTTAGAAATTAAGTATGTGTTAGTTTCCTGATTCAATTTATTTAGTTTAGACGCGACTATGTTCGTGTCCTTGAATTGTCCCCCAATCCACATACTGTTAAGTCCATGCTATCTTAAAATTAAAATTGAATCTATGTTCCCTATGGACTATTAAGCCACTCAACTGAATTTAATGACATTTTCATTATTAATGTAGCATTGGGTCGGGATGGTTCCTGGAAAGTTTATTAAAAATTTAATAAAAAATATAATACAACAAGCATTTTTTGTAAATCTCATAAGAAATGCAGCAGCGTACGCCAGTTACCACTAGTCAATAATAAAATAGCTAACATGAAATGAAAGCCAAATAAAACTCGAAAGTGAAATAAAAATAACATTAACTAAACTAAAGAGAACGTGAGAATCTAATCAATAATTATCTCCTACCAGTGGCTGTCAGTCAAAGCAGAGCCTAAAACGGTGGGTCTTGATGACTGAACTGTAGCACACATGTACTTTACTCAATATACATGAGCACTAATGATTTCAAGAAATTTCCATAGTGCTTCACCCTATCGATTGTCAAATTTTAAAAGTTATTCTTACGGACATTCATGTTAATTGACTACTTAATAGCGTAAGAAATATTACATCTTTGGAGTTGTTCAATATGTTAACGATATAATACAGCACAGCATACACCTGTTCATGTGCCTAGTTCTTTGATAATCTTAATTTTAAATGAAAATAACTGATGGATAGAGAAGTTCACATCTTGTAGCCTTGAAAGTATCTTGAAGTATGTGAACAAAAATAATCTGGAATAAAATATTTTGTCACAGTTAACTGGCATTTGATTATTTGTTAATACTCAATCATGGATTGATATTTTCAGGTTGTTTTCATCATGTATGTTTGTTTTCAAGTGGATGCCGGATGCACATGAACAAAAGTTAACCGGATCAAATAGCCCCCCTAGTGGAAATGATCAATAGAAATCAATAGAAATTTCTATTGATATCACTAGACTGTTCGGTGATATCAATAGAAGTCTATTGATGTAAATACGTATCACTAGACATCAATAGACATCAATAGAAATCATTAAAACCGAATTAAATAGAAATCATTAAGAGTTTATTGACATGTATTGATATCAATAAAGATCACTACAACAACTACAAGTAAATAGACATCATTAAAATCATGGTAAATAAATATCAATAGACATCATTATATAATTTTATTAATTGAAAAAGATAACCATTACAATTTTTTTACAATGCCAAATGAATAAATTTAAATAAAATTATATATAATTTATAAATTACGAAAAAATGTTATTAGGCACTATATTATTAGAAAAGTCTATAGCAGTTGGCTAGTTTTCTTATGAAATGGTTACTATATTATTATAACATGTCTGCATTAATCTATTTTTTAATTTTAAAATTGTATTACTAAATCATTATAACAATCCTATATTAATATATTTTTTAACTACGGAATGTTATTGTTGTATTATTATAAAAAAATCAATTACTGTTTTTAAATTAATGTTGTTAACTGTTTCGGTACATATTTTAAATGTAAATGCCCTTGTTTATTTCACAATATTAAGCCAACTATTGACAGTATATATATATATAAAATAATCAGTATTACTATTTACCTAGTTTTATTTATAGTTTTAGTATTTTAAAAAATTTAATAAAAAGGATTATGATCAGAAATTATCAATAAAACATAGAGAATATAAATTTAATTAGAATGTATTTATTAATATACAGTTTACATATCGATTGTGTATATACAATTCTATTATAAAATAAGAAAATACAAATTGCATAACTTGCTTTTTACCAGTCACCAATAAAATATAACTGCCGATCACGTCCCATAGTCTCATTATTATGAGCAAAGAGAAAAAACCGTGCGCGGCGCCGGCGCCTGCAAAGGTCCCAAAGCAAAACACATCGCCACCAGCCACCAAAACAGATGACGTCTGCCGGAAGCTGTAACGGTCAACGGTCAACCTGTGTTTGGCAACTGATTGTTTCGTACCAAGTTTTAAGTTTTCCAGGCTTTATTGGTTTCTTAATTGAGTATATTTACACAAACTTCATTCAAAAGTTACTTCAGTTATACAGTTTTGCATTAAAGCTGTACTGTTTCTAGGTAAGTGACATACACTTTTTAAGTTTCTAGCTATAAGCATAACCTCAATAACTACTTGGTATTACTACTTGGTAGTTTTGCATTAAAGCTGTACTGTTTCTAGGTAAGTGACATACACTTTTTAAGTTTCTAGCTATAAGCATAACCTCAATAACTACTTGGTACACAATTCACACATTTAATTTGTATTGAAATGTAAATTTGAGTACTGCTGTTGGAATGATAAATAAATAAATAGACTAATTTAGTCCTGGATGCCAGGTTCCTGTCATGCATATTTTTGAGAAATCATAGGAACTAGACCTACAGTACCTAAGTTAGTTATAGCTTATAATTTGCATTATCACGGGTGAGTTTTTAAAGTTTTCTTTTGCCAAAGTAAGTTAATTCTGTAATATAAATCCTGACACTAGGCCTATCAATCTCCAGGAGGTGTAGGATACACTTTCATAAGCGGAACGATATAGGCCTAAAGAACTGAATGAAATTGTTCGATACGGTATATCGATTAGGTCGATATTTGTATCTATTGCAAAATATTTTATAGTCTGTACATAAATCTTTACGTCACGTTTGTTTTGTTTATTTTGTTTTTCAATTATGGTAGGCCTAAACTTAAAATAAAATTTATAAAAATTACTGTTGTGATGTCCTCCTGAATATATATCACTCACAGATGCGTGTGTATGATTGTAAGGTTGTATCAGTTAAATTTACTCAGTTGAACTTACTGTATGTAGGAAAAATAAATAAAAAATTAATAAGCCCATATATCCTCCCTCGCCATACCCAACACTTGCCAAACCATCAGTCAAGATCTGTGAAGACCCTTATGGCTGGGCCTACTTACAAAATTAGCATAAAATGTGAAAAAGGTAATATAGAATTGCACAACAAATTATTTTCAAGTATTTATTTCATACAACAAATTTTACAGCAGGTCCTAGAGTTTTTATGATTGATTCACACGAAAATCATTGTAGCCTAAGTTTTTTCCACAACGTAACAAAATGTTCAAAAATTATAAAATATGGTGATGTCAAAATATGATTTTTCATGAACGGTACTGGTATTTATTTAACGGTTTATCATGTGAAAAGTTGTGACATCTTGACGATTGCTTCATGTAAACAAATGTGATAATAATGTGTTAAAATAGTAAAAATATAGTACTGATGTAAAATTATTAATAGTAATTGTAAACATTAATTTCACGTTTTTACTACCATATAACTTATTTGCATGATTATTTGTTCACAGAAATTGTCAAAGAAAGAATCCTGGAGGAAAATCCTAACACAGTTAAAGAAAGAAATTGTGCTTGGAAGTGGCAGTATCAGCCAGTACATCACTCAGAAAATTGCCACACTAAACAACAAGATCAAGGAAATCAGTGAATAGTATATAGGCCCAAATTTTAGTGTTGGTTGTGTATTTTACTTATGTGAACAAGCAAGTTAATAAAGGCCTGATTTTAGTGTTTTTTGGTGCATTTAAAAAAATTTGTTTCAACAAGTAAGTAGGTAAATTAGTCCTAGGTCATAAATTTACTGTTTAATTTTTTTTAATTTTTTGGAATATACCTGTTAGTACCATTGATTTGTTGTGTTTTAATTACAAAATACCAGTTAAAGACTCAATAGAATTTCTTATTGATGTCTATTGATACGTATTGATGTCTAGTGATACGTATTGATGTCTAGTGATCCAATTACGTAGTGATATCACTACGTGTCAATAGAGATCAATACGTATCACTAGACATCAATAGAAACAATTTTCTATTGATCTCTAGTGATACGTATTGATGTCTAGTGATACGTAGTGATCCAATTACGTATTGATAATACTACGTATCACTAAAAATATTTCTATTGATTTATATCGATCATTTCCACTAGGGCCGATCAACGAGTTATCTAGAGGTATCGTCGGGAGTAAAAACGTGTACCCTACATGCTGACCTCCATTTTAATTAAGAAAGTAATCGTATTATAAGAATCTCTTGATAAGAATGTTTTGTCAGCACATATAACCTGTGTAAAGAGGATTTTATTGGTTGCCATGGGTTGCAGAGTGGGCAGAGGGGGAAAATGGCGGTCGGCCATGTAGGCTACACTTTTTTATTCGAGACGAAACCTCTAGATATAATAACTTGGTTGACTTGGTAGGATAGATTGGGTCACAGGGCGTACACTTAGGAAGGGGCCCGCACCAGCAGTTGCACATGGGGCCTAGTAAATCCGGCCCTGTTAGGTCATCTGATTTCACCCTATCCTCTCCCTTGCCTATCAATGTTCCCGATTAGAACGAGCATTTTAATGCTCTATAAACAACGAGCTTAATAATAATATAGAGTAAGCAACACAAAGGTTAATTTACCAGGACAAATTTAAGCCTATTCGTGGGGGCGCCAATTTACCCACTATTCACAAACAATACCCTATTTCTGCATGTTACCAAATAGTTAAAACAATCCTTTAACTTTAGAAAAGCTTAGAAGTCCAAAATAAAAGTATGGACTTACAGGGATTATTGTGATGAAGCGCTTCATGGCATCATCTAATACTTTTTAACAGCTACCTAATTTGGGTATAGAACAATGTTGCCACGTTTAGGGTAATTACTCTTTTTTAGGGTAATTTTACTGGTCTTAGGGTAATGGAGTTTTTAGGGTAAAATTTATAGCCCCCTTATAATGTAAATTTATATGTTTTGGCAATGTAAAATGGGTTTTCCAGGAATTCAAATACGACTTTACGCACGTTACGTAGTTTATGTTTCAATTATTTGAATCTTGAATCTTTACCGTTCAAATCGACATTTATACCAATTGTTACCCCAATATTTCGGTTAAATCCCCGCTTCTCGAGTCCAAGAACCCGTAATTACCCGGTTTCTGGCAACCCTGGACATGACTGAACGAATGACTGAAGTAAGCCTATATATATGTACAATTTGACGGAGAAGGTTTATAAGCCATCAATTTCGTCCCAACTCAATTGGGTTCTTCCCAAGAGGCCCAAAAGGGTTCCCATACAAACCTTAAGGAAATATATTGTTGTTTACATAAAAGCTAATGACATATTTACTTGAACAGGTGATCTTGGTGATATTGGTTTTAGTTGGTAATAGTCAAAGGCATGAGAACGTCTGACGGGTAACAGCTAGTACATTATACAATAAAATATAATTTATGATATGGTCAGACGATTACGATAGTTTAGTAATTAATAGGATGGACAATAAGGCCGGTGACACACGAGCGTCGCTGACGTCCGACGTAACGTCAGCAGTGTTTCCACTCAGCTGGGAAAAAATCCCACGAGCTGATACAAAAAATCCCACTTTATCCCACACTTCACCTTATAATATCCCTCTAAATATCCCACACTTTCTCACTGATTTTTCAAACAGTGCAACAGTAACACAGTTAATGTTAAATATGTATGATAGATAGAGTTTATTTAGATCTACTAATTACCTATATTTTACATTTTAGTACCTCAAAGTATTTTGAGTAATGCGATATAAATGATACGGTTTGCCATAAGGCTGGAAAGTGAACTAAGTTAAATAATTTAGTTCCGTGAGAGGAATTAATATTGTAACGGGTGACTCAGTTCATTGCTAAATTAAATACATTTTAATAACAATAAATGACAAAAGGTCATGTCACAAACTTTTGAGTTAGTAAAAATGAAATATCTTAAAAATTATGAGTCCAACTGAAATAAAAATCATACAGGGACAAACTATATGAAATTCTCTAACTTGTGTGAAAAAACTATAAAATTCTATCAAGAAATAAAAAAGTCAATTTGTAACAGTTAAAACAGTCAGTTTGAACTATTGTGCAATACCTAACTGCTTAGTAAAACGGGAATATCCTTGAAACTAAGCGTCCGATCGAAATTAAAACTACATAGGAATAAACCATATGAGATTCCCTAGCAGGCCTGAGAAAATTATCAAATTCGGTTAGAAAATAGAAAAGTCGATCTTTTAATGAGTAAATATATGAATTTAACAAACGGTATTTTAGCCATTTTGGCGATGTTTACCACGCATGAACGCGGCGCAGTT
Organism: Allygus modestus; assembly: GCA_963675035.1. Taxonomy (NCBI): domain Eukaryota; kingdom Metazoa; phylum Arthropoda; class Insecta; order Hemiptera; family Cicadellidae; genus Allygus; species Allygus modestus. The sequence continues at coordinate 190,828,716 of OY776111.1, read as the reverse complement.
TAGCCCAAAACCTGGTCGCCTGATCTCGACAGCCAATCAGATTGCTTGGCGCGAGTGAGTCATCCTCTCGCATAAATAGGGCGAGAACGCGCAATTCTTGGTCTTTTGTCATTTTCATCGGTGCGTGAAGGTTCTGTAACATGTATTCTGAATCTCGGAAGTAAAGCTGATAGACGCTAAGATGGCGTCTCCGGAGTGTTGTGTAATCCGTTAAAAAGGGCATTTGTGAACGGTGTATTATCTGTGACAGTGTAATTAGTGACTAGGCCTTGTGGAAAAAACATCGAATTGATAAGTATTTAACTTAATCAAAATGATTTATTGTTGATACTTCTGATAAATTTAATTAAATTATTTGAAACCTAGGGCTGAGGATAACCTATTTTGGGTTATAAAAAGACATAGCCTATCTCGTTGTGTTAACTGAAACTTTTTGGAACTCAGAATAGGTATAACCTATTCTGAACACTGAAATTATCAGAGGCTAGGGGTCGGTTAGGACTATGCTAGGGCTGATTAATACAGAGGGGCATAGCCTATCCCTACTAAAAGAAGGACTATAATCAAAATCCAGTTAGTCAATATCTAACTGAAAACAAATATTATCTAGACAACGGCATAATATTTAATGGAACTTAAACAACAGTAAAAAATAAACAATACTCTACAAGAACTTTTATAAATAAACTGTCTTATTCTCAGTGACATTATTTTGTTTCACAAATAAATTCACAGGTACAAGATAGTTATTAAATTGTCTGATGTGATTAGGGTGTATTAGTTTTATCTGTATTTAAGGACTAATTGAACTTTTTTACAACCTTTGTTAAGTTAAGATGTTTATAAATAAACAGATGTATGTTCAGAATCATCTACTTTTTTATTATCAGTGCCTAATTTCCAACAAGCTCCACACGAACTCACAGGATTTCACATGTGGATAAGATTCAACATGGGTCCACCCTGTCGTTAAGAATATTATGTTTTGCCGGCTGAGTTAGTAATTAATAAATCAATGAACCCTGAGATAAATTAAATGGAACCCTGAGATAGCTTAATTGAATATCATTGATTTTTGTTGTTTGAGATATTAATTAAAATTAAAAAATAATTAATTAATTAAAGAAAAAAGAGATTGGTTACAAATTGGTGGCCAGCAACCTAGGGCTGTGTAAAATAAGAGATTAATTAAATAATTAAAAAGTAAAAATAAAAGGGATAAAGGTTACAAAGTGGCGCGCCAAGTAGTGGGGCTTGTTGTGGAAGATGGCTAATGATGATTGAAAGAGTATGAGCTGGTTATTGTGAATTTTATTATTAATCGGGTGTTAGTTTATAACTTGATTAAAAAAATGTCATCTGAAGATTTGAGTAAAATGGACGAGGTAGCAGATCACAATGTACTAGAAAATAATAATCAGAGCCCATCTAATGTGTCTTCAATGTCTGGAGAAGATTGGCCTGTTTGGGATTTAAATGGACTAGGTGTAGGCTCAATAACAAAACAAAATGTTGTAGGCCCCGTAACAATGCAAAATGAAGTAGGCCCAGTACCAAGCCAAAGTAGTGTAGACCCTATCCCAGACCAAAATAAGGAATTTCAAAACCAGTTAATTAAAATGTTGCAATCAATGAGTGACAATATGAATACTAAATTACAAACAATGAGTGATGATATAAATGATAGGTTTGAAAAAGTTGAGGCTAATTTTAACGCTAGGTTTGACAGTATGGATCAGAAGTTTAGTGCTAGGTTTGACAGTATGGACCGTAAGTTCGAGAGCATTGATGTAAAACTAAACGAACATAGTAACAGACTGGACGAGATTGACATTAGAATAGGTGCGGAATGTAAAAAGCTTGATTGTAAAATGAGTAAAGAGTTAGGTGAGGTAGAAGATAGGGTTAATAAAATGCAGTCCAAAATCCTAGAATCTGATGGCACATTTCAACAGGTAAGTGAACGCACTGTTGCGTTGGAATATAGAGTTAACACTAATGATGGAGAGTTAAGGAAAATTGAACGACAGTTTAATGAAGGTGAGTCAGATAGTAAAATTAGAGTTGAGGAGTGCGTTAAAAAGCAAGACAGATTTGAAGAAAGATATGATAATGAAGCTGTTGTTGTAACAAATAGAATAAAGTCAGTTGAGGTTAAGATAAATGATATGGAATGTGAGGTAAATGACCTTAGACAAAAAACTCAGCCTACATATGTAGTAAGCCAGGAAGTCAAATCAACTAAGCCTAGCACCATAAGTGCTAATGCAGAGTTGTTTTTAACAAAATTTAGTAATGAGCCTAACTCGGTACATCCTATGATTTATTTAAAGTTTGCAAGGAAGTTTGTACAAGTATCAGGTGATAACTGGGAAGTGCAGTTATTACATTTGATTAAATACTTGAAGGGTGAACCAGAGACTTAGGCTAGACAACAGGTAGATAAATTTGATAATTTTCAATATTTTGAAAATGAGTTTAAGAGGAAATACTGGGGTAACACTAGACAGCGGGAATTTGAATGTGACTTAATGAGCAGTGGTAATTTTAAAATTGGTAAGATGGATTTGCAGACCTATGTAATGAATTACTATGAAATCAATAAAGTATTAGACAAACCTATCCCCAGGTAACATGTAAGTTTACGGCAAGCCTTGCCCTAGAATTGCCAGGAAAAACTTTCCGAATAAAACATTTGAAACGCTTGTGCAATGCATTCTGGGAAAGTGTGCCGTTGGCTGTCCGACCACAGTTTGAGGAATACTTACCGCGGAACATAAGAGACTCCTCGATTCACCGCTTGGAGCGCTAGCGGCGTAATCTGCCGGGTGCGCTCTGATATTCCGGCCGCCATTACAACGCCATTGTTTATTTGTGTTAGCCAAGGAAGAAAAGTGCAGAAGTTCTCTGTTTGTTTGTTCTCTGTTTAACTTATTTGTTAATTTGATTCTTTGTTCAACGGCAAGCGGGAATAATAGCATCATAATATCAGGTAAGGATTGTGTCGTCACGTAAATTATAAGAAACTCTAGTATAATAATGTTAATAACGTCTACCGGTACGTTTTTATTGCATAGCTGTACTCGCTCATAGCTCATATGGTATCAATCTTAACAAAGCAAATCAAAATAAGTAGATAATGGGTTTGTATTATATTTCTCTCATGTATTCTGTATGAAAAATAATCGTGTGTGAAGTTGTTTGGCTAAAGAAAGTGGCAAGTTCCAACAGCCTCGGCCTAGGTTGGGTAATAGCAGTCTAAGGTAGGACCTGAATTGAGCTTGTCATCGATAATCAAGATGATGCTTTATTGAATTAATAATAAGTGTACTAGTACAACGAATGTGAATCACTAACTTTGGTGGTTTGTATTCTAGACTATTGTGAATCTACTTTATTAATATCCTTACTTAACCCAACTTTGTTTGTTCAGCTAACTTAGGCCTATCAATGTCTCTTATAGGCTAAGTTAACTTCTTATACAACTAGACTGTGTTAAGCCTATATTGGCCTAACCCAGTTGTTTAGTGATACACATACCGTACCTACACATCTTATCGTCCACTCAATTTTAGTCAACTAAGTACCGGTACTTTTAAAATTTATTCCTGGCATTATGAATTAAATGAGGCTAGCCTACTGGTATAATTTGGGGTTGCCATCACACCGGATTTCCCTAGAGATTACCCGGTTTTGAGGGTAAAAATATAAATCCGAGGGTTTTCCAAGAGACATTTAAAATTCCTCTTTTTGAAAATTTTTCCCAAAAATTTGTTAAGTAATGCAAATTTTGTGTTCAAATCCCATCTGTGAAAAAATGTAGGTTATTTACGTTTGTAACTCGTCATGGAACGACTGCAAAAGCTAACTTAAATCCTGTCTCTCTGTAACTCTAACCTATATTATTTGTTACTCGGGCTTTATTTCGGTGGGAAATATTGTTAACTTTCACGTATATTCGCCGTTATCTAATGCTGAAAATCAGTAGGTAAAGCCTATATTGTTTTAGACTATATACGGTACATTTGAGTTTTTATTTTTTTGTATGGCTAATGATTTAAATCAAACAAAAAATAATAATGTTTTCCCTCAAAGTGTACTAATCAATAGATTAAATTACTTTATTACTATCGAGTGATCCAAAATGTCGCTGTATTGGATACATAGCAGTTTGGTTATTTGAATATTAAGGTTCATGTAATGATGTGTGTATTGATGTGATGAATGACAAATTTGATTTAAAGCTAACAACAAATCTTTTAATAACCAATGTAATATATATGTTTTAGTTCAAGCCAAAATTGTACTGTGTAAAAATCCTTTGTTTTAGCAGCTTCAATTGTGAAGAAGGTTTAAATTTATTGTTAATACATTTTCTATATATATGTGTGTACCATAACTTTCATAAACAAAGTCTGATCATGATGAAATTTGGTATAAACCTGTTGTGCAGCATCCATTTTCATGAGTGTGAAAACCAGCCAAATCCCACCATTTTAAAAGTGGAGTTTTCTACTTCAACAATTTATTTTACTTTGTCCATATAATATTTGTAGCCCAAATGTTAGTTTGCTCCATTTAATTCAACTGAAAAACAAACGATTTGGTATTTTGATCATCTACAACAATGGGTTACTGAAGTGAAAGTGCCAAACACAGTACGTGGTACAATGTTAGTCTTCCAATACCACTGACGGACTGACCTATCACGAAATCTCCATTACTAAAAGGCCTACAGAGATGAAATTTGACATATATAGGTTCCTCTTGGCCCTAGGTTCTTGCTGAGAAACGGTATTACTAAATTCCCCCGTGTTTCGCCCTGCTCGGTCCCAAAGTTCCCATGTATTCCTTATAGACATTCACTTTGGTTTGAGCTGACAGAATGCAGCATTTGAGAGGATATTTTTGAAAACAACTTGTTTCGACTGTGCTTTGTATTCTATATTTATTAAATAAAAGTAATTTTTCATTAAAGTTGGGCTGGAAGGGAGAAAGTGTGTGTCAGCTTTCTGATACTGTTTATTACCCCTAACTATCTTACCTACATAAATTCTCACCTTAAAACTTAAATCCCTTATGGGCTTCCGTCACCTCACACCTTCCTCCTCTACACTAACCTACGTTACATTTCCTGACTACCTACTCACAATCCTTACCTACTCTACATACACATACCCTCCCTCCAAACATGTTTTAACAGTTAGTGACAATGTTTCTGCTTTTTGCCCTACAGACGCTGTAAGAAGACGTCACAAGGAGGTCATAAATGATGAAAAAGGAGTATGAAAAGTTCGCTGCAACAAGCTACTCCGAGAATTCAAAAAAGGTAAAATTATTAATAATATAATTTTGCCAGTATTGGTGACTGACTAACTTTGCCATAAAAACTATGGACTACAGGGACATGACCATGGAAGCTTTAACGAGCAACTAGTATTTTTTTAGTAACAAATAACCATATAATGATTAGGGCTTGGCAAGATTCAAGATTTCCAGGCTCAAAGTAAACTTTTTGAGGAATTTGTTGGTACCTAAACATTTCTTGCACCCATGGGCAGTAAAAAGTATGCATAAGATTTTAATTTAAACTAGATGATTGTCCCTGTCTCGCCCGTTAAACTAAAATATAGGATTAATTAATATGCAATGTTGACCCTATATCCTTATGTTTACAAATCAACCACACTTTACTACTTCTCCATGGATCACATTTTCCGTAGCTGATGTTTTATACCTTTTGGTTTTAAAGTTCTCTAAAAACAAACTTAAAATGTTTGTGTCGGCTGCTAGACTTTTTGAAAGGTAAAACCCAAATTAGTAAAACATGAAAACCCCTAAATTGTAATTTAGTCTGTAACATTATCTGATACACAAAATTATATTACTTTCAAAACTGCCTACACAGATTTCCCACACACAGATCACAGATTGGATTTTATGTCGTCTCAGAATCTTCCTAGGAAAAAACATCAGTTTCTATATCAAAATATTATTTAGGACTAATTTAAAATGATATCATATGATTCTCCCTCATAGAGGTTGATGTTTTCAGAAAACAAGTTTAAAGGCGGTTTCTTACAAACGTCTAAGTATACGTCTATATAAACAAATGTATACATTTTAAATCTTACACCTTTATTTTCTAAAAGTTTGAAATCTGAAGCTTGTTAAATCATTTTATGATTTAAACCTCTATTGGATTGGATGTGCACTTAAAACAAGTTGTACGTAAGCAATAATTCAAGAATATTACAGGATTTAAAACCTGTAAATTTTGGTAAAACATTACAGACCTAGAATCGGCCTGAAATTTACAAGTAGGCCTACCGCTATTGTCCAAAGTCTCTGGAGAAATTTATATTGTTACATTTAAATATAAATTTAAAAATTAAAATTGTTTTAAATTAGATACACTCGGAACTGAGTTTCACGGTATTTTGTGGAATCCTTTAACATAGCCTATTACATTTGGTTGTAATTTTGTAACTAAGGTATATCTTTAATTACCGGACGTATCATCATTAATGTATAGTGTATACATTGCTCCCAATACTTATGGGATTTTGATCATTTAACCCCTAAAATGTCCTTGATGGTTTTTAGCGAATTTCCCCTACAGGGTAGAAGCTATTACCGTAGGTCTCATGGTAAGACTTAAGCCCGAGACCATGAAAACTTTTTGTTTTGAGGTCCCCAGATGCCAAAAACACTTCGTTCAAATTTATGTATATGCATGTATATGTATGCATGTGCTTATTGCAATGTATTATTACAATATTACCAAGTTTTTTTAATAAAAAATGGGAATGGTGTATATATATATATATATACCATTCCCATTTTATATATATATATGTGTATATATGTGTCCGTGAATGCGATAACTTGAGTAAAAAAAGTCCGATTTCGATGAAATTTGGCTCAAATGTGTAAAGTGACATTCATGACTTAAGTTCGAAAACCAGAAAAATCGGACCATGGGAAAGGGGGTTTATGGGGTTTCAAAATTTTCCAAAAATCAGTTTTTTGCACTTTTCAACCTGAAATTTTTATAACACACAATTTTGGTTTTAACCATTTTATAGAGCTTAAAAAAACAAATAATATAGTATTTTGAATCATGAACCTAGGTTAAGTGGTTGCGGAGAAAATCAAAACAAAACGTGTTCATAAAATCTCCCATGTTAATCTTATGGGAAAATGGTTTTTAGCTTTTCCTTAATTAATTTTACTTTAACTTCACATTTGCTTTTACCAATCAGTTTAGCTCTACAAAACAATCATTTTGGTGTTTAAATTGTGATTCTACGTCCAACCGTTGCCGAGATATTCAAAGTGCTAAACACAGTACGTTATCCAATGTTATCCTTATGGAGAATGTTTAAAATTTGATATCTCGATTATTTATGAACGTATACTGATGAAACTTGGTATGTTGCTTCACCTAGTACTGGAAAATTGATATTTGAAAAAAAAATTTTTTGTTGATTATCTCTTAGCAGCAAACCTGCATACTCATCCCTAACGTTATTCTTATGGAGAATACGTAAAGCTTTATATCTCCCAATCTCCCTTAATTATGAACATAAATCATTAAAACTTGGTATGTAGCTTCACCTGGTTGAGTTATATTGATAATTGCAAAAAAACATTTTAATCTTTCTCATTGCAGAAAACCTGCGTTCTCAGCCCTTATGGAGAATAAATAAAATGCTATATATCAGTTATTTATTTAAGTATTTTTATGAAACTTGGTAAGTGGCTTTATGTGGTAGTAAGAAATATATTCATGCATAGGAAATTCGCTGAGTACGCAGGTTTTCTGCGACGGGAGTATTGTAATTTGTTGTATGAACCATGTACCAAAAACTGGATAAGAGCGTGTTAACACAAAGGTCTAATAATTTTTTGCGGTTATTTAAAAATATTGGTTGTACGGTATGCATTGTGTTTTAATAAAATTTTCTGACAATAACACTAGTTGCTTGTTTGTCATAAAACCCCTTTCAGGTTGAAGAAAATTATTTCCAAACTATAAACATTGAATCTATGAATGATTAATTTGATGGTTTCGTAAAACCTTTGGGTTCAAGAATATTATTTTGTTTTCAGGGAAAAAAGACAGGAGGTTGCAGCCATTGGAGCCAGGGAGATTGATGAAGACGGCTTGGAACAATGAAGTTTTAAATGTATTTTGATCATGATGTAAATAGTTAAATTGAAACAATATAAAACATAATATGTAAAGATTGTTGTTTATTCCTATCTTTAGTACCTATATTATTCCAATAGCCATTTTAACATTGGTTCACCAAGATTCACAAATTAACTTGATAGTGAAGACTAATAGATCAATGGAGAAAATTAAACGTACATTGTATAGTTATTTTAATTATTATATATTTTCCATTAAATTTTACCTTCGCCTAAAAATATAATTAAAAACATTTTAATTTGGTAAAACAAAATTTGGTATAATTGCAGTGGTTTTGGACAGGCACCTTTATATTTAAATGTAGTTTGTAGCAATTTGATAAGGATACTAAGGCCAATGTATTTCAGTCTACTAATGAATTAAAAAGGAAAACAATGTTATTAATCTGTTTAATAATGAAAGCTTGTAGTATAAATTAATACCATTTATAGTAACAACAATATTATGCAACTACATTTATAGTGACAACTTTATTTGTTTTCAATGAAGTTTTTGAGAATTTTGTTGAATACTAACAGACGTTTAGCCGATAGACCTAAGTATTTTTTTAAATTATCCAAGCAATCTATTATTTTAATAAAATTATCTATTAACCAAGCAATTTGTTTAGTAGAAGTCCAAAACCAGTTATTATTTCACAGGAAGTGAGTGTGATTATGAAACATTATATTAATCATTGTAATTAAATAAGTGATTTATTTAACAGTTTATAGCAGTTGTTTAGGTTGGTAGATTTTATTTGTTGGTAAGAGCACAAAGTTGGGTTTGAGGATATTCCAGGTAGGTTCATGCACAGTAATTACAATATTACCAAGTTTTTTTAATAAAAAATGGGAAAATTTTTTATTTTTCCTAAAAGTATACAAACTATTAATTCAGTTATTTCAACTAATATTAGCATATCCATTCAGCGAAGTACAATTTTGTGCACTAGTTGTGCAAAAATACTAATTATTATAGTATTCAGGTTTTCATTAAGGTATTACCGGTACACATAAACTTACCAGGAAAGTTTGCCAAAAGCTTACCAGGACAGTTTTCTAAAAGCTTACCAGGATAGTTTTCCACAAACATACCAGAAAGGCTTTCTCAATGTGTTTGTAAGAAAGCTTTCTGAAAGCTTAATTGAAAAGCTTTTGGAAAGTTTTGAAGGAGGGAACTAGAAAGCTTGCCTCAAACTTTTCACAAGTTTGGTTGCTTGCCACGGAAAACTTGTAGAAAGTGTTTAAGTGT